>JBBBVU010059529.1:0-25427 GCA_037177055.1 Atherinosoma microstoma | reverse complement strand
ACACTCAGCAGCATTTTTGCGTGAATTGAATAAAGAAGCTGGAAACAGTTTCAATAAGTTCAGATTGAATATAAAATGTGGGAGTGAGACGAGTTAGATCTGGTTCTAGAGTTAGATCTGGTTCTAGAAAATCAGTGAGACCTCCAGGTGTGAAATCTTTTACCTGCAGCTCAGGTTGAGCAGGAGATAAACCGGCAGCATGTCTCTGTCTGCACCGGTGGATCAGCGGAGACCCGCGGTGGTCTCAGACACGCTCCAGAACTATCTCATTACTATGCTCACTTGCTACCAGGTGATTGGCGGACTGAATTGCAATCTGTCAAAATGACCGACGGCCTTCAGATTTTTCCGTCATTGTTGTAAAAAACCGGTCAATGACGGAAAATATCCGGTTAACGCGACCTCTGGCGCACACATACAAAACTTTGGGAAGTCTTGCCGGTAAATATCCAACAAAAATGAACTCCATCTACTGGGTCTTCAGGAGCTCAAATGAAGGAAGTATTTACAGACTTTTGTGCTCGCTGATGCAGCCATTAACAGAGCAACTGCCGTGCTTCGCTCTCAGCTTCGCCATGTTGGAGGGTTTGTGAGGAGAAACAATGGCCTACGCTCTGAGATTTTAGAGGGCGGGCTCAGCTAGCTGGGGGGGCGGGTCCATGGCTGCATCCACTCTGCAGGGAGTGGTTGTTTCCCTTCTCAACGTCACTTGGGGAAAGATTTCAGGCACACCTGTTTGAGAACACATTCGCTGAAAGAGAGAGAGAGAGAGAGAGGATTTTCTAGCTCCTGAGTCTCATACACCGTCCTGGGGACACATATGGATGTTAGAAAACCTTTAGAAAGATAATATTGCATAATATGGGACCTTTAAATCTTGTTTGTGTTTTTTCTTTTTATGTTGCATTTCCTCAGCTGCTTGGAATATTTGATAGATTTTCTTTGATTATTTCTGCCTATTTATCTTTTAGAAATGTTTTATTAAGAAAAAAGGAATAAACTCAAAAAAGATCAAATAGAATTATTTAGTAGTTTTTAATGTATTCATTGTTTCTGTTATTGAACTTTGTTTAATGCTGCACCTTTAAAAACCAAACAGCTGCAGACACTTCCGGTTCTTCCCTGATGGCGTCACACAGTCCACTGACTGATGGGAGTTGTAGTTTCAGTAAGCTATTTGTAAAAGGGTCAATCACTCGGAACCTGATAGATTCAGGATCAATATGATCAGATAATGAAACGATTTAAAGACTAAAACATCAAAATAAGAAAAATGTGAATTATTTTCTAAAGTTGATTCAGATAAATGCAGGACGATCACATGCACAGTGCGTGTGTGTGCCTGCGTGGTACTGACTGAGTCATGAGGATTTTCCCGCTCTGGGAGGTGGGACCAACTCGGGATTTCCAAAATAGCCTAAAATACGCAGTGACGTCATAGAGGTCTGCAGGAAACCCCACGGGAGAGTGATAGGGATGATCCGCGCGTGATGTTTCCTCTTTGCTCTCTTGGCTCCATCACAGCCCGCAGGGAAAGCAGCTCTCCGCTGTTTGCGGACAAACCTGTGACTGCGCAGAAGAGCCGAAAGCAGCGCCATGCAGCGCCCCGCGCGCCAGGACAGCCAAGCGGTAAAGGAGCACCGCGTTGGGTCCGGGACTGGAGACAGCCCAGCAGTCCTGGAGGGGGTCCTGAAGAAATACACCAATCTGCTTAAGGGCTGGCAGAACAGGTGAGCTGCTGCTACAGCTGCACGCGCACTGATAAATATGTCGCTCCGACCTGATCAAACCTTTAAGTTTTAATATCTGAAAGAAATCAGCTCCATGAATTTAACTTATTCTTCTTTTCTGCAGTAATGCTTTAGATTCCTCCGTTTTTGTATAAAACATGAACTGGTGTATTTTTCTCTTTGCAACTTTATTATCAACCAATAACTTCATCATCAGCACTCCCAGTCTGTATCCTCCACTTCCCACTGAGCATCCTCCATTCACTGAGCGTGAATGAGTCATGCCACAGAGGGGAAGGCAGGGGCGGAGCTAGACCTTTTTACATGGGGGTCCAGACATGATCAGGGGAGTGATCTAATAATAAAGGAGATGATTGTGTTCCTCTCGGTGGTCACATTAGAGAGACATGAGAAATAAAACATCTGTTCATTAATCATCTGGATCACCAACAAAAAAGTTCCATAGAAAGATAAGTTGGTTGTTTTGGGGTGCAGTGGAGCTTGATGTGATAGTAGGGGCATCGGTTCTGGTAGACTGGATCCTTGTCAGACCTCTGATACTGGGGCTGGGGTCTGTCTCCAACTGATCTGTGTCCTTCCTCTTTACTAAAAAGTCAGAAATATTTCCCTTTCTATTCATTCTTATATCTTCCTCTAAAAAATGATGCGGTAGCTACTTTAAAACCAGCTAGCAGCCTTGCTAGCCTCTTGTTCAAATGAAACTGGATCATGTAGCGTTAGTTTAGTCAGCGTTAAGCTAATCTTTGAGCTTCTTTATAGTTTATTTTCAGCTCCATTGTGAAAATCTTGATCAGTTGAGTTGATGTGTAGTCCCTAAATACATCCACTGAATACTAATTATGGCATGATTTTCCCAAATTAGCTTAAAACTACTCTAATAGTAGCATTGAACTCAATTAGGACTGTTACGTAGCCTAATGCTAACATAAGGTTAATAGCCTTACATAAGATTAGTAGTTGTACTTGCACTGGGACTAAATGTCTGCTAGAAATATGTAGCCACATGGCAATATTTTTAAAGGATGAATAATTAGGAAACATACTGGTGTAGTGATACCGGTGGTATATGCAGGACTGGAAAGATGTTTCTGTCCTCCTACAGGGACCTGTCAATCACCTCAGGTGGCACCTGGGCCAACCCAATGATCGAAACCTCCAGTAACTACATATTTGGATGTTTTTATCCATCCATGAAACTGAATATTTTACTTGTGTCTGTTAAATAAATGTTTGAGTGAAGAAATGACAGATTTAAGTTGTAGTTGTAGTTAGAGGCATTCACTGTGGGGATTGGGATTATTCCTTCATGTCAGGAAAACTGGTTTATTCTTTGGAAGCAGAAAAGTCAAATATTGGTACCTCAGAAGTGTGTTACATGTTTCCATCTCCTCTCATGTGCCAAAGCTCTTTGTCTTTAAGTCTTTTTTTTAACTGTTTTTTAAGCATCAACCAGCAGGATGATGAAGACCATGCTCTCTGACACCTGCTACATGAGATTGGAGTGTTCTCATTTCATCATGAATGCTGACTGAGAAATAGTTCAGTATGAACTCTGTGTGCATACGTTTATGAGAGAAGGATGGCGCAAACATGAGGTTTAAAAAATTGTGATAAAACGCTGTAATCCCTTTGTCTTTTTGGGTTCAGTGAGAATAAAGCATTTATTTGACCCCAGCTCAAACCCAGAGGATTGAAGGATCGAGTACTAAATTAAAAACAAACCAAAGCTCTGATGAACTGAGTAAAACTATCAACGCTTTCATTTATAGAGTTCATAAATCTTGTAGATTAGTTGTGTTCAGGAGCAGAGCAGCATGAAAATAAACTGCTGAAAATAATAAAGGGAAGACTTAAACACATCTTAGATGTTGATGAATGAAATATTCCAGGTGATATTCTGTATTCCTTACATAGTGGAATGTGTTGAGAAGAAAATAACATCTGAATGATGAATGGAAATGAGATTCATGAACCCATGGAGGTCTGGATTCAGGCTCCAAATAAAAGTGGAAAGATCAGATTGCAGGTTGACCCAACTTCTGTTCAGAATGAGGTTCAGTAGTGTGTGTGGGCTCCACGTGTCTGTATGCACTCCCTACAACATCAGGGCATGCTCCTGATGAGACCACAGATGTTCTACTGAGGGATCTCCTGGAACAGGGCATCAGTCAACCCTTGGAAAGTAGATCAGTAGTCTGTGGTGGATGTGGATGGAACAAGACATGATATCTCAGTGGTCCTGGATTAGATTCAGGTCTAATTCAGGTCCATGGCATCTATGCCTTTCTCATGCAGGAACTGCTGACACACTTCAGCCACATGAGGCCGAGCATATTCCTACATCAGAAGGAACTCAGGTGCCACAGCAAGCAGCATATGGTCTGACAATGGGTCTGAGGATCTCTTCCCAGTACCTAATGGCAGCCAGGGTACCTCTGGCTAGCACATGGAGGTCTGTGCCGCCCTGCAAGGATATGCTCCCCATCACTGACCCACTGCCAAACCGGTCATGCTGGAGGATGTTGCAGGCAGCAGAACGTTCTCCATGACTCTCTTATGTCTGTTACATGTGCTCAATGGGAACCTGCTCTCATCTGTGTAGAGCACAGGCTGCCAATGGCCAATCTGCCAATCCTGGTGTTGTCTGGTAAATGCAAATCAGGCTGCACAGTGTTTCCACTTGTGGACATCGGGCCTTGATGTTATTTTCTTCTCAACACATTCCACCATGTAAGGAATACAGATTTTCACCTGGAATATTTCATTCATCAACGTGTAAGATGTGTTTAAGTCTTCCTCATACCACCCTCATGGAGTGTTTCTGACAGTTTGAGCAGAAACATGCACATTCGTGGCCTGCTGGGGGTCATTTTGTAGGGCTCTGGCAGTGCTCCGCCTGTTCCTCCTTGCACAAAGGAGCAGATAGTGGTCCTGCTGCAGGGTTGTTGTCCTCCTTTGACTTACTCATAAGAATACAGACTTACATTAAGAAGTTCTGAAGTCAGCCTGCTGTCATCTGAAGACTAATGTGTCTAAACTGGCTCATGCATTTATCTTCAGCAGACTGGATCACTGTACAGCTCCAGTCCTCACTAAAACCTTGTAGATTCCATCAATCCAGTTCTGAGATCTTTGGACCGGCTCCCTGTCCAGCAAAGAATACATGTTGGTTTTTAAAGTGTGAAATGCTCTGAAACTAAAATACCAGATCTTCTGGTCCCGGATGATCAGATATGATCAGCTTAGATCTTCATGTAAAACTTTGATTTCAGTCCACAGAGATCAGACTAAATCACAGGGAAGCTGTTTTTAGGTGTTATCCTCCTGCTGAAACTCCTGGTTTAGCTCTCATTGCGTATTTCATCCATCCATCCATTTTTTGTACCGCTTAATCCAATTCAGGGTTGTGGGTGAGCTGGAGCCTATTCCAGCAATTAGCAGGCTAGAGGCAGTGTACACCCTGCACAGGTCGCCAGTCCATCACGTCTTATTGATTTTATTGTTAATGTCTCTCTGTCTCGTGTTTCCTTGTTTTTCTCTCCCTTCCCTCTCCGACAGGTACTTTGTTCTGGACCCAGAGATCGGTCAGCTCCAGTATTATCTGAATGAACTCTGTAAAAAGCAGCAGACTCCTCGAGGGTCTCTGCCTCTTCCTGGAGCCGTGGTGGTCCCCAGTCATGAGTTTCCTCACATGTTCACCATCCTGTCCAGCGCTGGGGATTTCTACAAACTCAGAGGTGTGTTTCTCCTCTGGAACTCATACTGTCACACTGTGTCAGTCAGTATCTTCACATATTCCAGCTCTTGAGCTTATTCTAAATAAGACAACGTTCCAGTTATTTACATGTGTTATATGTCGTCAGATTAATGACTCATCTACATGAACCTGTTAGATATTTGTGCTCATGTAAAACCAGCCACGGCTTTAATAACCCAGAGCTTTTCTTGGGTTCCGGTTCAGCTTCAACTGCTGGAGTCAAGCAGGACTTCAGAGTGGAGTCAAGGTGTATACATGTCTACATAATGTGACTAAGCTCCTCAGATCTAATGTGATCATTGCTCTTCATGTGATCAGAAGAAGCAGATTATCGAGCAGGGTCCAGATTATTATTTAAACGTTGACTCAATGTTAACTCCACGTCTTAATGATGGAGGAGCTGAAAGAGCAGCTTCGGTTCAGATGAACTCACATTAAACAAGTAACCTTCAACAAACAAGTTGGACTGATCAGTCAGTGCAGTGGTACCCAACCTGGGGTCCCTGACCCCCGAAGGGACTCCCAAAAGAGCACAGGGCTTGGATTGTTCAGAGCCTGTGTGGTAGTTAAATTAAGTCAACTACTAACAAGAGACAAGTTGAGATTTTTCTACCTTCGTTCATGTGGAAACGACATTTTGGAGCCTGAAAATACAAACTTTTCAAACAAGGTTCCAAAGTGACTAAATGAGAGTCTTAAAAAACTGCTAGACAACAATATGATAATATACATTTAGTTCTGGGTAACCATTACAATTTAGCATCGATAAGCACAAAAACAAATGATTCTTTTAAAATGAAAGCTATAGGAAAAACCTCTAACTTTTGATTTTCAAACACTTTGACACCTGAATTTATTTACAATGCTATAAAGAAGAAATGAATAAAGTTTAAAATAAGGAAGAACAAACGAAAAAAGTCCTGAATGAATGGAAATACAATTTTTATTAAATAAATAAACAATAAATCTATGAATATGAATAAATATCTAAATAATTGTCAAATAATTTTGTAAGATAAATGAATAAAGTAAAAATGAATTGAAATTATAAAAAGACCGGAAAGTTTTTTTTTGTTTAAAGGAATATAGGAATGTAGCAATAAAGGAATGTAGGAATTAAGGAATATAGGCATAAAAGAATATAGGAATAAAAGAATATAGGGATTTAGGAATATTGGAGTAAATTAATATATGAATCAAGGAATATGGGAATAATGAATATAGGAATATGGGAATATAGAAATTAAGGAATATTGGAGTAAAGGAATTAGGAATCAATGATAAAGTAATAATACAATATAGGAATAAATGAATGAAGGAATATAGGAAGAAAGGAATAAGTAATAAATAACTAAATGAATTGAGGTAAAAAGGAATATGTGGAATATAGTTATAAAGTAATGAAGGAATAGAGGAATTAAGGAGTAAAGGAATAGAGGGGTGAAGAGCAGCTTTTTTTAAAACGAAGGTTTCTAATGAGTGTCATTCCTGTGTTGCTGACTGTCAGCTCTGGATGCTCAGGATCAGGAGCTGTGGGTCACTCAGCTGCAGATGTATTCCACATGTTACTCTGATGCTGCCAAGGTACACACACACATGCATACAAACACACACACTTTTTTGGTCTTCGTGTTATCAGCATCATGCCAGTCCAACTAAATGTGAAATATGAAATTGTAACTAGTTCAGGTAAATTCCTGCAGATGTTAATGTAGTCATGTGACTGGTATGATGTCACAGACCAGCATCTTTTGTCTGAACCAGTTCCTCCTCCGTCGGACCTCCACCAAGTAGCTTCTCTCTCCAGGAGTTGGGCTTCAGGCTTCAGGCTGCACATCCAGTTTCCAGTGAAGATGACGCAGAACAATTTCCTTTAGAGAAACACTGACTTTTTTTTAGAACAAATCAATTGTAAACCAGTTCACTGTGCAGTGAGGTCTATGAGTAACAGGATCTAACAATCATCTCCATCACTCCAGCTAATATTTCAGCCAGTAGTTTGGCTGATGTACCAGTTATTAAATCACATTAAAAGATATCCAACTTTAACTCAGCAGCATTAAAATGGTAGAATAACAGAATAAGATAGAAATTTTTAATCTAAATTAAATTGAATTCAATTAATCAAATTGTGAAAAAGCCAGATTTATAAGGACTAGTAGTTTTTACTGATGGGCATGTGAGATGCAACTAGAAGCTAAAGAGCTGAACAGGAACGGATGTAGAACCGTAACATGTCTCTGTTTCTGTGATGGTCCAGGATGAAGATCCACAGAAGAACTCTGCTGAAGGTCTTCCTGTCTCCTCTCCAGATGAGGTATTACATCACAGGTTAGGTCCAGATGAGGTATTACGTCACAGGTTAGGTCCAGATGAGGTATTACGTCACAGATTAGGTCCAGATGAGGTATTACGTCACAAGTTAGGTCCAGATGAGGTATTACATCACAGATTAGGTCCAGATGAGGTAGTACATCACAGATTAGGTCCAGATGAGGTATTACATCACAGGTTAGGTCCAGATGAGGTATTACATCACAGATTAGGTCCAGATGAGGTATTACATCACAGATTAGGTCCAGATGAGATATTACATCATAGGTTAGTCCAAGATGAGGTATTACATTACAGGTTAGGTCCAGATGAGGTATTACATCACAGGTTAGGTCCAGATGAGGTATTACATCACAGGTTAGGTCCAGATGAGGTATTACATCACAGGTTAGTCCAAGATGAGGTATTACATCACAGGTCAGGTCCAGATGAGATATTACATCAGAGGTTAGTCCAGATGAGGTATTACATCACAGGTTAGTCCAGATGAGGTATTACATCACAGGTTAGTCCAAGTTGAGGTATTACATCATAGGTTAGTCCAGATGAGGTATTACATCACAGGTTAGTCCAAGATGAGGTATTACATCACAGGTTAGTCCAAGATGAAGTATTACATCACAGGTTAGTCCAAGATGAGGTATTACATCACAGGTTAGTCCAAGATGAGGTATTACATCATAGGTTAGTCCAAGATGAGGTATTACATCACAGGTTAGTTCAAGATGAGGTATTACATCACAGGTTAGGTCCAAATGAGGTATTACATCATAGGCTAGTACAGATGAGGTATTACATCATAGGTTAGTCCAGATGAGGTATTACATCATAAGTTAGTCCAGATGAGGTATTACATCATAGGTTAGTCCAGATGAGGTATTACATCATAGGTTAGTCTAGATTAGGTATTACATCACAGGTTAGGTCCAGATGAGGTATTACATCACAGATTAGGTCCAGATGAGGTATTACATCACAGGTTTGTCCAGATGAGGTATTACATCACAGGTTAGGTCCAGATGAGGTATTACATCACAGGTTAGTCCAGATGAGGTATTACATCACAGATTAGGTCCAGATGAGGTATTACATCACAGGTTAGGTCCAGATGAGGTATGACCGTGTGTTCACACCGGGTGTGAGTAAAATTTACTTGCTAGTTGAAATTACATGTTAAGTCAATGTACAGACGTGAATAGACGCCCGTTTGCTTGGGACGGTGCGAATTTGTGTCTTCCGCCTATTCAAGATGAAAAAATTGAACTCGAGCGTATCAAACGAACAATACGAATCCGTCATTCAAAATGGAGGAAAAATTAATAGTGGTGGTTTGTGCATATCCGCAACATGAATAATTTAAAGTTGTTGGTTGACAAAGAATATTGGAAAATGTCAATATCAATCAATGTGTCTGTGCTCAGGCCAGTGTAGTACTAAAGGTGGCCACTAAATGACACCCCAATACCAGGAGTTCAGCAACAGCTCACGGGTCAACAAAAACCCGTTGTGTGTTGTAATGAATAAAAGGACGCAACATTGCATGAAAGCAGTTTTGTGATGCGTTTAATCGGCTTGTCCGATCTTGGGAGGTGGAGGCGAGGAGACTGGCAGACTTGGAATCATTAAATGGAGCTACATTAACTAGCTAACTTCTCTCCTGGAAGTTGTCGGCACAGGTCGGAGCTAGAGACCTACTTACCAAAGGCAGATCGACAGGCGCTCTGCTGCTGAAATAGATCCCCTGTAGCCTGTATTCTGGAGGGATATGAGGGCACCGATCCTCCCCAACAGATCATACTTGGGATCGGGTAAATCTGAATTACCCTGGAAGCGGCCATCATCTAGACCTAAGTCCTAGATTAGATGATGATGAAATTCACTGGGCTATCTGCACCTCTGGAGTATCCGGTGGACCCAAACATGCCAGCGTCTTCGGTTTTCTGACTTCCAAAGCAGGTAAAAACTCTCTCAAAGTACTCAAAATAACCAGGCTGCCATTTTCATTGTTGACAAAAGTGACTGACGCAAACAACCCTTCGGTCTCCAGGAAGTTCAACTTGATGTGCGAATGGAGCGTTTAACTCTCTCGAATAATATGCCCCATTTGTGCGAATAATTCGCCCAAATCAAGCGAGTAAACATCCAGTATCTGGGCGTGAAATGTAGACGCATATGTGAATTGACGCGCCCAGTGTGAACACAGGGTTACCCCTCGGACCCACCGTGCTTTCCACCTGACACCCTCTCCCACCAGGAGCTTAAGCGCAGCAACTTCTCCGCGCTTGGATTGTCCAGCTAACTCAATCACACGAGGATTGCAACTTCCTGCGGGAGTCCCGCAAGTTTTCAGCCTCAGTTCCCCCCTCTCTACATTTATTCATCTTATCACCTCACCAAATGACCTGTTGATCAGACACTCAGCCATGTCTTTTGACTCTGAAACCTCACAGAAATGCTCTTTTATAATTCTGCCTTCTCTTCAGATCTGTCGTGATGAACACGTATTTGTAGAATTTTGTAAACATTAAATGCTCGGCCAACACGGCCATTTCATATCTAAATTTGCATATATATAATTCAGATCATGAAGCCTTGCTGCTCCTTGACCTTTCCTAGACCTACATGGTTTGATATTTATGTAAAGAATAGAAATCTCTACATATTTCAGCCACAGATCTCTCTGGCTTCACGGGACTTTGCGCCATTCTATTTTTAGATTCCCTATGGCTTTGATTGCGGCGATCAGCTGCGAAGGCGCTTCCACGTCTGGTGGGTCTGAGGGTTTAAGCCGCAGGTTAGGCATTGGATTAGGTTCTGGATTTTTTCTGTTTCCAGACACGATGCAGCAGGAGGCAAAGCTGTGGATGGTGATCAGAGGATTGTCATAAATGTCTTTATAAATGTACATTTTAATTTCTTTGTGACTCTTAATAATCCTTCTCTTTTCCTACTCCGCCTTCTTTTTCTTCCTCTTCTCATTGAACTAGGACCGGCTCCTTTCAAAGATTACCTCAGTCTCCACCTTCAGCTGCTTAAGAGACTGCCTCAGTATGCGGCAACATAACGTTGTCCAGGCCAACAAGCACAACCGGAACCACATCCCTCGTTCTCATATCAGCCACAGCTGCAGCCCAGTGGTGAACCAGGTGGAGTCTGGAGGGATCAGGTCTGGCAGTCAAAGCCGGAATCACAGCTTTAATCAGACGTGGACTCCCAAAACCTGCAGCTATAAAGGAAAAGAAGGGCAAGACCATAATCAAATCCAAAACCAAAATCAGAGTCAAGGTTGTGCGTATGCAGGTGAGTTGAGCTATAATTGGTCATACCATTAAAAACTAAGAGACACAGTAAAGGTTTCCTTTATAGATTTAAAATATGGGGAAAATGCTCTACACCTAGCTGAAGGCCGTTGTGGATGTACATGGCAGTGTTTCAGTCTGGGTTTAAATGTACCACAGAACTGAATCTGCTCTTTTAACGTATTTTAAGGCTTGCAGCCAGGCCTGGAGCTTCATCATTTTAGGGGCAAGGCCAGTTGGCCTTTGATGGTGTCAACTTTTTGAGGGCACAGAGGCCAAATATCAGGGCAGGAAGGCCATCAAATAAAACTTTGATTTAAGTCTCCGGTCATAATTAATTTAGCTTGGTTAAACGTGATTACATTTTTAATGAATCAATTAAATAAATCAAGAAGCTGTTTATTTCACAGAGTTGTTTTAATGTGTAGGGCTAAATGTGTGGGGGACATAGTGTGGCATCCAGTCTACTTTCAGGTGTTGGAGAAGATCAATTCTGACCAGGTGTCTTTCTGTTTGGTGTTCATTGCTTTATAAAGCAATAACATAATAAATATTCAGTATAAACACACACAAATAAAAAAAGAAAGGAAAAAATAAATCTGTGTTTCTGTAGAACTGAAGTGAGCTTCCAGCTTCCTGCTCTGCATGTTCTGCTCTGGGCTTCATGCATCACCACCAAGATGAAAAATGAGAATTTTTTCTGTAGGTTGTTTGTGAATTTACATTTACGTTCCTGCATGTTCTAGCTTTACTAAACACTGGACACACATATCTAAAACTCCTAAACAGCTTCTTATCCAAGCCGTCAAAGCCACCAGTCCAGAACCTGAACCTGGTCTTCAGTTTGTCTTATTAAGGTGTAAAACAGTGGAGAAAGTGAGGAAGCTGAAAACTCTCAAAGTTTGATGGATTCATATCCCCCACGAATACATACCAGCCTGGGACTATATGTGAAGGTAGAGTCACGCGCAGTTTATCCACCTTTTAGTACAAACACCAGGATATGATGCGTTCAAGTCATCTAAAGAGAAGATGAGGTCATTAATGGGTAACTGCGGCTCCCTCCTCCTCCTCCTCCTCCCTCTCCTGTTGCTCGCTGTCAGATACAACAACAGATAATGTATTGTGTGATTTTAGAGGTTTTTAATGGCAAATAAAAATTAATCAGCATTTTTTCCAGAGTCAGTAGCGCTGGTCGAGTTGTGAGTTAGAGAACTCATTAACGTAGCCGACTGTTTCCAGTGACGTCAAACCAGCACACATCTTCACGTTGCGACGCTAAATATGAACAGTGTGTTACATATTATATCATATGTTGAGAGTTTTCTGTCTTATGCTTTCACACTAGGATCAAACGGCGGTTCATACGAGGCAGAATCAAACCTACCAATGGTCATAAAACCGTAAATGACTGCAAAATAGACCCTTTTTGTAATCTATGCACACATCATGTGCGCATGCGCTTAAACTGCGCTGAAGTGCAGTGTGAAATAGCCATGTGTACGTCTTAACCGAGGAAATTACAGCAATTTAAGACAGTTGTGTATTTGACTGATCGAATTAAAATTAAAAGGCAGGTAAACAGGGAATGCATTTTTACCGGTTTCCTGTTAAGAAACACCAGTAAGTCATTACAAAAACATGGATTATTGTCAGTCTGTGGACATGAATGTAATGGAGAGACCTGGGTAGGAGGCAGCATGAGTCCACGGTAGTCAAACTGTCCAGGACTCCTATAGTTTTCAGTAGCCTATCTAATGTATTAGCCCGTTGCTAAATGTTTTCCATTTGTTTACTTTTCCATGTGTTTGTTTATTCCCACACCGGGGTGGTGGTTTTGGTAATCAAATCGTAGTTTATCAACTGCATGGTATAAATTTATACAAAAGACCCTTTTGGTCTGAGGTTTTCGGCAGCCTCCATGATGTCCCCTTCTGTTAGCATGGATTTTTATACACAGGGATAGCAGCTGCAGGGATAACAGGATCGGGAAACTCTGTCGTTACTTACTAGTGTTTGTCTGGTGCCTATATTTGTTCACCTCAGTGTTAAAACATTAGTAACTTTATATCAATATTCCACCACTTTCCTGAAGCTAAGAGTTGTGTGCGGTAGTTGGCGTTAGCATCTTCAAACAAATAGTAGTTTTTCATCAACTCTAAGGGATCGCGACGTGTGACGTCTTCCACACTGTTTAATCCACATCCGACATCTTTCCAGATGTGTTTTCGGTTTAGTGAAGGAGAAAAATACAAAATCACCGAACAGTTCTGGATTATTTTCACAGTACTTGCAAATCCTGTTCACCTACTGCTTCGGCATTTTGCTCAGGAAGGGAATGTTTGCCAGGCGCTCCGTTCTTAGTTACCGTTGCTAACCTACGATTGGTCAGTGGCGGTTTTAGGGCGAGGCTGGCAAAGGGTTAATTGATTAACTGCTGTGGTCCCACATGTATATTGGTGATCAATCATGATTAAGAATCACTGGTTTAAACAACTGAAGATCATGTCTGATTCTGGTTGTTTTTCACTTTGTTTTAAGTCTTCTTCTTTATGCACGACTGTTCTCCTGCTTCTCAGAACCAGATCTGGACCTTCAGGTGGAATTACCTGGACTCTCCTCTTCTACCTGCTCTGCTGCCATGCACACACTAACGGACCTGGATCTCTGTGTACAGGTAAATCTAAATACTTTATGTTTTCGTGGATAAATACATTTTCAGTAAAAAATAACCTTAAAGACCCCACCAAGCCCAAATTAAATATTCAGTGTTCAGGTTTAGTGTTAATTGTTTGTTTGTTTATTTATTTATATGTATATATATATATATATATATATATGAATTAATATATATGAATTAATATAAATGTTATTTGTCCAAAGTGTATATGTATACATGTCTTTGGTCAGAACAACAAAATGCTAAAAGAAAAAATGTGGGGGCAAATGCTAAAACAATGTAGTTGTGGTTTTGTAAATAGTGACCCTGTAAGATTCACATTCTTGGTAAAATCTCAGTCTGAGATGCTGAGACTAAAAACTCTAAACACAAGTCTTTAGATGTGAGCTGGTGTGAGCTGAGAGTCTTTTCAAAGTTATTTTCAAAGTCTTCAAATAATAAGAAATATAAAAGTTTAGAATTAAAGCATAAAAATTAAAACTTAAATGATACTAGAATGTATAAAGACTATAAATAGTTACAAAAGATAGAAAATAAGAAGTATTATTAAGTAAAAACCGAATGCCTTTGACATTGGTGGCCATAACTGTTAAACCCAAATTATGAAAAGACAGCTGTAATAACTTCTAAAGGAATTATGTATGATAGAAATTGTTCCTGGAAAGAACTGGTTAAATTCCCAGTTAAAGCCAAAGATTTCTTCTGTTCTGAGTTTTCCTCTCTGCAGAGATTGATTTCCTGAGGTACTGTGCAGATATCATATTTCACAGCATCACAGTATCTGTCCAGTTTACTGGAGTGAACTCATGTTAGCTGTATGAAATTATTTGTCTTTAATGTGCCCAGTCAAACCAGTCCTGGATATTGTGGATGAAATTCACCTCCAGAAGTAAAACAACCATCTGAAATGTATTAAATCAGTCAGTTTTCAGCAGTCTGATGTTAAACTAAATCCTCAGTAATCAGACCAATTGTGTATCTGGTTACATAAGGATTTTTTCCCACTGTAAATGGAGTGGAAACATTTTTCAGACTTCTGTGAGGAAACTGTTTTATAATAAGCTGACAGCAGCCCGATGGGAGTTTAGACCTCTGTTCATTTTTATCCGCACTGACCTGGAAACTGCTGGAAACAAGCTTTTAATAGGTTTATACATTTGGTCCTGATGATTTCCTCATGCAGATGATGTCAGTCTCTAATCTGAAACACACAGAGGGGGAAAAATGTATTTGATCCCCTGCATATTCAGTAAGTTTACCCCATTATAAGACATGAACAGCCCATAGGTTAATTCTAACAGAGATAGACAGCATATCAACCAAAAATTAGAGAAAAAAACATTAAATACAGGTAATAAATGAATTTGTATCTGATTGACTGGAATAAGTATTTGATTCTCAAACAAACAGTGGTGGAGAAACCAGTAGAGAAGGGATTTATCGAGGTCACTGACTCCTTCTTATTTATCTTTTTTTAATTAAATAAGGTTAACACATTTTTATCCAGAGAATAATCACTGGTAGCAATTATATGGTAAGATTTGGGTTGAATAATTCCAATATATCCAATATATACTCTGTTGGTGGGAATTATTCAGAAATATTGGTTATTGACTTGTGTTTCCATAGAAACCATTCCATAAGGTGACTCCATATCCCCATGCTTTGACAGAGAGATCACTATTTTAGATTTTACCTCACCAGAAAACTTGCAAAACAATTTTACTCCAACATTTTCCACACAAGAACATTTTAGTCATGCAGAAAACTCACAATATATAAGAATTATAATAAAAAATGTGCACCTATATAAAATCAAAATTTACAAGATTAAAAAAATAGAGTAAATATGAATAAAAATGGAACAAACCTGAGCAACATCAGTGCAGGTTTTAGTAAAGTTTTTATTAAAACTCAGTATTCGTTTCTGATCAATACTTCATGTCTATAGATGCATTCACCTTAACGGAGCTTGTTGGACATCAAACTCCCACCATGGCACACCAGTTTCACGTGAAGGCAACGTGGAGAATTTGTAGATAAAAAGAACGTCTCGCAACTGCGACTCAGTTCCCGTTGTTCATTTAAAAAGAGTCGTTCAAAGAGATTCGATTCGATCGTGAACATCACATGTGAAGAGCACAGTGGTCAGATGTTAGTTAGTTGGTCTTTAGGTTTATTCACATCTCAGGAGGATTTTAGGCTGCAGGTTCTGCAGAACCACCAACCAGGGATGAGATGGATTTTCCACCAAACCAGCTGGTGTTGATGAGGGAGAGTTTGTGGTGAGACTGTGCATTGATGATGATTAAACATACAAATCTTCTTGTTGAAGTTTAAGCCTGATTTTTATGGAGAACCATCCATCCATCCATTTTCTTGCCACCTATCAGGGGTCAGGTCATGGGGGCAGCTGCCTAAGCAGGGAAGCCCAGACTTCCCTCTCCTACATCAGCCACCTCGTATGGGGGATCCCAAGGCGTTCTCAGGCCAGTCGAGAAATGTAGTCCCTCTGGCGTGTCCTGGGTCTTCCCTTGGGTGTTCTCCCAGTGGGATGTGCCTGGAGCACCTCCCCAGGGAAGCGTCCAGAAGGCATTCTAACCAGATGCCCGAGCCACCTCATCTGGATCACGTGGATCCTCTGGATGCAGAGTAGCAGCAGTTCTACTCTGATTTCTCCCGGATGATCAAGCTTCTCACCTTATCTCTAAGGGAGAGTCCAGACACCCTGGGGAGGAAACTCATTTAATGTATTCATGATCTGATTCTTTCGGTCACTACCCACAGCTGGTGACCACATAGGTGAGGGTAGGAACGTAGATGGACTGGTAAATACAGAACTTCTCCTTTCAGCTCAGCTCCTTCACCAGGACAGATCGATACAGAGTCCTCATCACTGCAGACACTGCACCGATCCTCTTATAGATTCACTCCTGTTCCTGTCTCCGTATAATTCTGGTGAAGTGGAAATAAAACTGTAATAAAATTGAACATAAAGAAAAGAATTTCCCTGAGCTTCACCTAAGTATGATTATATTATCTGATGCTGTAAATACTTGCAGCAGAGTATTATCAGGCCAGGGAGATTTTCTGGAACTGGGTGATGTTTGGTTCATGCACCACTTAGGCTTTATCAGGTCAACACACCGTGTTTCATCCGTACATCTGTGCTCCTTCCGCCACACATGACCCGGTGTTCAGGCGTCATGTTGATCCGCTTCAGATGAGCTGCTGGTTTTTCTTTCCACCTCTGCAGGGTCATCTGTTCATTTTCATCCTGTAATCAGTTCTCTCAGACATGAGATAATCAGCCATCGCGATTATCTGGAGTGTCTGTGAACGCCTCTTTTCCCAGGTTCAACAGAATCTCAATCCAGGTTAAATTAAACAGAACCCAGAATCAGGTTAAATCATCACTTTGATTGGTGATCAGACCCCCCCTTCCCCCTTGTTTTAATCCTTAGTTTTTGTTAACAGCAGGCTGATCAGCTGCAGGCCAAACACATGCTTTATCTCCACCATCTGTGAGAGACAATGACTAAGAGATATGAAGACACAGATGTGGTAAATGAATCCTCAGCATCATGTGACGATAGAAAATGTCTGTAATGATGGACTGAACAGGGAGGGCTGATGGAGGGAAACGGAGAGGAGAGAAACTCTGTTTTAATCTCCATAATCCCTCTTCCCATCTGAGGTCCAGGTTCAACTGTTAATCTGCTGGTCAGCGTCATGGCAAGCAGCAGCTCACACCCTGACTTCTTGGAGAAGTTGTCGGCTCAGCCTGGAGGAAACCGACCCCCGTATTCGGACATTTTGGAGTCGCCGTGAGAGAGACCAGTCAAAGACTGAATAGACTCAAGGCAGACAAAACGAGTTCTGTCTGTACCAAAACAGTTCTGTTATCCTAATCTGGCTCCCTGACGTTGGCCTTGCTAACTTATCAAATTCCCCAGTGGCAAACAATGTAAACAAACACTCTGTTGATATGGGTTGATGAGATTCTGCTTTATTTTTGCACATATTGGGATTGTACCTGCTTATGTGACCACTGATCCAGTCCGTCTCCTCTGGAATTTGCTGGACACATCAAACTGGAAAAACCTTTTCATTACTGGGCTGGATTGTGTTTCAGGGTGTTCACATGTAGATGATGTTGCTGAATAAAAAGCAGACATGAGACATAAAGGAATACTTGGGAAGCTCATGAAAAGTTTCCAATTGTCCATGAAACACATCAGCAATTTCTGGAGGGAGTTTTCTAAAAGTTATTATTCATGTCACCACCACCAGGCCCAGACCATCAGCTCAGACAGCCCAGACCTCAACAACGAGACCACTGACTCTGAGGACAATGAAGAGGAGGACCTGGGAGTCCAGGATGACGAGAGAAGCATCATCACACACCTCCTGTCCCAGCTCAAACTCGGCATGGACCTCACACAGGTCAGGTTTTAGGTAGAACCAGTCTTATACAGACAGGAAGGGGATGGCATGATGTTAGACTGACCATGTGTTAGCATGCTACGCTAGCACATAGCTTAAAGCAGATGTGTTCAGGTCAGGAGCCACATTCAGCTCCATCTGGTCTCCAGTGGGTCAGACCAGTAAAATAACAGAACAATAACCTATAAATAGTTTTTTTAAAAATTACACATTTTCTCCTTTTATTATAGTACAAAGAAGTACAAATACATTATCAGGATGTTTACATTGATTCATTCTTTTAGAAAATATGAACAAATTTATGGAGAAAAATAAATCAAGGTTCAACAATATTTCGCTTCAGTTTCACATTTACATGTTAAAATTTGTTTATTTTTTTTACTTTTTATTTAATTAGATATTTTCATCATGTATGTTTTATAAATATATAATGTATATAAATATTTTTACATTTATACATACAAAATATTTTTATTCTTACACACGTTTTCAATGTATTTTACTTGTTTTAATTATTTAATATTTTTGTTTTTTACATACATACATACATACATACATACATACATACATACATACATACATACATACAGCGGTAGAATAAATATTGAACACGTCACCATTTTTCTCAGTAAATATTTCTAAAGGTGCTACTGACATGAAATTTTCACCAGATGTCAGTAACAACCCATGCAACCCACACATGCAAAGAAATCAAACCTTAGATGTCCATAAATTAAGTTATGTGTTATAAAATGGAATGACACAGGGAAAAAGTACTGAACACACTTAGTTAAATATTTTCAATACTTTGTACAAAAGCCTTTGTTGGTAATAACAGCTTCAAGGCGCCTCCTGTATAGAGAAACTACTTGCATGCAGTGCTCAGGTGTGATTTTGGCCCATTCTTCCACACAAACAATCCTCAAATCTTGAAGGTTCTGTGGGCCTCTTCTATGAACCCTAATCTTTACTTCTTTCCATAGATTTTCTATTGGATTCATGTCAGGTGATTGGCTGGGCTATTCTAGGAGCTTTATTTTCTTTCTCTGAAACCAAGTGAGA
This sequence comes from Atherinosoma microstoma, assembly GCA_037177055.1. Lineage (NCBI taxonomy): Eukaryota > Metazoa > Chordata > Actinopteri > Atheriniformes > Atherinidae > Atherinosoma > Atherinosoma microstoma. The sequence goes on along the minus strand of JBBBVU010059529.1, from coordinate 6,098 downwards.
GTTTCCTTGGCTTTATGTTTGGGATCATTGTCTTGCTGAAATGTCCACCCTTTGTTTCATCATCATCCTGGTAGATGGCAGCAGGTTTTTATCAAGAATGTCTCGGTACATTTGTCCATTCATCCTTCCTTCAATTACATGAAGTTTGCCAGTGCCGTATGCTGAAAAACAGCCCCACACCATGATGTTCCCACCTCCAAACTCCAATGTTGGTATGGTGTTTTTGTGATGATGTGCTGTATCATTGGACCTCCAAACACGGTGTGTATTATGGCCAGACTATATGACCAGACTATATTCCAGTATTTCACAGGCTTGTCCAAATGTTGTGCAGCGAACTTTAAACAAACTTCAACATGCTTTTTTCTTCAGTAATGGAGTGTTGCATGGTGAGCGTGCATGGCTGTTGAGTGTGTTACTTATTTTCTTTGAAACAATTGTACCTGCTAATTCCAGGTCTTTCTGAAACTCTCCACAAGTGGTCCTTGGCTCTTGGACAAGTCTTCTGATAATTCTTTTGACCCCTCTGTCAGAAATCTTGCGAGGAGCACTTGGATGTGGCCGGTTTATGGTGAAATGATGTTGTTTCCACTTCCAAATTATGGCCCCAACAGTGCTCACTGGAACATTCAGAAGTTTAGAAATCCTTCTGTAACCAGTGCCATCAGTATGTTTTGCAACAATAAGGTTTCAAAGGTCTAAAGAGAGTTCTTTGCTTTTACCCATCATGAGATGTTTCTTGTGTGAAACCTTGGCAGTGAGACATCTTTTTAAAGGCCATCAGTTGGGACTGAACCAGCTGATATTAATTTGCACTGACAAGTAGTAGGATTGCTTTCTATTTACTGATAGATTCAGCTGGTGTTTTGGCTTTTTGGTGCCTTTTTGCGCCTCCATTTCTTCATGTATTCAGTACTTTTTCCCTGTGTCCCTCTGCATTTTATAACACATAACTTAATTTATGGACATCTAAGGTTTGAATTCTTTGCATGTGTGGGTTGCATGGGTTGTTACTGACATCTGATTAAAATTTCATGTCAGTAGCACCTTTAGAAATATTTACTGAGAAACGTGTTCAATACTTATTCTACCCGCTGTATTTACTCCTGTGCATTACACAACTTACACATCCCAATGTATCTGCAACATGTATCTACAAAATCACCATTAATGGCAGCTTCTACTGTACATGATTAACTAGAGAGGACGAGTAGATGTGAATTTTACTGTGTTCTACTCATTCTGCATTTCTGAAGTGAAGGAAGGAGCCACATCTAAATATTAAACTGGATTAAAATCTCTTTTTTCTGGTCTTTCTTCCTCCACCAGGTGGTCCTCCCGACTTTCATTTTAGAAAAACACTCCCTGCTGGAGATGTACGCCAACTTCATGGCCCACCCGGACGTGTTCCTCTCCATCACGTCAGGCTGCACATCAGAGGAGCGCATCATCCGCTTCGTCCAGTACTATCTGACTGCTTTTCATGAGGGCAGAAAGGGTGCTGTGGCCAAGAAGCCCTATAATCCCATCCTGGGGGAGAATTTTCACTGCTCTTGGTTTGTACCTCGGGACTGTGTTGGACCGCTGCAGACCAGCAGGTGTACTGGAACTAACTCAGCTTCTGGCTCACGGACGGAGACTAATACAAAATACTCTGAACGTTATAGTGTTCGCTTCGTGGCAGAGCAGGTATCCCACCACCCACCTGTTTCAGCCTTTTACTGTGAATGCAAGGAGAAGCAAATGTGTGTCAACACACACGTCTGGACCAAGAGCAAGTTCACGGGCATGTCTGTTGGAGTCTCCATGGTTGGTGAAGGTGAGGGAACCTTGTTTCCTCTTCTGAGGAAGTGGTAGATTTTTGAGAGAAAGATATAGAAGATAAAAACCACTCGTAACATCTATACAATAGAAACACGACCAGCAAAACCAGCTGCTACACTTGTAACATCCTACAGCCTGTGAAGGAAAACAAAGCTGACAATAATCAGGAACACATAAAGAGACACATTTACAGCAACAAAAACACCAACAGCAAGTATATAAAAGCATAACTGTAGCTGTTTGTTAAGCAGATCATGTTCAGAGTCCTGGGTTAGGTTCTCATTCCAGCACCTCTCCAGCAGAACCTTTTTAGTCTGTCTGGATGATTTGTGGTGTACCACAGGGCTCAGTTCAACATGAGAAGGTCAAAATGAGCCCAGTAACACAGAAAATGATCATTACCATGGATAATCCCCATGATGAAGAGAAGAAGGTGAATCAGAAGTGAAAAGTTTGAGGGAACACATCTGAGAAATGGAAGATCAGACTTATTTTGTAATACATGACCAGACCGTGCATGAGAATCAACTTTATCAAAGAATAGAAAAAGTCATTGGTGCTATTTCCAACTTGGCCACTAGATGGCAGTAATTATTACACATTGCTGCTTTAAACCTGGCTGTTTAAAGCATTAAAAGACAGTTAAATCACCCGTAAAATCACACATTCATGCATATGATGATGTTTTCCTTCTTTTAAAATCCGTGCCCAGGTGTTCTGTATTTGCTGGAGCATGACGAGGAGTATGTATTTACTCTACCTTGTGCTTATGCCCGATCCATCCTGACCATGCCATGGATGGAACTGGGTGGAAAGGTTGGTATCAGCTGTGCCAAGAGTGGGTACTCTGCCTCAATCACCTTCCACACCAAACCCTTGTGTGGAGGAAAAGTACACAGGTGAGTCATGATTAATAATTTCTCACAATTTACTGCCTCTGTTTTCTGATCCAAGGCAGAAGAATAGCAATGTTACAGCTCACATGGAAGAAATGTAATACACAAAAAATATAACTTAATATGTTTTCTCAGTGTATTTCTGTCTCTATTTAACCTTTTAATTGTTGTTTTGGATGGATTTTTTTTAAATAATTGAAATATTGCTTATTATGTGAACTTTCAGATGTTAACTAAATCAATTACATTTTTATAGTACTACTATACTGCAATGCATTGAATATTGAATACTTTAAATAAGTACTTGATAAATTATTGCATGGCAGTAATGGTAATATAATGTGTGCCATACAGGAGTGACTGGTGGTCTCCCTCTGCTGGGCAGTAATGATACAGTCAAACAAAAAATAGAAAATTGCACAAAAAATTTCAAGGCACTCTCCTTTAAAGGCCCATTACTTAACTTTTCAATCTCAAAACTCTTCTTTCCAGACTCGTTTGATGACACAGTGAAATCTATTATGCGCATTTCTAGAGCCGTCGTGGCTCAGCAGCATCCCACGGTTGAAAAATCGCACTATACCAGTGATTCTTAACAATAGGGCCACTGCCCATGCTTGGGCCTCGAGCGCCACCTGGAGGGCCACAAAAATATTTCCCTTTTTCACTGGTGGGCCGCAAGGGCCGTGAAGGCTGGTCGAGAAGCTAAATTGCAATACAGCCTCCCACCACTAGGTGGCGGTAAACTGTCCGTTGGTTGTTCAACAAACCCCAATAAGCAGAAGAAGACCCTCAGCTAGCAGCTAGCATGAAGCAAAAGTTATGAAGAAGTATTTAAAACTAATCAATGAAGACAAAATTGGTCCCCAACACCCTAACATGTAAAACATATTGCACAAGAACAATCCAGTTAATTAAGTGTGGTTTTATAAACGGAGGTACCAAGGCAGAGCCACGAGGTTTGTATGGAGTGTTACGCTAACGCTAGCTAGCAGTGATGCACTGAAGCCTTAAACACAGCATCTAGTAACCAAACACCAACACTGGAGGGAAAGCTGGTGGAAGTTTTAACAAACAAAAAAAGAATGAAAATTGGCTACAGATGCAAAAAAATGTCTGTCATGTCTATCAACCCTTAAGATTGTAAGTCTCTCAAAACTCTTAAAATTGTAAGAAAAGCTTATTAAATACATAAATCAACAGTGTCATTAAATATGTTATATATATATTTAAATATTAGATTGATCTATAAATTAATTTACTTCTATTTATATAATTTGAACCTAGTATTGTTTGAATATCACTTCACCATTTTATTGATCAAATTGCCATATTTTTCCATCATTTTTTTCCAAGTCCTTTTTCTTTTTTTGCTGCAGTAAAATCTAATACATATTTTGTGTTTATAAGCCTGACTTGAGCCTTTGTCTGACGCGCCAATAAATCCGCTGAGATGCTCCAACTTAATTCAAAGCAAAGGAAATAAATCACAGCAATCAACTAAAAAAACTAAAAAAATTCAGCGACCCACTCAACCTCTTTCTACACACATCACAGGTGTCTTAAGTGATCTCTAGAGTAACCACCGCACATATCCAAGTGACCAACCTAATACAAAACAATTAATAAACAATCTAAAAATACTACATTTAATTCACTGAACATTATGGCTCCTACAGACATTATTGAAGGAAGAGAGGAAATTAAAGCGACCCAGAGACAGAGCGAGAGATAAAAAAAGAATCAATAAGACTTTTTTTTTACCTGTCTGGAGAGAGCTCACAGTGCAAGTAGGATGCAAGATTGATGCCAAATTAGCCGTTAATAGGGGCGCATCACTGAGAAAATGGTAAAAGTTGAGTAGTGTTGCTTTAAAATAACTAAAATGGCCTTAATCCTTTGGTATAGTCAAAGTGACCTTTCCGTCCACTAACCTTCGTCAAGGAGTAAATAGGAAATAAGAAATAGAAAATTATGACTCAAACCCTCTACTGCACACTGCTGAAAATGATTCAGCATCATTTTCTGATTCATTTTGAGGTATTTTAATATTCAAACTACTTTGTTTTTATTTCAGACCCCCCAACATATATTTTCATCAACTAGGGGCCATGTTGTGCAACAATGGTACAAAACAAGAGAAAATGATTCATTCATATATATAAGATAGCTCTTAATAAATACATCAGGAAATCTTCCAAAAATGTCAGCAAATTATGAAACAAAGAGTTGAAACATCTGTACATGTATGACTCAGGTGTGTATCATCCAGCGTCATCATGTCACTTTTATTTTCATGCTGTGAGACATTTCTGTCACACTGTGTAAAACTATAGTTTTCACTTCATCCACATCACTCTTGGTGTTCCTGTGCACCCACAAATCCTGCATCTTCCCTTATTGCCTCACATTATTGTACAATAGTACAAATGGTAAATGGACTGTATTTATACAGCCCTTTTCTAGTCATGTTGGCCACATTCACCCAATCACACACACTCATACAGCACTTGTTTTGTTGTTATACAGGTATAATAACAATAGAATTATACCTATTGAATGTGTGTGTGATAGACCTATCACACACACATTCATACACCAATAGCCACATCGGGAGGCAACATGGTGTTCAGTGTCTTGTCCAAGGACACTTCGGCATGTAGTTGGGGGAAGCCAGGAATGGATCCAGCAACTTTCTGGTTGGTAGATGACTCCTCCACCTGAGCTACAGCCACCCAGATGTGTGTGATGCTTTATTCTACAGTCATTTAGACGCTTTTCTCCAAAGTGACTTACTTCTGAAAGTGAGAACATGTAAAGTCCATGTGGACATCCTGATTGGGAATGCTTCTTCCTCTTCTCGCTTCCTCTCTGTAGTTCATTCATTCATTCATTTTCTGTACCGCTTAATCCATATAAGGGTTGTGGGGAAGCTGGAGCCTATTGCAGCAATTAGCAGGCTGGAGGCAGTGTAATACCTGGACAGATCACTAGTCTATTGCTCGGCCAACACAGAGAGACAAACAACCGCTCACACTCACTCCCAGGGAGAATTAGGATGAAGTAGGATGAGGGTGTTGCACCAGTCCGTTATGAGGAAGAGGATTTGGATCAATTGGTCAAATATGTTAAAAACCTTTATTAAGATATATATATATATATATGTCACACGGGGTCCTTTGCAATACCAGCTAGGGAGACCACTGTTAAAAGAAGGAGACAACTGCTCAGAGTTTAGACTGGAGTTCGTTTATTGGAGTTCTTTTTCCTTACTCAAAAGTTCCCTAAAAGTCCTCAGCGTTTTTTGTCACGGTCTGCTCCCGGTCAACCACAGCCGTTGGTTGACTCCCTTTCCTTTCTGTCCAGGTCAGCAATCTC
>JBBBVU010058837.1:0-27527 GCA_037177055.1 Atherinosoma microstoma | reverse complement strand
CTGGAGACACCACACCACAAAGTCCTTTACTAGATTCCTGTAATCCCCCTCCTGCTCCTCCCTAATGCAGCCAACAATCGCTGTTTCATCCGAGAATATTATATTATTATATACTGTAATATTACCGTCAGTTTGGCATTCAGTGACATTCACGGTTCCAGCGGGTTAATATTGCACATGTAGCTAAATATTGCACATGTAAGCAGTTAAATTACTGAGAGTTCAGAAGCCTTATGGCCCACGGATAGTAACTGTTCTTGAGTCTGTTTGTCTGTGATTTGAGGCTTCTGCACCTTTTTGTCTGGTGGCAAGAGGGAGAACAGATTGTGGCCTGGGTGGGAGCTGTCCTTTATGATTATCTCTGCTCTGGAAAGACACTGAGAGTTGGAGATTTCATCCAGGGAGGACAGGGGTACTGAGCAGGATATGTTTTACAGCAAAATCTTTAGAAAAAGATCCAAAATTCCCACAACTATCTCCATTTTACCTTGTTCCTCCACCGTCTTCTTCCTTGTATGTTTGTTTACGTTGTGAAAGTTTATGCACATTCTTCATGTGGCACTTACAGACGTGGCATATATACAGCATTTTCAGTGATTTTGTGTGTGTTTTATTTTCATTTGTTTATCCAATTTGGACAGTGGAGGTTAATGAACATCAGTCTAAAAAAGCATGATGTAAAAATGCAAGATGTAGCAAAGAATTCAAATTTTCATCTATGTTCCCAAGGCAAGTTAGAAGATGGAATAAAAACAACACCATACAAGAAGATATAAAACAATAAAATACAAATAAACATACAACAGACATATAAAGGAGAGTGCAAAACAGTGTGGACGTCCACATTCCTTGAACTGATTCTGCCTTATGTCTTATGGAAAATCTTTAAAACAAAATGCCACTGTGGCATGGGTTTGGTTTGCAGAACAAAACAAAGTGTAAGGTCTTTCCTTTTAGACTAATGATTTAAAATAAGGTCTTTTGTGTGATGAGGTGGGAAGAATAACACAAGCATTACAATATATCGACCTACAGAATCAAAGTCATTAACATCTTTTATTGAAGTTTATGGGAAAATATTTAACAATTGAAAAAATCGAACGAAACATACCTAAACCTGTTTAGATTAAACCTGTTTTATTTGCTTTACCAGATTAATACTCAAATGAAGCCTTTACTCTTAGAACATCTAAAAAATAAAAAAAAAATAAAAAAAGTCTTTGGGGTCCTCAAGCATGATTCAAATCTTTGAACTTGTCTGAATTTATTGACTACTGTCTGATGTTTTGCCTGAAAGCAAGATGTGAAGCTTGTTTCTGTTTTTGTTGATAAAAAAATGTCCTTTCAGTGTAGCAGGATGTAGCTGTACTGGAGGTTTAGCTCACGTCAGGCTGAAAGTAATGTTACAGCTTCAATTAGCAAAGTTGGCGCATTCAGCCAGCATCTTGGTAATAAAAACTTCAATTAGAAAAAAGCTATTTCTTGCTAGGAGAATAACAGACTGGAGTTTTTATAGAGCAAAATCACCCAAATATTGATTTGAATGTGAAGATTGCTCTTGGGTTCCCCAGTGCTCATCCTCACTCTCACTTCCCTCATCTGTTTTTATTGAGTTGAAATAGGTCTTGTGCAGCAGGACCTCCTCCTTGTGATATTGGCTCATCTGTCATCCCCCCACCTGTGTGACATGCCGGCACTGTTAACTGTTGTCCTGAATGGGAGAATCCACAGTGGGCAGGAGCAGCTAACACGCTCCCTTACCATGTGATGGATGTGTGTAGGGGGTGTGTTTGCCCCACAAGTTTTAGAGCAGTAATTTAGTTTAATGACCTGGTGGTGTTTTGTTGTGGCCAAAGGAAGGAGAAAAGGGCAAAGGCAGCTGGGACCTCCATTACAGGAGGTCTGTGGTCACTTTTTCTTTCTTTTTTCTTTTTTTCTTTTTCCAGCCTGCCTCCCTTCACAGCAGAAAATAGCCTGCTGGACAGATGGTGACAAACTGCCCTCTTACAAACCCTCAAGTGTTGTACCTGCATCAGGGAGAGGCTTGAGATACAACACCTCCTGCCCGTTCATCCTTTAATTCTAAGCCAAAGCTTTTCATCTTTTTCTATTTCTATATATGTCCCTTATTCCTAACTCACTGCTCCAGTGTTGAAACCAGCTCCCTGTTAGACAAAAGGGGGAAAAGGTGAGTCAGAAAAAAGTTAAAGAGAGAACATATATATAGGAACTCTAAAGCTGCTTTCTCTGCGCAGAAGGGCATCAGTGTTGTTGAAAAAATTAGTAAAGGTCATCACATCCCATGATAATATTTATTGCTGGAGAATGACCTGAATGGAACAGCCTGTGCTGTAGATACTGGGGTCATGAGTCTGCAAGATAAGTCGATATTACAACCTCTTGGTCTTGAGTTGAGGGTATTGTGACCTGATATTGGTGGTGCTTTAGCTTGGTAAAACAAGACTGTGTTATCACAGTAGCCTGAACATCATGTTATTCCTGGTAAGATGAGATAAGATAAGATAAGATAAGATAAGATAAGATAAGATAAGATAAGATAAGATAAGATTTGAAAGTGTTATTAACTTGAACTGACAACAGTTGAGAGCCGACACAGCCGTTTCAGTACAGGCCTGCTGCTCTCACAGAGGTCGGATTTTTTTCATTCCTTTTTATGAATACATAATGTATTGACTTCTCTCAGGATAAAAGGACCATTTCACCCAGTATAACAAAAAGTCTTTCTGAACAGGATTACCAACTATAGCTTTACGGTCACGTGGTGTCACTGACTCACCTGGCCAATCTGCTGGTCCCTCAAATCCTTGTCACCTGTGAATTGTTTACCTGTGCTACCAAAATTGCTTGATCACAAGGTCCAGTATGTGAATTGATGTGAAACCTCCTGGAGGAGAGCAAAGCTGATACCTGAGACCACCTCCTCTGTTCAGAGATGGTTTTCCCAGTATGACACCTTCAGGTGAAGCAGCTTCTGTCTGAGGGTTTTGTTTGATTACAAATGTCATGTCATGTTTGGTGAAGAGCCTTCTGAGTTTCTCAGACACCTCTGTCACATACTATTACCATGAGCCAGACGTCTGGAAATCTACATCAAATGTCGAGTTTATATTTCTATTACACTGTCACTGTCCAAAAACAAACTAAAACCATTGATTTGGATGGCCCACACTCTCTCATGTATATGCCCCTATGTCTACCTATCTCATGCAGGAAATGATTTAAGAATTGACATTTCAATGTACTATTATGTGAAAAAGGTTCATGCTAAGGTTCTCACAGGTTCTTGAAAATAGGTCAATGGAATCTCAGATAGTGTCATTCTTTATTTAACAAAAACTGTCAAAATGCAGAAATAAAAACAGTACACCTCATGATTCAAGGGCTTGTAGAACCACTTTTAGAAGCAATGACAGCTTCTATAGAGATTAAGATGGAAGGTACTTGCCAATAAAAAAAGTAGATGTTTTAGCAGTGTACAGCTCTGCAGCCCTCGGGTGTTTGTTAACACAATGCCAAGGAGGAAAAATATCAGCAATTATCTCAGAGAAGCAATTGTCACATCACATAAGGCAGTTTCTAAGTAATTTGAAGGCCACCACCATCCTCCCAGGAGTGGACACCCCAGTGAGTTCACCCCATATTCAGAACATGCAGTGGTTGGAAAAACTACCCTACCCCACACCAAACTGTACACAGTTGATGTACAGCGCCAATAAATGATTGTCAAATTGCAAAAGGTGATCACACTGCCATCAGGGCACAAAATGAAAATACCCGGTCAAACATGTATGTGATTGCCCATCATAACAAACAAAATGAGTGTAGTTAATTAGCAGAGCAGAGCAGTCAAAAAAATATCCTCAGCCAAATACAATCCTGTAATTATCCAACACAACAAACAAAAAAGGTGCACTTGTTTGTGTTTAAATGGTACTCACTGTCACATGTAAAGTACCAGTAAAGGAAAACACTGGATGAAAACCTCCTTAGAAAGCAGTAAACTGTAAAATCCTCCATGTGAAACTTGGCGTGCGTGGAAGAGCATGGGCACATGTTTGACTTTATTCAGGTTTACTGTACTGTCAGGAGTGAAAACCCACTGTGATCGGACTGCTCCTCAGATAAAAGCATTGTGACAGTGCGACAGTGTGACAGCACATCGTGCACCTGTTTTCTTCCAGTTTGGTCAATTTATAGCAGTGAAAAAAGATATATGGATGCTGAAGTTTGCATTCAGTGAAAGTTAGAGCAGTTTGGAAACTATTGTTTTTAGGTGCTGGATGTGATCTCATGACACGATAAACATGCCACACAGTCAAAATGAAGATAAATATTTTAATATAGAAGAAATTATATGAAAATAAATGCACATGAATAGAAGTCCTGCAAAGCAGTTAGAAAAAAGCACCAGCAGACTCATGAATAAAGATGTATGTATGAGCTTGTTTGTGTTTGTGTGGGTGAAGATGGGACGTGGGAGTCATATTGTTTGGTTTTGCACTAGTTTGGTTGTATCGCTGTAATAATCATGGCTTACAGAACAGTCAGTTGCTCTGCTTGCATTGCTGTGCTACCTCACACACACTCTTTCTTCCTCATAGGCTACTAATGTTTTAACAGTCAGGCCCAATTTAACATTTTGATGTTTAGTTTGGCATATTTCAGTAATAAAAAGTGATGGAATCAGTCTTTTCCTTCAAAGCTGTTTAGCATTGAGCGACAGTCATGCTTCCAGCCCTTCTCCCTCCTTTTTTCCTCATTGATTTCAGTGTCTGTACTGATCAGCCTTCTTTGTATCATTTTCATTACAGCAACTGACTGCAGGTCTAAAACTAGACTATCAGATGTGTACATTTTTCCAAGAAAGTCAACTAAAGTTTAGTCCTACAACTCAGCAAAATGAATAATACAGTATGAATTTTTATTGCGAAACCAGTGTCATAGTGTACAATTAACATACGCTTTAGAAGAAAGGCAACCCGATCTTACAAAAATATGTGAAATAAGCACAAAGTAATTTCGACACCCTCCACTTATTTACGTGATGGTGGCACGTAAATGAGGGCAATGTAAAGCCAATGGGGAACTTTTACGTGACGTTCACACGACTTTCCTGGTTCCACAAAAGGCTTCATTTTACGTTTTCGGATGCAGAAAAAAATGGTTTCCATATGTTTATTTCATTTCACTAAATAAACTGTGGTCAGGCCCTGCGATGGACTGGCGACCTGTCCAGGGTGTACCCTGCCTGATAACTGTGATAGGCTCCAGCCCACCCGTGACCCTGAATTTGACTAAGCGGTACAGAAAATGAATGAATGAATGAACTGTGGTCAGGCCGTTCTCACAAATAGTTAATTTGACTTCTTGCGCAAAATAATGCACGGATATTCACACATATCCCATAAAATCATGGACACATCAGTACTGAAATATCAAATGTGGGGCTCTGTCGTCTGTGGGACTTTTCTGGTTCTGAAACAATAAAAAAGGGAAGAATATGCTGGGAAATATTTTAAATATATTTATCATAATTTTACTGAATTAACTATGGTGCAATATTAAAGATTTGTTCTCTAGTAACGTTCATTTGTATGTAGGAGTGTTGTTTATGTAATCAGATTAATTCCTATAAAAACAGGATGGTTTGATTTACGTGACTGAAAATATAACGTTATCTTCCTTTTATTAGTTTACCGCTGATATTGGTAGAAACATGTAGCACACTGAACAATAAATGCGATCGCATTGACTCCAGAATCAGCGGTACAGACACAGGAAGACTCCCGATCCAGTCTGACTGGAATCCAGTCCGTATGCAGAGCTCAAATTCTCAGCATTTCGGCGCATTTTCAGGAAACTGACATGAAATGGAGACATTTAAACTGTGACTATGAGCAAAACAGCCATGAGAAGGCTGCTTCTTTTTCCCAATAGAACTGAAACATGTTAGATTATTGAATTCAAAAGCTGAAAAGTATTTTTTATTATTTACAAAGTTTCTCTCGGGTCTCGCGAGATCTTTGCCATGAACACTGCAACGTGAGTGTAGGACACATTCCAATTCTCTTCAGGAGCCTCTCCGCCATAGAAACACAAGGTTCCATTTCAAACGACAATCATGCAGCGGCTCTGGGAGCTCATAGGCCTCGACTTTGTCTATTTTCATGTAGCTATATGTCAGGGATATACAGCAGGTTTTTCTCGTTCTTTTTGTAGTTTGCAGTAACAATAAAGCACTTCAATATATTGGCCTGGTTTTTATGTCATGATGGAAACTTTTGATCACACTTAGAGGGATTTAAAAAAGCTTGTTACACAAATCTTTTTACACTGGATCCTTTATTAAACTCATTTTACTTATTTATTATTTACTAATTTGTATAATCAAAATTGACTTGATCCATTGGAATGAAACCCCAGCATTTATCAACTACTTATGCACAAGCAAATACTAAAAATGTTTTACATCCCATTTAAAAACTAAATGCTCTATTGCCTTCTGTAAATAGTTGTACTTTCCAATTTTACTTTAATGAAAGTTTAAAACCTTTTTTATGTTATTTCTCAGTATTGAAATGGTAGCGTATGTGTTTATATTTGATCATCTGTGATCTGTGATGACCCTGACTCTGACCCATAGACTGTGTGCTGACCTCACATCCAGCATTTTAGGTCTTTAAAGGTTATACAAATGACCTAGACTGTGAATAATATAATAACTCTAAAGTTTACTTAATTTGGGAAAATATTTTCCATAAAACTTAAGTGGGACAAAACCAAAAAGCTTCATTTTTTTATACTCAGTCAAGCATTCTCTGAAACATTGTCTCTGAAGGGTTCTCAATGAAATGAGAAATATGAAGACTTTGGCTTTCACTAAACCAGATAAATCATTGAAAGATTTTCATCTGAAGAATAACATCAAATTATGACTTTGCAATCATTAGATGTGCTACAGATGGACAGGAGAAGGAGTGCAGGGGCCTGCTGGAGAACTTTGTGGGATGGTGCAGGTCTGCAGCCAAACAACTCCAGGACTAAGAAGATGGTGGTGGACTTCAGGAGGAAGAGGGAACATCTCTAGCCTACTTCCAGTGAAGGTTCAGACATGGAAGTGATCAGAACCAGTAAATACCAGGGACTGCAGCTGGTTGACAAACTGGACTGGTCTGACAACACAGACAGAATCCTCTGAAAAGGACAGAGTTGTCTGTAGTTCTTGAGGAGGCAAGGGTCCTTAAACATCTACAAGAAACTGCTAGTGATTTTACCAGTTGTGTCAACTGTTCTCTTTTCTGCTGTGGTCTGTTGGAGGATGCAGGACTATTGGACATAATGGTAAGGAGGGAAGGGCACAGAGCTGGACTCTCCGGTGGGTGCTGTGTGTTCTCCAGGGTGGTCTTACAGGGTCAGTTTTTCTGCCACTGACACCAGACTCTTATAGTGAAATTAAATAAAGATATCAAAATGATTTTTTTCTCCATTTGGAAATTTAAATTGAAGCCTTTTGTGGAACCAGGAAAGTCATGTAGATGTCATGAAAAAGTTCCCCATTGACTTTACATTGCACTCGTTTTCGTGGGCCCAGCATGTAATTTTGATCATTTACGTGCCACCAACACGTAAATAAGTGGAGGGTGTCAAAACAACATTGTGCTTATTTCACGTATTTCTGTGAGATCAGGTTGAAGAAAGGAGTACTGCTTACGGTATGATATGTAGCTAGGTAGCTATAGCTAAATGAGACAACCAACCATATTTACACCTTATGTAGCAGCAGATATGGTGAACTAATTTACTTGTGCTGAAAAGTGATAAATTGTTCATTACTGCTTATAGCATATGTAGCTAGCTAGCTCTCAAAAGCCCCCTTTCCACTTGTCCCTACTCTACTCTACAAGGTTTCAAGGTGTTTCCACTAGCAGTTTCTCGGGCTGAGTGGGGCCAAGTAGGTACTTTGACGGTACCTACTGCATTGAGGTTCCAAGCGGGGAGAGTGAGGCCAGTGATTAGCCTATGCCCCTTTCACTCTAGCACCTAGTCAGCCCAGCCTTCATTCAGCCGACACCACACTACCCGGTTTCGTCTGTTGTGATTACAATAGAAGGCAATCGCGGCCGTCCTCAGTGTGGGCGGGCTCTTCATAGCGCGGTTAAATGAAGTAATTTGTTCGCAACACACGTACACTCCGCGAGCAAGCAAAGGAACATCCTCACTTCTATTTGACCACGGTGTTGGTTTTCGAGATTCTATCGCTTCTTGCTGTGTTTCTCCTGCTGCTAATGTTTCTCTGGTCTCGGCTTTGGGTTTAGTTCTTGGCTGGTCTGGAGTCGCACTAATGAGTCATCCCATGACGTCAGATTCTGGCCAATAGCGGCCTGCAATCTGCACGTATCACCATTTTCGGCCCTACTCGGCCCCTTCAGAACTTCGACGGAGTAGGTGCTAAAAGTGTATCGACTCACCTCGGTAAAAATTGTAATGTGAACATAAACAAATCAGGCGGTGTGGTGCTGGGCTGGGCTGACTAGGTGCTAGTGTGAAAGGGACACTAATGTTGTTAAGTCAATAGGAAGCGTCTCTCAACCCTGTTTTTAAAGACTGGTAACAGTGGCTGTGTGATTGTTGTTTGCTTACTTCACCATTGAAAAAAAGATTACAGTGTTATTATTACATAGTTGTTTACTAATAATCAGAAAACGGGTAGAGTAGAGCCAGACCGGTAGAGTAGGGTTGAGTAGAGCAGGGTAAGTGGAAAAGGGGCTTTAATGAGGCCATTAACCATGTTTACGCATTAAGTAGCAGCACATTTGGTGAATTAATTCACCATATAAAGGTGGTGAACCTACAGCTCATTTTGTTAACAAAGAATTAAAAAATGAACACAATGATGGAAATTCAGCCATGACATTTTATATGACTAACACGCTATTCTGACTTGATCTTACAGTTAGCATTTATTAGACAGTTTTGTTTTCTGCTTGATTCACTTGGCCAGAAGTTTAATGTTTGAGAATGATTCTTTAGATTAGAACCGTATACGGTGCCAATTGTTCTCATAAATACACTTGGATCGAATTTAAGCCTGCCCGAGTTCTGTTTTAGTTTGGCATGGTGAACAGCATGTCACTGTCTGATCCTTGCTTGTAGTATTTCAGTTATGTTTCTTCCTTTCTAATTGTGATTCTTCTCACTGCGGACTGACAAGCCTTTCAAAGACAAAGGTAGTTTCATAGAAGAACTAGACAGGTGTGAAGTCTCTGAAGGTTTGACTGTGATAAAAATGAGTTCTGTTACTAGAGAGCAGACTTAATCATAACACTGGCAGAGTATCCACTTTAATGCCTCTAAATCTGGTCTTTTTGAAGGATTTAACCAATATATCTTACCTTTGTACACCATATGCTGTTAGACAGGTGTTTATTTCTAACAGACAGCTGTTGTTTTCAGATCATGTTGGTTAAGGACAAAATGAAAAAATGCGATCTGACATACAGTACAATCCAGTGTTTATCTGGGCTGGGTGGATAAAAAACATTTTTAACTGATTTGGAAGCTACTGTAAGATTTTGGTGCCATTTTGGAGATTATGGAAAATCCATCCAAGGCCCACAAAGAAGGTATAGTGAAAATGATTAGTGGCTTCAGTTCTGCTGTGATATTTACTATAAATAAAATTTATACTGTTGCAAAACCCATATGTATGTACCTGATTTAATAAAAGCCCACATATCCAAAAATGGTGGATGAGTACCTTAACATCTAATCATTTAACCACAAAAATTACACAAAGTGTGACTTAATATGTCAACAAGCACATACTACACGCATTTAGGCATGTAGACATGTAGACATGATCTGGAACACTCTGTACTCATTGTACTGTGTATGTATGTACAGTATGTATGTATGGATGGATGGATGTTCTCCACTGTGATACAGCTCCTGTTGGACTAATGATGATGTAATGTGTCAGCATTGATGCTTGGGATACTGTATACTGATGTTAACAGGTCCCACTTTTGAGTATAACAAAAAAAAAATCTACTGTATATCAGGGGAAAAGGTTTGATTGGTGTGTGGAGTTGAATAATTTGCGTCTAACCTGTTTCAACTAGTCCAAGGTGTGCCTCACTTCCCGCCCAGTAGCAGCTGGGATAGATTCCAGCCCTATAACCATGACCCTGAACTGGAATAAGCAGGTATAGAAAATGGGTGGATGGTTGGAAAGTTGTTGGGTTTAGATGTTTAAAAGTACTTGATTGGAGTTAGAAACCCATTTTAAACTGGCTTCCATCACGTGATGCTACGCTACCAGACACAAAAAAATAACATCAAATTTAGTTATCTTACACCTTCTAAGCCTGGAAAACAAACATTCCTATTTCACAATCCCTGGTGAAACATTACAGGTACCTCAAATACCTCAAAAGTGCAAGATTACAGGGTAGATGTCTGAAACTAATCGCATGAAAAGCCTTGCCTTTATGGTAAAAATGAATATATATGTAAAGATTATAATTCTGCAGTCACAATAATATCTTTGTTAAGATCTTTCTCAGAGGTGTTAAAACTGATATTAACCTGAGACACTTCACCAGATGGGCTCATTGTTATTATCCTTCTCCACCTGCCATCGATTAATCACTGTAATGAATCCCAGAGCCTTTCCAATCATGTCGACAAAATGACACGCTACCTTACATCCTATTTGGTAATCGGTGAGGGGAAACGCATGCAGATGCCCCTGGTGTAATGCTGCAAAAACTAGGAGTGTAAATTTCCTCTCTCTCTCCACTCTCTTTAAACCAACTGACACTAACTAATTGACTTGCAGTACAGCTTAATAAAACTAAAAGAAGGAAGAGCCATCCAGCTGACTCATTACATAGGCTTAATCCTTTATAGTTAATTAACTTTTTTCCTCTGTGTCAAACAAGGGGGGATTTATTATTCTGTCAATGTAGTAATCCCCCTCACTACTTTGTCCACCTGCTCCAATTGTAGGGACCATTTTTAAGCTGACAACAAATGGATGGGCTACATGCAGCATTCCATGTAGCTGAGATATATTTCTGATGAAGAAACTTCATATTGATTCAGTCTTCACAAGTTCTCTCAGTAACACATTTACTCACAAACGTGTGGCTCTTGCATTTCACAAATGTTGGCAGTGTGTAAGTGTTGCAGTGTAGGTGGTTTTGCTCTGTGTTTTTGGACTATGCCTTCATTTCTAGAATTTTGACAAGTGAAAATCACACAAATTTGACTCAAATGATGATAATGACCTTACTGATGGAATGTAATCTGGTGTCATGTTTAAAGTAAAAAAGAAGGCTCAAACTTATAATGTTAAAATCTTTGGCAGTGTTTGACATTTAACTTTTTGTTTTTGTATTTAAAGGTAAAATGATAATGGCACCCACTAGAAACCCCAACTGGGGCCTTTTCAATTTTAAAGTAAATTGTCGTTGACATACTTTTTTTCTTTGTAAATTTATATTGAATCAAAAAATATAAATCATAACAAAAATTAACACAAATAGTTGGAGAAGTTGTATATTTGCAGCACTTTTAAAACTTTTTTACAGTGTTTAGGATACAATCTTAATTTCAGAGGAATTGGATGCTGTCTAAAATGCAAATGAAAACATAATGCAATGATCTGCAAATCTCATTAACCCAGATTGTACTCCCAGTAGAACATAAACAACATATCAGATGTTGAAACTGAGAGATTTTACCTTTTCATGGAAAATATGAGCTCATTTTGCATTTCACACATCTCTAAAAAGTTGGAATGGGGGCAACAACAGATTGGACAAGTATTTGGCACAAATAAAAAATACCTGGAAGAGTAACTAATTAGGTTAATTGGCAGATTTGTAACATGACTGCATATAAAAGAAGCATTTCAGAGAGGCAGAGTGTCTCAGATGTAAACATGGGTATATGTATGGCAAAAAATTCTCACAATATATTTTCTCATATTGTTTGGTGTCAATTTATATCACGATTATTTTTAGTACTGTAGCATCTGTACTGAAAACAAAAGAAACTAGAGATTAGCTCAACTTTATTAACATATGAAGTAAATAAAAAAGCTAATGAAATGAGATGAATATAGAAAAATACGAAAACACATTTTAAATAACAGTGAACTAGTGTCTGATTGTGTCACTGCAGACAGAAGTAGCAGAATGTTATTGGCAGTAACCATATTTTTGAACGTTCTACCGTGCACTAATATATGCATACTGTGCAGACTGTGCTCGCGTTTTCATGCTTTCCATATTTTCATTTGGGTGCTTCAAATAATTAAGTGAGTGATCCGAATTTTTGATTTTTTTCTTTCTAAGTGATCCGAATTATTTGTAGTTAATCAAGTTATAGTGATCCGTCACGCAACCCAACCCCTGAGAAGATGAACAGATAGAGTTAAATAGTAGCCTATCTACAGAAAAATCAAAGCTTGTAAAGCTACTAGAAACTTAGCAAATCCTCGCTGACATAACTTCAACCCCGAAACAATAATTGACGCAACATGTTTGCTTTTTTTTAGGTTTACATGCTGAAATCCAGCATAGTAAAGGCGATCAAGCGCTACTGAAGGAGTTTGCACTCCTGCATCAACTTAGAAAACGGAAGTAGAGCAGGACAATGTCAACTTGCGCATATTTTAGCCATGTTTGATAATTAAATATGCTTACAGCTGATCACTGTGAACGACCAGAAATGTATCTGCTGGGCGATCATTTAGTGCAATGATCGCCCAGCCCTCGGTAGATGTTCACCAATCTGAGACAAATTGCATCTAAAAGTTATGGAAGAATTATGGAAAAATGTTCCTCAATCAATTTTTCAGGGAAGGCCTTCCAGATTTCCGCAAGACAATGCTAAACCACATACTGCATCCATCACAACCGCATGGCTTAACAGGAGAGGAGTCCGGCGAAAACAAACAAGCAAATAAAAAAGGATTGAGAAAAATATACTTAAATATTAAGAGCGTTCACAGTTGGTATCGCTTGGTTGGTATAAAATGTTACAGTCTCTTAAAAATTACAAAATGAGATTCTCTGCTCTTCTTTCTTGTCCATTACAATGTCTTCAACATTTCAGTTGCTCTGTAAGGAATGAAATCATGAGGAACCCTCCAGCTTTGACTTGGCAGTTCAGTTTAATCCCTCAAAATTGATCACTTGTTGCGTAACATGTATCAAGTTAACAAAGCAGTTCTATTGAAAACATTATTTTTCATATGAATATAACACGTCTCTCCCTGTTTTCTTTTAGGCCATGGAACCAAAGGGGTATTTGAGCTGCTGGCTGGCTGGAGGAGAACTAGAGAAAACCTGCCCTTCAAGGAGCGTGTCGCCGATGCTTTTGCCGATGTGATGGTGTGCTACACCATGACCAGCTCGCTCTACATAATCACCTTCGGCATGGGAGCCAGCCCTTTTACCAACATCGAGTCGGTGAAAATCTTCTGCCAGAGCATGTGTGTGGCAATCCTGGTCAACTACTTCTATGTTTTCTCTTTCTACGGCTCCTGCCTGGTGTTTGCCGGACAGCTTGAGCAGAACCGCTACCACAGTGTTTTCTGCTGTAAGATCCCCTCAGTGGAGTATCTGGACCGCCAGCCCACATGGTTCAAAACCATGATGAGTGACGGCCATGACCTGTCCACACACCATGACAGTGTGCCGTACCAGAATCATTTTATCCAGCACTTCCTGCGAGAGCACTACACGGAGTGGATTACCAACACCTATGTCAAACCCTTTGTAGTAATTCTTTATCTCATCTACGCTTCTTTCTCATTCATGGGATGTTTACAAATAAGTGATGGATCAAATATTGTGAACTTGCTGGCTAGTAACTCTCCAAGCGTTTCGTATGCACTGACCCAGCAGAAATACTTCAGTAATTATAGTCCTGTGATTGGTTTTTATATTTATGAGCCCATTGAGTACTGGAACTCCACTGTGCAGGAGCACCTGAAGACTCTGAGTCATGGCTTTAACAAGATATCCTGGATGGACAACTTTTTCCACTACCTGCGGGTAGTGAATGTGAGTGCATCAACCAAGAGCGATTTCATCTCTATTCTAAAGGGTTCCTTCCTGCGCAGCCCGGAGTACCAGCACTTCACAGAGGACATAATTTTCTCCAAGAACCGTGAGACTGATGAATATGACATCATTGCCTCACGGATGTACTTGGTAGCACGGACCACAGAGAAGAAGAGGGAGGAGGTGGTGGAGCTTTTGGAGAAGCTTCGGCCTCTGATGCTGATCAACAGCATCAAATTCATTGCCTTCAACCCAACGTTTGTTTTCATGGACCGCTACAGCTCCTCTGTCGTCTCACCCATCCTGACCTCAGGCTTCAGCGTACTTACCATCCTCATCCTCACTTTCTTCCTGGTCATCAATCCCTTGGGAAACTTCTGGCTCATTCTCACGGTTACATCCGTGGAGCTGGGCGTCTTGGGATTGATGACCCTCTGGAACGTTGGCATGGACAGCATCTCAATCCTGTGCCTTATTTATACTCTCAACTTCGCCATGGATCACTGTGCACCACACCTGTACACTTTTGTGCTGGCCACCGAGCACACCAGGACACAGTGCATCAAACTGGCACTGGAGGAGCATGGGGCAGCCATCCTACAGAACGCATCCTGCTTTGTGATCGGGATCATGCCCCTGCTGTTTGTGCCTTCCAATTTGACCTACACACTGTTCAAGTGCTCCCTCCTCACCGCGGGCTGCACCGTGCTGCACTGCTTCGTCATCCTGCCCGTCTTCCTGACCTTCTTCCCGCCATCCAAAAAGAGACATAAGAAAAAGAAGCGGGCCAAGCGGAAAGAGCGGGAGAGGGAAAGAGAGCGGGAAAGGGAGAGAGAGAGGGAAAGGGAGGAGATAGAGTGCATTGAAGTCAGGGAGAATCCTGATCATGTGACAAATGTCTGAATAATTATTCATTTTAATAGTCAGTACCCATCTGCCTCTGGTGGATTGGAGATACTCTCTGATACTGAGCCACCTCTCACGGTGCAGGGAAGTATGAGATGTCCCCAGTGGAGTGTTCACTCCCAAACAATAACAGCAAAGCTGGCCAGAGTCGACTGCAATCCCACTGGTCAGTCATTCGGTCCTTCAGTGTGGACAGTGTATCTCATTTGCACAAACTCTAATATGCTCATGGTTGTAAAGGTCTTTCCCAACTATTTGGTGAAAAAAACAACAACAAAGAAGTTGCCCAACTTTAAACCTGCAAAACCTTTTTAAAAAGTTCTAAAAACGTGTGTTCATCCCTTTGATTGTCAGGAAATCTGTGATCATGTCCTGCAGTGATCATCTCAAAAGAAGTGTGAGAATCATAGCAGTCAGAGTTTTAGGTGAACAGAATTAAACTACAAAAAATGACTGTAAAATCAACAAAAGAAAGAGAGAAACAGTGGGCTGACAGCACACTGCAAGCTTTTCTGTAACAGTAAGCATAGCTGAACAGCTGAACCTGGCAGATGGCATACACTGTGTCCATTATGAAGAATTATCTTGCACATTGCCTTGCGCGGACAGAAATGTGATGGTTTGTCTGAGCGAGAGGTAAATATTCTGCTTCATTTCAGATGTTGTAGAAGTTGTTAGGCAATGGCAGAAAGAACTGCCATGGGCTGCAGCGTATGAAGATCAGGTGGTAAGTGATTGTTGTGCAGCAGTGATTAAAAGGCAATAAGCCTGATTCTTAAAGTAAAATCTAAACTTCTGTGGGCCAGACAAGTAAAACCAAAAGTAGCGAGTGTTTCTGAGGCGTAAATTATTGAACTTTCTAACAGATGAATGATGACTGAAACTTTCAGTGCGTGCATGATTGCCTCTGTGACGTCCCTTATAAAAGCTTATTGAAATGGAAAGATTTGAATGTGATTCATTTCCTTGCAGTGGTGCCAAACAGTGTACAGAAACTTTTGTTTGATAGATTTCTATTACAACAAAAAGTCTCAATGAGCTCATACAGCTCTATAAATGAATCATAAATCGTAAGTGATTTGTGCAAATTAAATGGAGTGCTCTGTAATGTTGTTCAGGTTTGTGAAACAGATTATGATGCAGGTTTTTAATGAAATAGCAGGGCGCTTATTGTAAAGTACGCCCTCACTAAGTAGTGTGAAAAACTGATGAAACCATTCTTCCCCTCAAGAAAAACCAAATTTACAATAATTTCCCCATTCCATCGGAGGTTTTCTCCTTCATTTGTCTTCATGACTTGTACTCTTTGTCCAAAGAGATCTAATTTCATTGCTTATCCAGTATTTTTTTGATTGTTTGTCTTTTTTTATTACTTTTAAAGCTAAGCTAATTAATTTCTTTGCGGTGGAAGTATAAAGTGAAAGAGGGCAATCACAGTAACAACATTTTGAGAATTTGAGGCCAAATGTATGGTAAACAAAAATACGCTAGGCTATCTGCAACGCAGTAAACTAAGAGCAGACAGACAACTTAGGAATTAGCTATAGCATAGCATTGATTAGCTAAATAGCTGAAACTGCTGGAGACCAAAGTCAAGACATATGGATTGAGTTCTGGGATTAAATGACCAGAAACATGATGCTAAGGTTTTATATGACTCAAGGTGGTAAATTATCATGTCTTTAAACATATTAGCATGTTCTGTTGCTCCTGAAAATGGGAAAAAAAGAGGGAGCTTTCATTAACACCGCCCCCCAGGCTAAGATCAGAATTACAATTTAATTTATTCAGAGTCTCAGTTAATAAAACCTACTTGAGATATTCTATCAAAATACAGAAGCTATGTGGAAC
This sequence comes from Atherinosoma microstoma, assembly GCA_037177055.1. Taxonomy (NCBI): domain Eukaryota; kingdom Metazoa; phylum Chordata; class Actinopteri; order Atheriniformes; family Atherinidae; genus Atherinosoma; species Atherinosoma microstoma. The sequence goes on along the minus strand of JBBBVU010058837.1, from coordinate 10,671 downwards.
AGAAATTAGCCTTGAGATGCAGTCAACACATCTGTCTGTTTGTATCATTAGGAAGACCATCATTGCCACCTGCAGGCCTGGAGCTGGTCATGAAATGAATATTCTTCCCTGTCTCACTTCAAATGATATTCCCTTAAAAAATGGAGTCGTCCTCTACAAATACCCTTCTTTAAATATTCAGACTTGAAAGTCCAAAATGGCTATCTTCTCCCCAGTGGATAAACAGTATTATCTTTGTCTGTCTTGCCCCGATAAGAATCTCTGTTGCAGTCAAGGAAAAATCACACTCAAGGTCAGCAGCCCTGACAGATACCAATCTGACATTGACCTCTGGCTGGCTGGTGGCATGTGATAGAGGCCCCATATGTGAGCAGATATTGCTGATTACGAACTAGTCATTGCCTTCATAAAGAACTGGCTGGGTCTTACAGGGATGTCATTGAAGGGGACGCTGCTGTCTTGTTTCTTTGTTCTGCCACCGTGCAAGTGAATAGCTCACACAGACAGGTGAAGTGATTACGGTGTTCATACTGAATCAAATGTCAGTGTGAAATATGCATTGATTTTAGTCGAGGAAGTGAGCTCATTTGTGTCATTGATCACTTAAACACTACTAAGTCTACTTCATGTGTACTTTAGGTGAACAAATTATACACAAAGATTTAAAAAAAGAGAAGAAAAGAATCTACTAGATACACAACCTGTGTTTATGGAGTTAGAAAGTAGCTGTATGTGTTGAATTCTCATATTGTACCTTTCACCCCCTAGACATTGCCCTAACTGAGAAATTAGGAAATTTTGCAGCCACTTCCTATAGTAGCTGCCACGAATGTCATATAATGTAAAAGCCATGTCATGTATGTATAGTGAGAAGGCATGAAATGTTTGAATAATGGTAACAAAATGCAAATCTTAAAAAATGTATTTCCCAAAAATGAACTGTGTTTGCATGGCACTGTATTGTATGTATGCATGTGTTTAATTTTTCTGTATGTAGTTTAAATATTTTTGATTTTATTACCTTTGCTACACTGTAGTGACCTACGTTGGTTGTTTTGATGCATATTCTGTAACATCATGTGCTGCAAAAGAACAAAATGGGTCATTTCTGTTCCAAAAACAAAAGCCAGAGGATATTTCATGTGTAAAATAACTGTAAATGACTCTTTTTCTATATTTTCTATGAAAAAATATAATATAGAGGGATTTTTAATGACAGAATTTTCTTAAAAAAGAATAAAAAAGAAAAAAAGTTGAACACAGTAGGCCAGTAATAAAAAGTGGAATGTTACCAGTATACTAGATCCTATTCCTTGCACACTGCAATGTCAATGTTTGTGGATAATTCATGTTTTATTTATATAGAACACCATGGCCACTATTCTGTTTGTCTTTATTGTGTATTTTGACTTTTTTATGATAACTTGTTGGCCCACATTTAAGGAAGTCATACAGTGGGCAGCAGCCTACTCAAAAGATAATTTAAACAAAAATGTAGGCTAGAAACGTACAGAATATAAATGGAATTATGTTGTGATAAACACTTATTGCGTTTTATAATGCAGCAGATCAAATTTAGCAACATTAATATTTTGCTGGATTCCTCTGGAGTTAATAGAGCTGGTGTTTTCTCATTGAATGAAACCTACCATTCCCAAATAGTGATCTATTGTTGTAACCTAGACACATTCCCTACTTTAAATTTTTCTTTTGAATACCATCTGCTCCACTTAGTTGCTACCTTAATAGCAATTAATAAAGATCTATTATCTGCTACTGCATAAACAATTATACAAATGGTTATTGAACAGCATGAGATATCCAATATTCAAAATGAATATCATTATTCTGGCTTTTTTTTTTCCAGAGACGCCTATGTGTCTCTGAGTCTATTCTATGTTGTCAAGACATCCATCGAAAAGGACAGCACAACAATGGTTAGTTTGGGACTAAGTACCGCCTGAGTCAAAAACACAGATACTTGAGGCTGAAGCTCACTCTGCGTTATAATGTTTTATGCACATACATGAATGCACAAATACAATTAATTTAGGAGATTTAGTTCAAAATAACTATCCTGCTTTATCATCACCTTCAAACTGTTGGCGTAACCATCAAGTGTCTTAAAACATTTTCTTATGTTATACACAAGGTTCAACAGATCCATTCAATAGGTTCATGCATTAAGGTGTGTTATTGTGGACTTTGCATCTCCATAATGCAATAACCTTACAGTTAAACCATATGAATCACAAATGGGGATGTGAGGTAATGCTGCCTTAAAATGTTTTCTTTACCAATAAACAATTGAATTAGAGTATTACACATTATAATACACCGAAAACATTAAAGAGAATCAACAGGAAAAATCTTCATTGTCATTCTCATTGTTGAGGCAAGTAGACAAGTGCAATTTCGTGGAGTCATATGACCATGCACCAGCACATGTTCAGTTTGTATAGCCAGAAACAGCACAATATCTCCACAAAACAGGGCAAGACAATTATGCAATTGCAAATTTGCGCATGGTTGATCTGCATGGCAAATCTATTTCAACCACAGCCTCATAGGACAAATTGATGTTTTACTGCAACTCATATATCTTACACCTCAATTTAAAACAAACAAACATTAAAATAGATTTGTTTCGCTCACACAACTAACTTGTAATTTGATAGGTCTGAAATTCAGCAATTTGCGTATAATATCATAAACATCATTAAGATTCTCAAATCAATATCTATCTATCTATCTATCTATCTATCTATCTATCTATCTATCTATCTATCTATCTATCTATCTATCTATCTATCTAGTTGCGATCTACCTATCAATTTAGCGATCTATTGACCTATTAGGCTATTTAGCTATGTAGCTATTGAGCTTGCTATCTGTCTCACCATGCCTGTAACATCTAGAACATGGATTACACACAGTAAAATGTAATTTTCATCTAATTGTATGAATACACTCATACAGTTTGATTGTTATGAATGCAGCAAATATTTATGAGGATTCTGGTTAGTGTTTGCCAAAGTCTGAGCCTTATATACTGCGTCCTAAAAGGGTATACCACTCAGTTTAAGAAAGTACACTGTATCGGTAACAGTCTAGTCAATCTATTACCATAGTCAGCATTTCCTCAAGATAAAAGAAAATCCACAGCAAATCACTCACAGTTAAGAGAAAGGGTAGCTATTTAGATTATATTTTTGCAGCTTATGCTAAAACTAAAATTAAAGACCAGTTTCATTTGTGTCTAGTCGTATCATACTAAATATTTTCCAACTCAGTCCAATAATGATCCAAATTAGTTCATTTTAATCCATATTAATGGAGTTCAGTCAACTCAGTTTTATGATATAATATCACTTCATAAAAAAGTGACCCAGTTAAGAAAACCAAGCGATCACATCAAATGTTTAGTTTGATTTGGTTCTCTTTTGTCACAAGAAACTCATGCCACGGCAAAGATTGCCAAAAGGCCAAACCAAAAAGTATGCAGAAGTATATATAACATAATCTAACAAATATTTCCTGTAAAAATAAACAAAAGATGCAAAGTTCAGTAGTTTCTTTTTCCCCATTTGATGTTTTGATTGGATATAAAGCCTGAAAATGGTTCCTTAAATGGTCATTAATGATGCAAAACACAAAAAAAACCTCACATGGTACATCAAAAGTTTCATACTTACATCTTAATTATTGTTTGCAATAGGCTACTTTTCACTGAATTAACTGTTTGGAGACTCATCAGATTTATCAGATTTATCCGAGTTATTGCAGTATTCCCGTAAAAACAGTATGCACTTATAACCAAGTCCATATTGTGGTTTTGGATGTACAAACAATCTCATATATCAGTTTAATGGTTTCCAAAAGAAATAACATCTTAGTGTACACATTTCCTGAATCCAGAATAATGCAATCTTACCATTTTCCGCCTCAAATATCCATTCCCAAGATATTTATTTACATTTTCCTCTCATGTCAGCATATGTGAAACATCCCTGAAAAATGATGTTTCTTCAACCGCTGCCTGAAGCCAAAAATATGTAGCTGTAGTTAATAATGCAATCAAATTACAAGATAATCTTAAAGGCTATACATGCATGAGCTCGGGAAGTTATTAGCCATGACAGGTAATGGTTTTAAGAACAACTAAGTTATTCAATGTTTTTTTTTTTCATCTGTAATTGGCTCGAGCCTGAAGACACCACTTGAGAATCTGACTTTCCTTTAGATGATTTACACAACACAATGCATGCAAATAGACTTTCCTTCAGGCAAATCATCATCTAGTGAACAAAACTCTTATTGGAAGCAGTGCAGCCACATCTGTGGATCTAAAATATTCTAAGGTTCGCCAACAGAAGCTATTAATCCTGCCAGAGTGAGGAGTTATAAAACTCAGGTGTTTAGAAGTGAATAAAGATTTGATTGAATTTATGTATTTAGAGTTTCATTCTGAAAAGGAGGCAGGAAGGAATATGTTTTTTATTTCAATCACAATCTTTCCTTATGTTATTTGCTATAAGGAACGAAAGCAGTTTAAAGTGATTTTTAATTTGATTTTCTAATCATTCATGTTTTAGGAAACATTTGGTATCAAAGCTACTCTTGCAACTTTCTCAGCATGTGGGAGGAAGTGAGAAGAACTGTTAAACTGAGTGGTATTTCTCTTTGAAGTGTTGTTAGCGCCTGTTCGCTTCAGATGTCTGTGCTGTTTGTATAACCAGGGGTGTTGCCTTACGTAGTTTTTTCAATATCTCATTGCTGATGTTGATATCTTTATGGTGAGGTGTCATTTTTCTGAGATTCTGGCTAAGCTATTGTACATTTTGAGATCCAAGTACAGCAAATATACACTGTGATGATATGACAATGCTGTAAAGTTTTCTTTTTTAGATTAAGTATTTTGTGAAGAGGTGAGAGTATCATGTTTGATATTTGAATTTAGGCTTTGAAGTGCTGCTCATAATGCCTTTCTCATCCTGCAAATAACTCTCAGTCATAAGTACATGACGTGTCATTAGGAAACTGAGGGACTTGTGTATGGTTGTGCCCATGAATAATGGAAGGATGGACATTTCTGTGATTTATAGAAAAGCTCTTCTAGACTTTTAACCCCTCTTCATGGCTTTTTGCTGTTCACACGGGCATAAACATCACTCTTCAGAGAAAAGGCGGAAATAACTTGTTTAAGCCTGTTTTTGTAGTCACCTTCGTGGGTTTTGGCAGAGTTTTTAGGCTTTTTTCTTATCTTTTCCTCTTACCAGGCAGCTGGAAGATTTTTACCTCATTTGTCTGCAGTGGCAGTAAGGAAAAAGGGAAAAGCGTGAGAGGCAGGATAGAAGGAAGTAGAGAAAAAAGATGTAGGCAAAGCAGGAGGTAAGCCTTCATTTGAATTTTGAGGAGATTTGAGCAGCAGGGATGGAGGGAAGTTTTCTGCTTTGGGCAGATGATGTATGAGTTGAGAGTGACTGCAGCTCTGCAAGAAATGTTTCTATTGAGTCCTTTGGTGGTGTGTTCATCCTGTCGTCCCCTCAGCTCATCAAAACCTGTGAGCTGTTGTGACAGTTGCTGATCAGCTTGCTTTAGATGGAACTTCTTTGCTGTTTTTCTCAGGTTCGCAACGATTTTTGAAAAAAAAAAAGGTTTTACTCTACGATTGCCTCCAGTTTGTCAGTAATGTTTCCAGAAAGATACAGGTCTTCCCAAACATCCCATTTCAAATATCAGAAGATGCAGAGGCAGAGGGATTTACATGGCTGGAATGTAATGAAATACATCACATCAAAAGATAAGATCTCAAAGTTGATTATAACACAGAGCTCAGTGCACTGCAAAAACTAAGTCTTGTGATCTAAAATCCATCCAAAAAGTCTTTTTGATCTTGTTTTGAGTGAAAGGCAAGAGCAGAATGTGTCAAATTATTAATCATGTTGTGAGAGTTTGTCTTCTTTTTATTACTTAGTTGTTGTTTATTTTACATGCATATTAAGTGAAATCATCTCAGTGAGACTGTTTAAAATCACATTTTATCTTCACACCCAATTTTAGCTATGAAAACTTTGAAGACCTCCTGGTACCAACTCACACACTCTGAAAAGATTATTTATCTTAATTTGAGAGGGAAAAGCACTTTACTTGAAAGGGTTCAGACTGTGACAATAATAATAAAAGGAAATAATCTCCCAGTGCAGTGTGAACTTGGTCTTTTTATTATAAGAAAAAAAATTCTAGCCTTTAGAAAGGTGAGAAAAAACCTTTAAACTATCCTGTCAATGCTTCTGTCAGTGTTGTTTCTTTCTCGCTGAGAGAAAAGATCTTAAAACAGAAGCAACTAAACAAGGAGGTGACACACAGTGTAGGTAGTGTAGCATTGGCTCAGGTGGTGGAGCAGGTTATCCAGTCACTGGAGGGTTGGTGGTTCAACTCTCGCTTCATCCAATCACTTCACCCACCTTGCTTCCATTAAGATGAATAAATGTCTGGTGGTGGGGACTGTATGGCGCTGCCAGCGCACAACTTCTTTATCACTTGCCTAAAGTCTAGATTTTTTTCTTATTTCAGGAAATCTTGTCAAGTGTAATCATCTTACTGCACTTTCAGATTATTTCACTTGATTATAGTCTGAGTCTTCTCAAGCTGTGTTTTCTTTTTCCTGATATTAAAATGGCCCATATTTGCAGAGTGTAGCAACTCATTATGTAAAACATGCTGATAATGTCACAATTTTGGCTATTTTAAATGTAACTAGAAGCACTCAGAGAGAACAGACCTCTTTAAAGCCATTGTAAAAAAAACAATTGCCAATGATTGTGAAAATTTTTTTTGCCTTGGCAAATTTATCTCCCCGTGGTAAAGAATCATTAAAAAAATCCCTGGATCCAGGCAGTGATATGGATCAAATCCAAAATCTAATGACGTTTAATCACAAATTTGATCACAATCCGTCCATAACTTTTTGAGTTTTGTTGCTAATAGACAGACAATCCAACGCTGCCAAATGCATGACCCCCACTGAGATACAGGGGTCCAGAAGTTATAAAAGTGTGGATCACTGTTTAAATTTTTTATTTTTATTTTTTAATAAAATTGGCGATTTTTGCCAATCGCCTCAGCTGAAAAAAGGCGGATTTGAGGATTTGACCACAGAGTTCGAATGGCTGTTGAGTTGGCTGTTATTGATGTTACATCATCAGTTGCTACATGCTAGCTGTGACATGGCAGCATCTGCTGCTTTGGTCTACAGATAAATGTATAAACAAACATTTGATTGACTTACGATTTGCGGAATCATCAAGGTTCCCTAGTGGGTGAAGCCACTGGCCGCTAAGCGACCACCGAATTGTTACTCTAATTCTTGTGTTTTAGATCATTCGGTGCAAATTTGTGTACTCTGCCACAGATCTTGATGACACCAGGGAAACTCAGACTTTTCCTCAGCTTCAAACATTCCATAGAAATGTTTTGAATTTCAAGATAAACTTCTGAATGGATCACCATGAAATTTCACAATGAAATTTTAAATATCTGAATATCATATATGTGGGTCATATCTCTTTGACCCACATATATAATATTCAGATATTTGAGAAATGTCTCTGCAGTTAGGATATTAATCCAAATACAGAATTTTAAAAGATTATATGCACTGGGACATTTTATAAATTCTTTAAAAAATATTACACAACTATGTAAAGTTTATTGTCCTTAACCCAGTTAGCAGGTGGAGTACTTTCTTAAAATTCAGTAAAAGGCGTGACAGAAGGAACGAGCACATACATGTAGTTTTCCTTATAAGAACACGTCTGTTTTATACTGATGCAGAGTAGAAATTCTCGGCTTTATTCCTCTCGATACTGGAAGTTTTGCTGTTCACAGCAACATCACAGTAGCTTCTTATAATCCCCCCCAAACGTTTTCCTTCCTGAGCCGATGAAGACTGGCAGCAGGAGTAGCTGCTGTCATGTTGTGCTCCGTTGCAGTGTTATTGCGCCAAGCTGCCTTGGCCAGGGATATTTTTGGCTCCCACCTTGTCTTAATCCTGTCGTGAATTCCCAATGGATTATTCATACTTCCTCTCCCCTCCCCTCCTTCTATCATTCTCACCCCACCTCCTCTCTTTCTCACCTTTTCTCTCCTTCTTTCCTTTACACTTCCCCATCCTCTCCTCCTTTAGCACCACTGTCAGTTTTTCCCTGCGTATATTTGTAGCCTCATTAGTGCACCCTCCCATGCAGCAGTCACTGCTATAATTCATTTATTCATAAGTTGTGCAAGATATTTTCCCATTTATTTCAAACATATAAACCAATAGATAACTTTTTCAATCACCCCCCCCCACAATGTGCAAGTTGCTACTGCAACCTATTGAGAAGGTCTAACCACCTTGATGATGTACTTCCATGGAGATCTATCTTTTGAGTTATCTCACCAGCCTAAAAGAGATTCTCAAGAGTTTCAGTAATTGATAGAGCTGAAACATACCTATATGGATATGTATTTTGTGGTGTGAATTCACGTGCTCTCAAGATATCTTTGTTTCCTTTATTGACGATTTGTAACTATCACTGTAAAGTTCCTTACAGATCACAGAGAGAGGACAGAAATTAATCTGTCGCCTTGATGAGGCTCAGATGGTTGTTTGAGCAGCTTGATGTTTGATTTTGTATCTTTAGCTAAAACAGCATGCTCAGATGTAGCTGTTTTCTGATCTTAGCATGCATCCAAATCAGGCCAAATGTCAGGAAATTGGCTAAATTTGATTTCTAGTTCTATCATCTTTATTTATTTAGCAAAAGCAACAACTGTACAAAGAAGAACCACTTTCACATTTTTATATAAGGCTTAAAAAAGTATAAAAACTAAGTTGCAGCTAGTTCTTTGCTAAAATAACCAGCTGAGGACCACGTACAATGAGTAAAGCTTTGCTGCATTTTTGTCTTACATTTGATATTTCTTGATTTGGTCAGACCAAGTAATTTTACATTTCCCACAACAGTGCATAAGAAAAAAGACAAAAAAGAAACTAATCGGCCCATTGATGATAGATCATTGCAGCTGTGCATAGTGTTGAGAAAAAATGAAAGTACCTACAATGTAAATTAAATGTGGTGATATATAATAATGTCCAGATTACATGACAGGCTAATTTTAGATTAACTCATTTACCGTTGTCAAAAATTTCAAATCAAGCATGAAAAACAAAAGGCACCAGTTCTTTAGCATCTCACGATCTCTAACAAATGGCGACAAATAGCCACACATGCTACCCGGTCACAGTTAGATATACACATTGAATCAGCTTGTGTAAAAGTTAGATATCATTATTCTTCCAGGCAGCAGCAACCAAACAAAAGGTCTTCCTTAAATGCTTATATTTAGCTGACATCAAATTGAAAAATAGGGGAAAAAACTCAACCATCTCATCTCTTAAAAAAAACCCAGAAGAACCCATTTAATGTGTAACACTAAATCCTTTATTAAATGGCTAATATCTCTGGACTTAAATTGTACATGGAAGGATTGTAGATCAGATTTGAGCCTCGGCTTTTAATGTGTACATCCTGTAGATGAGGAGCCAGCATCCATCCACACCAAGATAGCGTTATCCAGGAATGTCTCCATTGTCATTTACTGGATATTTACTAGGAATCATGCTTTTTTGAATGCTCTGGTCATTTTAAATGTAAACTCTTTTTCTACTGCCTGCAATGTTGAAGCTATAAATAGTATGCATATGATAAACCTTTTTTTACTGGAGAGAAAAAAAGATTTTCATTAAAAGAGCTTTTGTCTATGAAACGTCCCTGTGACTTCTGTCATTTTTTTTAATCTCCATTTCATTTTAAAGTCAAGCTTAAAGAACAATGATGTTGATACACAGCTATGGTCTTACTTGTTTGCTATGATGAAGTCAGCTTCTTGTCATATGTAGATATATAGAACCTATAATGGGCCGCAATAGAAAATGAAGTTCTTCTATAAAGTTGGCAAAACAATTTTTTTCAAGGTTTCAAGTTTTTTTTTTTCCAACAATCCTCTATACGTTCCCTATCGACCATGTCATTTGGAGCCATAGACTTAACTTCCACTGCTACGCGGGTGAAATTCAGATCTGAATCTCCACCAGCACAACATGCAGATGAATGAGGAGAAAAATTAGAAAGTTACTTTGTTCCTTGCTGGAAAAGAGAACACTGATATAATGTTATTGTTGTTCAGCATTTCATAAAAAAAATCAATAAAACCAGTTTAAAACTATTCAGTTGCTTCTAAAAAAAAATTTGGCTGGATATTCTGACTGGCCCGTAACTTCAGGGAATCTACCAATCTCATTGGCTGGTGATAAAACAAGTTATTGTATTTATTTATAACCTAGTGGAGAGCTATTGTAGTTTAATGTTGTGTTTACATGTAAACCACTGACGCCAAAATGGCTACATGGAATGTAGTGTAGGCCAAACCCTGATTACTTTCTAATTCTAGCAAAGTAATATCTTTTTTCAACCAAGTTTAAAAACGTATTAGTGAGTTTGTGTTGTGCCGCTGACAGACCACTGAATCACCAGCCACTTTAACAACTGACTTTACTTCTTAAGGAAGCTAAGATCATTCAATGTCTGCACCAAAATGTTGCATATCTTCTATAAGTCTGTTGTG
>JBBBVU010058784.1:17354-27726 GCA_037177055.1 Atherinosoma microstoma | reverse complement strand
GGAGCATAAAAACTGAACGCTGCCTCTCCGTGTTTAGTTCTGACTCTGGGAACTGAAAGCAGACTTGACCCTGATGATCTTACGTCAGGAAAGCAACAAACAACATCGGCCACACACATTTTTCAGGCCAAATATAAATCAGCCTTCAATAAACATATTAAGTGTGTATTTAATAGCGGCGGGGCGGGTTGGAAATGTTGAAGAGGCAAGTATAAAAAAAGCTGTTAACTTGCAGTGTTGCTGACTTAGCGACTTATTCTCTATACTTGGCGAGTATTCAGACCCCTCTAGCAACTAGCGACAAAGCTAGCATCTTTTTCTGGTGGACTGGAGACTTTTGAAGACTGATGCGAAAGCATGTGTCTTTTTCTTCTTCTTCTCAATGAGCAGCAGTGCTGCCGTAGACCCCTCCCTCGTCCCAAAGCAGTCAGGTCTTCACGTCGTCCCGGCTGGAGTCAGAGCGGTAGATGTTCACCTCTGCTCTGCTCCCAGACTGGAAATGAATGAATGATTCGCCCTGGTTTACAATCGCATATTAATCTTTATTCAAGTAGACTGTAGACAAAAACGTTTAAAAAGTTAAAAAGCTTCACACCTTTGAAATTCATTCTCTAAACTAATCAGACCAAACTTCAACCAAAGTTAATATAAATTAGTTATTTTTATTATAGAAATACACTAGTTTTGTTTTTCAATGCAAATTAATTGCAATTAGACATAATAATCGTTGCCCATCACTAATTACAAACCAGACCAAAAAAAACACTTTTATATGTTTTTTTTAGTTTTTATACGATTTTTATTAGATTTTATGAGAAGAAATTTAATATCTAATATAATATTCATTTATTTTTCTAAATATTTCACATATTTCGGTTGTACATCTGAATTATTTCTGGTTATTTTTTTGCACCTTTACTCAAACATATATTTTGAGCCCTGAACTAGAAATAATCATGACTTGAACAACTGCAATAACAGAGAAAAACCTTTTGTTATTTACTTGGAATCATTTGATATCCAGATATCTAACTCAGCCCAACTAAATCTGGTTTTATTTATTCATTTTTTTTATTTTCTGCATTGAAAATCCTGTCCCTGTCATGCTGCATTAAATCATTTAGCAAGAGACACAAACAGGATAAACACATTAAACATGAAGCATCAAAGACCTCAGCAGATGTTGGATCTGGAGGGAAGCAACACAAACGAGTGTTTAGTCCTGTCCTGCTGCAAAATTCATTAAAACGTCCCTCTGAGACAAGAAAATGGAAGAAATTACTAAATACTTATCTATGAAGCAATCGGGGGGGGCATCCAAGTAAACACATCATCGACTCACTGCTCTCATTTGTTTTGTTTTTTGCATGTCCCCCCCCCCCCCCGACCCTCTTTAATCCAGACACTGGAAAAAAGAAATCAAGCTGCATCGCTCCTCTGAGAATAACAACAACCAAGATATAATCATACCTGGCTTGGCTTTGAGGTCCTGGCTTTCAGAGATGGAAGAGAAAGGTAGAGGGAAGAATGAGAGAGAGTTGTAAAAGACGAGGAATTTCAAACCCAGACAGAAACATTTCCAGAAGACGTGAGTCACCTGCAAACAGGCATAAACACAGCTCTGAAGCTAGAAAGTGCCAAAAGACTCTGAGGGTCAAAGATGGTAAAAACTGAGGTAATTATTCCCATTTCTTTTCCTTTATAAAAGTTAGTGGAATAAAGAGAATCAGCAGGATAATTATACCGATCTAAATCGGCTCTGGGTTTCACAATGTAAGTGATGATGAGAACTCGACAGCAGCTGGTGTTTATCTCCGTCCGCAGAGCTGTGATCATGACTTCTAGTAAGCCAGTGGGCTTGGCAGCAGACCTCGTCATGCCACGGTGGGTGTGGAGAGAAGAGGTGCATAAACAGAAGCCATTAAAGTACCTCCGGGGGCGTTTGCCAGGTTCAGGTGCAACCCTGCGAGGTCTGCTGGGGACAGGAGGCCACGACTGATTGATTATCAGGAGGCTGGCTAAGGGATTTAGAGGGTCCGTTACAGTTAGGGGGGCACGTTTGCCAACAGCCGCTGATGAAGGCTTGTCTGGGCCTATCACGTTACTGAAATTAAACTCCACACAGGGGACGACAGCTGTAGCAGTACAAGCAAGATCCGTCACAGAGCATACCATTAGTGGTGGTAGCATGTGTAAACAATGGAAGTACCGGGGGGGAAAATACTCTACAGCATCAACATTAAGCTCTAAATCAGCTTCAACAACAAGCGGTTGTCGACTTCAAACAGAAGGAGAAGATAAATCACACACCAGTCTTGTAATTTCATGATGTTTTCAAAGGAAAATAAATCATCTGCTTTCATAAAAACTCTACATCCACATCGTCATGTGATGCTTTCAGAGTTAAATATTGCAGCGTCAACGTCAGCTGTCCTCGCAGGAAGAGGGAGTTTCCTTCACTGAGGGCTAATGAAGTGCCCGATTGATTCAGAAAAAACCCAAAACATCCTTTAATTAGGCAAAAAGAAAGTCTAATCTGAGAACACACTCTCCCTCCCAGGAAATAATGACCAGCTTCAGAGAGAAAGATAATGCCTTGCTTTTGTGTTCAGTCAGGTTCAAACACCGGTGAATGAATTATACAAACTCCAGGAAACAAAGTGACGAATGCTGATCCTTCAAAACATAGAGAGGTGCAAGAAGCAGCAGAAAGTGCCTGGTTTCTGTTATCTGATGGGTGTCTGTGCTTGTGTCTTGTCTGTCTGGATCTTGGTTCTTTCTGGATCGCTGAGGACATACAAGGGGAAGGAGGCAAAGAGAATTGGGGCAAAGGAGCAAAGTGATGGAGAGGAGGCGGTCCAATCCCTGCTGGCCACTCTTATCAGCGCAACCCACATATTTGTGTGTGATATGGACGCTACCTGGAGCCTTCCCGCTGAACTGTGATGGTAATCAGTCTGCACTCCACGCCAAGCGGCAAGGAAAAGACGGAGGAGAAGAAAAACCCAGGCAGACGTCAAACTGAGACGGTACATGTGGATAGCGATCTTTAAGGAGGACCAAACACGGGACTGAGAAGGAAATGAGGGCACGGGGTCAGGAGGGTTTGCACCACTTCATTTCTATTTATTTTATTTTAATTTTAAACTAGACTTTGTTCACATTTGATGAAATGTGTGTTTACACGTGAAGGTTTTCAAGAAGCATACAAGGACTAAAAGTAGTTATTGGTGGTTTTTCTCTTGTAGTTTAACCGGATGTTTTAGAAGATTTCATTTGGAAAGAAAAAAACAAACAAAACTGCTGAAATTAATCAGAATTAGTCGAATTAAATGGACATACAGACACAAGTTAGTTAATATATAAATAATACAAATGAAATAATCAAGATAATTAGATAAATATTATTAAAAAACAAAAAGTGGAGTGTCTAAAAGTCATTCTGATGTTAACTCGTCTTATCTCTCGCTCTGTCCCTTTCTCCTCTTGGGAGTCTGGAGCTGCATTTCCATTACAGTTTTTTACAAAAGCCACAATTCTAGTAAAATCTGGTCCCACTTTAGGATGGAGATATAAAACATTAATCGTTCTGGATCAGCTGTATAGGTTTCCACTGTTGCTGCTGTCGCTGTCTTCATCAGAAGACGAAAGCAGCTGATAGTTCACAAGCAAAGTCCGTACTTAAGGGAGCGGACACGAATAAGGGACGAATAAGGGACGAATTATGGGACGATTACACTTCTATATCTAAATAAAACTATACTCATGAGAGCGTAAAAACTTTTTAGCGATATTTGAGAGGTTTTTCAAAATTGAGGCATTTCCATTACCAGTTTTTTTATTGCAATATTTAGGTTTTGAGCAATTCCGGGGGTAATGGAAACGCAGCTTGTGATGGTGCTCGTTCAAAACATCCAATGTGTTGATATCCAGTTGCTAGCTTGTGATGCAGAGCCATAAAGTGAAATGCATCTGTAACTGACGTAAAGTGTGGTTTCTTGGCTTCATGACGCTGCAGGGCAACGACGACTTCGGGAATGTATAATGACGGTCAGTGTGCCATCAACGTAAATCTTAAGTTTTAAAGTTGGAAAGTTATATAGTGCTCCTTTAACGGTCTTATTTATTTAGCTGGATGCATAGAACAGAGATAAAATTGCAAAAGCCGATGACAAAGTGGGAACTTTAAACATAAGAATCTGGATTGTTAAAATATTCAAAACCAATTCAAAAAATGTGAAAAACAGCTTTTTCTGTTTGGAAAAACTGACTTCTCTTCGTCCATCCATACTGGTGACATCTGAATGGTTCTGAGGCAGTACTGGGATGTGAACCAGGCTGTTTGGTGTATTCAGGATCTTTTGTTAGTTTTCAAAAGCTTTCCTTTTACAAAGTAGACATGAGCAAATACATAACTGGGTACTCTTTTGTCCTGATTTAAAAGTCATACTGTATAAACAAACGGAGGCGACACAAACCTGTTGAGAACTTTAATCATCAGCAATTCTTCCACAAGCACCATTAACATCGTTTAAACTGAGGAAAAATGGACATTTCTGTTTGACTTTGCATAGATGTGGTTTGGTATCCTAAACACAGTAAACATGGCTGGCTTTGTATGTGTGCTCTGTATCTCGTATGTGACGCGGTGTTCTCATCAGTTGTTTGTGCCTGCTGATCTCCTCCAGCGAGTCACTCATACAGGCTCCGATATCTGCAAATTCCAGCTGATAAAACAATCATCTGCTCTGCCTCACCCTGGTTCGGAGCCAGTGGCTGCGTTTGATGTTTGCTTTTGGTAAACTGATTAGAGAAAGAGGGCTGTTTTGAGATATCACCGTCCCGTTTCCTTTATCAACCCCACAGACCTTCATTTTGAATTGCCTACCTTCGTTCCCCACTCTGACTTGAGAGCAATCTTTCTGTATGGATGCGTTAACGTGCATGTGGTGGTGGCTTGTCAGCGCGGTGCATGAAGGGCCATCTCTGCCTATTACAGAGGGAGCATGTGGAGAAACATTCAAACTTGATATCTACACCTTTGGTCCAAAGCAAAAATAAGAGCCAAGAACTCTTCAGAGTGAGGTCATTGTTTTGGTAGAGCTAAAGTGGCAAAACACCAACGCCTTCAGGTCAATAGCCAACACATGAACAGATATTTAGCTTCAAATATCCCAGGAGGTTTAAGGCCTGGAGGAAATATGAGCAGTATGTCTGATCTGCACAGGTCACTGGCTCCCCCTCATCTCTTCTCCTGACCCGTAAGATCAGATTGTTAAATAAAACAACTCATTGCCGTTTTGCTAAAATGAATAGTCAGCCACCGCCTTCTGAAACACCACAAAGTCACCTTACTTAACCTGTTGGAGGGAAATGCCTTTCAAATCCAATCTCTCTCTCTCTCTCTCTCTCTCTCTCTCTCTGGACCCATACGGGTTTCTGTTAATTTGATCAGGACGGCTGACGGCTGAGGAAATCATCACTGCCCGTTTCAGAGAAATGTGAATAACACTTAAAAAGTAAAAGGCGAGCCAGAGTCAGAGCTGATCGCTTTATGGACTCAAGAGTCTCTGAAATAAACTGCACACACTGTTTAAGAAAATTGCTGAATCAAAAGCCAGAGTACAAACTTGCTTAGCAAAGCCCATAAATTTCCCTCAGTGTGGCCTGGCAGGACTCAGTGGGCCATGTCTGGGCGATCATTTCAGGAAATACAAGAAATGACTGGCAAGAGGTCCAATTTACTAAAAGATCAATAAATTTGTTTAAGCCAAAGTGGAGCCATCGACCGCTGATTCTTTGCATGTTTGTTAAAATGATAATAAACATGAGCTAACTACAATGGTTTTAGCCGCTACGCTAGCTACACTTTAGTGCCAACATCGACGTCTCATGGGCTTAAGCAACATTACATTATATCATAAACTTTCAAACTACCGTACAATACAAGGCTGTGGCCGAGCGATGTCGGGAATGTAGCAGGAAGCGACCGGCCGCTCCAGACTGAGCGTGGCTCAAGTTCGAACTGCAGGGAACATGAACGTGAGATGAATAAACAACACCAACGCTACACAACCCTGGACCATGGGTCATGTATAAAAGATGGATGCAGTCGCCTCGCCTGAGATATTAAAGTCGGATAGTCTACTGGACTCGGCTCAGTTTGGAGGGTGTGACGTTCTTCCGGAACAAGTTGTGGACTGTTTAAATGTTTCTCTCCTCCCTAGAGCTGCATCAACAATTACTGACAGAGAACATGACAAAACTGGTTCATCTACTGGTTAGAAAAACTTGTGTATCCACTAAGGGTGTCAACGTTTACAGTCTCGATTCACTTGCAAGTTAACCCTGGTGCGTTCACTTGCAGTGTGAATGCAGACGGACCCTCATTTTTTTCCTTCTGCTTGTTTTCTTCTTTGTCTTGTTTGGGGACTATCGCCCCCAGATGGCAAACGCAATGTTGTCCAGATGATTTGGACCACTTGAGGAAAGTGCAGCGTGAAAGCAAACCAAACCAAACAAAGGTGCAACATTCTAGGCATTCCTCCGCCCAGTCGAACCAAGTCCCTCGGTCTATCCTGGTGTAAATACTCCCTCAATTTAAAGAGCCTGAAAGGGCTAAAACTCCAGTAGGGCACAACAACATGTAGAATCAGTTAATCCATCCCTCCCAGTCAAGTCTGAAGACCCAGAAGAAGTGTGTTAGTGTGTTTTTAGGTCTTTGGGTAGACGGACTGTACATAACAGCCAGTAACAGCAGATTAAAAAAAGACTAAATGAAACAGAGAAAATCAGTTCATATTAACAACATGATCAATGGGTAGAATGTAGATGTTCAGATAAGAGACACGGCAGCTTTCCACGTGGTGATGTTTCAGAGTAAAACCATTGTCACTCGCTGTGATATGACTGACTTCCTGGAAGCCTGCTGATATCTCTCCACTGTCATATCTGATCTCAGAGGAGGAAAAACAAACAAAAAAACACCACAAGATGTCACATCTCTTCCTCAGTAACTATGGCAACGGTTACAAAAAGGGACACCTTGTTTGTTTATCTGAAGGTTTAAAGTGATGCACATTCAACTGCTGACATCCAACTTTTATGGTGCATCAAATGCAGGATTTCTCAGCAGTGAAGACAACGTTTGACTTTCCAATCAACCCCTTGCAGATACTGTAAAGCCGTGCAAATATCAGCTTATCCCTGATGAAGCATGCAGTCACCACAATGGTATTGTGTTGCACTTTCTAACTCAGCTTTGGGTGTGGAAGTTGGCAAGGAGTCAGCTCTACCTGTGCATGTAGTTCTGCAGATAACTGTTCATCGTTAGTGTTTAACGCCCTGAAAGAGCAGGAAACGATTCCTCGCTCTCACGTCTTTCCTGAAAATATAGGCAAGCTATGACTTTCACACGTGGATGTGAAAGAGACATGAAGCAGGCCTCACACATTGCAGCTGCAGGACGTGTGTGAGGCTGTGCATGTGTGTGTTTAAGTGTCTGAAATTGACCATGTGATAACTCTAGTCCATATTAGCCCAAGCGCAGTATGTGAAATAGCAGATTTATTCCCAAACCTGGTCAAGTCTTAGCTCTGCAGACACTTAGCATGAGTCACTGGGGCACGGCGTGTTCTCCAGGAGCGCCTCTATGCAGACGGGTAAATCTCCGCCAAAGGCACCTCTTGTGCTGCAGACCGTCATTCAAAACATCCAAATACAGTCTGCTCTGTGGCCCAGACACCACTTCCTCTCCCATCAGCTGAGGTGAGGAGGAGAAAATCTACAGAGCCACACACTGACCAGGCACCTCTCTGCTGGCTTACAAAACAAGCAGAGCAGATGTGTGCCAAAGAAAATACAGGAAGGGGCCAATTACCCAGAGAGAAAACTCTCACTTTCCAGTGATAAATATGCATTAAAATGCATTATTTATCATTTAGCCAAAAGTTGGCATGTCTCACATGAAGCTGAGACTTCAAAGCTGCAATTAGGCACATTTTTCTTACAAAAACATGACTTTTAGGCACATATTACACATAAATTTATCTGTTTGTATAATCTATTTATTAACTAATTTGCCAGGAAGGTCCAGTTAAAACCCAAGCTGTCTTCCAGTAAGGAGAATCACGCCCCGATGCACAGGAGCGAGCTAGAAAATAGCTGTGGTGATTTGGATGGCGTGGTTTAGGGGGTGGTGCTGTTTGTGAACTGATTGCAGGGCTGGTGGTTATATCCCCACCCTCTCTGTATGTTGAAATACCCTCGGACAAGTCATCAAATCCTACGTTTCCCCTGATGGCAACTCCACTGGCCCCGGTGTGAGAGTGTGTGTTTGACTGGGTTAATAAACACTTTCAAGTGGTTTGGTGGACCCCAGCTCAGGTTGAAAGGTGCTCTGCAGCTGCAGGGCATTCCCCTTTCAAACCGTAAGTGGTTAATGTTTGACATTCAGAACAGACGTCAAGTTTTATGGTTTGACGAGAATCCAGCACAAAATAAACAAGTGTGGGGGGGGTTCACGCTGGGTGATGCAACAAGAATGTTAAAGATTTATTTACAATTCTTTTATTTTTTGTTGTATAAGACTGAAAATGCCCTCCAGCCTTGAAAGATCAGGGGCAGAAACAGTGTGTCCTGCAACACGCTGCTGCAGGAGGCAGCAGATGTGTCTGAACAGGTCGATCTGTGCCCACGTCTCAGGTGGAGTTATCGAGGATTAGAGCGGGTAGAGGTACCGAGTGTCCTTCAGATGATCTCATCTAATCATGAGCAGGACAATGAGCCTTCCTCCATGTCCTCTCAGCCAGAGCGACCTTCTGTAGCCAAGGATGAAGGCAGGGGAGTGTTACCAGAATCTACACACAATGAGGGTATCACACGAATATCACATACAAGCCGGTTCCTTCATTCGTGTAACAATGAGGTCACTTATGGAGCGAATGAGTGCATCATTAAAAAATTCTGACTACAACTTGAAGCTTGATGGATACAAAAGAAAAACTGCAATTAAGCCGATGGAAATTAGTTGGCCAGAACAAAAGAAAACCTGTCAAATTAAAGTCCAAGATTCAAAATTAAATTCTCGAACTTTGTCTGGAAAGGCGTCTCAGCTGGTTGGAGGAGAGCCGTGCAGACAGACCTGCATAGCTAGAGGAAGTCAGAGTTTAAACCCAGACCAGCTCTGGGATACAAACATCTGCAGTGCCATGTTGTGAGTCTCTCCTCCACGCCTTCATCCCCATCAGCTCAGCACATGAAGGCACACACACACACACACACGCACAAGGAGGATTATATGATACCCAAGAGAAATTTGAGCGATTTTTAACTACAGAGGACAAAAAAGCCAAAGCGTGTAAACTAAGCTTTGTTTCAAAACAGTATTGCTCTGCGTCTGGTCGGCCATTTTATTTCTGGGTGAGCAGCATAAATGTTATTATTACAGGCTGACAAAGAGCGAAACAATGTGAATGTATAACAGGAAAACACCCATGTGCTTTATATTACTTGGGCTTATTAGCCACAGGAGCGATGATTTACATGCTTATAGAAAGCTCTTAGAGACCCAGCTCCATTTCAAAAATATCAGAGTTCCAGATTTTCCCCACAAAGCACTTTCTCAGACTGGAGGTTTACTGGTGGTTCCTGGAGGTTCTAAAAGTAGAATGGGAGCCAGAACCTCCAGTTATAAGACCCCTCTCTGAGGAACCAGCTCCCAGTTTGGTTTCAGGAAGCAGAACCAACTCCCAGTTTGGCTTCAGGAAGCAGACTCTCTCTCTACCTTCACATCATCTTCATACTTTCCTTCCTGATAAATCTTCTAGTCAGGTCTGGCTTGGTGACCCTGATCCGTCCCTTTAGTTCTGCTGTTATAGGCCGAGGCCGCTGGGGGACGTCCCATGATGCACTGGGCTCCTCTCTGTTCTCTCTACTCCATATGACATTGTTGTTGTCACTGCAACAACAGCATAAAGATTGGACTGAATTGAACTGTCTGTAAAATTGTCGGGAGATGACTTGTGATTTGGTGTTGTTGAAATAAATCTGAATTAAAGTTGGTACGTAGTAATTATAAATGTGCACTGTTACGTGTGTACATAGTAACTATAAATGTGCACTGTTACGTGTGTATGTAGTAATTATAAATGTGCACTGTTACGTGTGTACGTAGTAATTACAAATGTGCATTGTTACGTGTGTACGTAGTAATTATAAATGTGCACTGTTACGTGTGTACGCAGTAATTATAAATGTGCACTGTTACGTGTGTACGTAGTAATTATAAATGTGCACTGTTACGTGTGTACGTAGTAATTATAAATGTGCGCTGTTACGTGTGTACGTAGTAATTATAAATGTGCGCTGTTAC
>JBBBVU010058784.1:0-17254 GCA_037177055.1 Atherinosoma microstoma | reverse complement strand
CTGTTACGTGTGTACGTAGTAATTATAAATGTGCGCTGTTACGTGTGTACGTAGTAATTATAAATGTGCGCTGTTACGTGTGTACGTAGTAATTATAAATGTGCGCTGTTACTTGTGTACGTAGTAATTACAAATATGCGCTGTTACGTCGGTATGTAGTAATTATAAATGTGCAATATCATGTCAGTACGTAATAATCATAAACATGCAGTATTATGTCGGTACGTAGTAAATATGAATATGCAGTATTATGTCGGTACGTAGTAATTATAAACATGCAGTATTATGTCGGTACGTAGTAATTATAAATGTACGTAGTAATTATGTAAGTAGTAATTATAAATGTGCAGTATTATGTCGGTACATAGTAATTATAAACATGCAGTATTATGTCGGTACGTAGTAATTACAGGCTTTATAGAAATGCTTCTTCAACTTAATAATTCGTTGGACTCTGAACACACCAGATGTAACTCAACTCAAGATATCAGGGCCACAGATGTGCATTTGCCTTCCGTGATACAAAATACTACCTCAGCTTTTTAAATACAGTAACCCAAAAGGGAAAATGAAAAAGTGGTAGTTTTTGTTTGTTTCATGTTTACAGCTTGAGTATGCACACAGATCTGGAGACCGCAGTGAAGATGCAATCAATACTTGTGGTACATTTTTTAAATATTGAAATGTTTTGGGTTTATTGCATTACGTTTTTATAATTTTCTCACTCACTGTCTCTATTTTACTATCAAATCCTTCATAATGAACAAGTTTACAAGCAAAAAGAGTCTGAAACATGTAATAAGAAGACTTGCAGTGACGCTCATCTGCATCACATCTACAACACAACAAGATACAAATCTCCATCTACGATGTATAATTTGAGCTCATGTAAAACCTGAGGACTATTTCTCCGACCTGCTGCAGAACATTTACACTCACTGTTTCTGTGTACTTGGCCTCAGCAAAGCTGGAGCTGACAGCGGCAGTAAAACACAAGTCCATACACGCTGCTTCACACACCGTGGTGACAGGTAAAAATCTGGATGCAGCGCTTTCAGAAAGCCGCGGGCCCATGATTCATGTTCAAACTATGGCTGATGGTTGGCAGTCCAGCCAGGAGATCTGCTGCATAACACCTGAAGACAAGGAGTGGTTTCACCTCTGATGTCAGCCTCATGAGGACTGGATCAGGAGATGTGCTGGCAGTCTGAACTTAACACATCATTCCTGGTTGGACAATACCAGACATTTAAATGACTTATCATGACTGTCGTCTGTCTTACACTCACACACAACCCACCACATACTGTACTTCTTGTCCTATTTAAATGTTTGCTGATAAGCATCGGACTGTATTAAACATAAATCAATATTATGACTCACCTTTGCAGGAGTGCTGTCTCGTGCTTCTGAAGCATGTCCTTTCAGGTTGATGATGTGCACCTCCTGAGGCAGGCTGGCAGTGCCCCTGCTTGCACACCCCGACAGGATGGTGAAGCTCTGCAGGAAGGCTTGCACTGGGTGTCCCGTCCCCACCGGCAGCAGCTCACATGGGCTGCGAAACAAAGGCCCTGCAAACACAAACATGTATGATGTGTGAGTCATGCAAGACATGCAGGCTTCAGTCATCGCGCACAGCCTGAACAGAAAGCTCGGTTTACAGCAGCGTTCACTGAACATTATGTTATATGAAAGAGAAAAAAACAAAATCCATCTTTTTTTACTTCAGCTTCCAGCACAAAGTAGCAGGCTGGAAGCTACGAGAGGACGGAACAGTGTGCAGGAACATCTGTACTGAGTTTGGGCTGAAAATTGTGCACCAAGCAGGCATCCTGGAGGTCGACAGACTGCAGGAAGCCAACTTAAAGCAGGAGGAACATGAGAAGCTCAAACAAGTCCGAAGCTCTTAGGAATCACAGGTTATCTGCAGAAACTTAGTCATTAAATGATATTAATAAGAATTATCCTAAAATATGAACCCTATAAAACCAGTTTACTGCTTGTAAACAAACCATCATCATATTGGTCCCTGGGGGAAAATCTTATTTGGTCTAATCAAATCAAACTTTATTTATATAGCACTTTTCATACATTACATGCAACACAAAGTGCTTCACAAAGATAAAATAACCCGTCCCTCCCTCCCCCAGGCATAGACCCACGCACACACATGCACGCACACGCTCAGCAGTAGCACACATTAAAGAGTCGTGACATGGTAAGGTACCGAGAATCCAGGTGAGGAAGGACCACCTGTAGGAGGCCCTCAGCGCCACAGTCCGTAGACACAGGGAACCCTGCCATTGAGGCCCCCCGGCCCAGAGAGAGATACACCAAAGACTAGCCAAGTTTATATACCAAATGTTTCCCTCAAAGGATGTTTGCTCCGATGTGCAAAGCCATGTGGCTTGTAAGAGAGAATATGGACTCCAGGAGAGCTCTCATGACAACATCAGTCTGTTTTTCATTACTTACGTCCAGAATCAACGTCTTAAGACGTCCTTCTGGTTTCATCTGGACGTCCATGAAGCACATCCTGGAGATCTGTGGGTTGTATTTAATACTAAACAACTACAGAGTTGGTTCAGTGGAGCAGAGCAGCACTCCGCAGGGTGCTCCAGCCTCTAACACTCCAGCCTGGTTTGTCTACTGCACTTTTTCTTCTATGGTAATGGACATTTAAGTCATCAATAGAAAGGGCCTGAAGTGAACTGACTAATGCATCTTCCTGTTTATCAGTCGCCTGCTTTCAGGTGGTTAGCAAGCGCCACCACGAATTCAGAATGTTCTACACTGTAAATTTCCTTTGCGTATACGGTCTGTGTGACCCACTTAAACATATTAAGGGTCTATTTTTGCAGAGGTTGCAGTGAGGCCCCATGCAGCTCTTTTCTATTAAAAAGTCAGGTATACTATCACGAAGCATGTGGTCATGTTTTTTTTTTTTCTTCCTCAGGGTCAGACCTTCCATTTGACACTCTCTCACATTTCAAATGCATCACATTAAACTTTAAAACTCCAACTATTTTCAGACCTCCTGTTTTTTAATATAAAACTGCCTGTAGAAACTTAACCCTTTTAATCCCAGTCACCATGGCGGCATGATGTTTTCAGGACAGCCTCAGCTGTCAGATTATGAGGCTAAAATGATGTCAAATGAATGTATGAATAGATATAGCTCCATAAAGGCCAACCAGAAGAATAAAGGAGAATTTATTCCTAACAGTACTTTGTTGAAATAACACACAGATCTACAGTGACCAAGACTTTTCTCATCCCAACATCATTCTTTCAAGTCTTGGCTTTCAGGAGAAAAACAAACACACAACAGAAACTATTTACATATTTACACATTTTCCTCATTTCTAGTTATTTCTGCTACTATTTACCTCCTATCCTCACTAAACCAACTCCAACTCAGCTGAAACATCTTCTTAGTTTTATTATTGTGAATCTGAGCTAAGGCTTGTGGAGTCCCCCAGAGGTCAGTTCTTGGACCTCTTCTCTGCTCCCTTTGGGTCAAATATTACGGAACTATAACATCAATTATCACAGTTACCTACTAGCCACACTAAACCAAGTCCAACTCAGCTGCTTTTTGGTGCCACCGTGCATTAAAAACATCTTCTTGGCTTTATTCCAGCCATAGAGGAACATTATTTTTCTTCTTTTCAGACACACATAGAACTTTCTGCTCACTTGTTGATCTTTGGCTGCTCCTGATTGGACATTACCCTCTATTTAAGCTCTCTGATTGGGGGAAAGTTGGACAGGAAGTGGCTTCATCATCATGTCCGGGTCTAAATAGAGGTCTCTTAGCAACATAGTAGTGATAGTGACGCAAATGTGATAGATAATGGTGTTATCATGGATCATCATGTTGGATTTACCATATAGAGTCTATGAATAAACACTACATGTTGTGGCTGGATTGTAAACCTTATGGACAGGATATAAATGTCTGGAAAACTTCTGTAGATCAACTAAAGGGTAAGCTATCCATCATCATTTACCCCACAGAGTTACACACTACCGTTCCTGAGAAACTGCTGATAATATAAGCATAGTGGTTGGGGTAATCTGGTGGAGTTTCACGGGTTAAAAAGTCAGGTATGCTATCATGAAGCATATGGTTAGGTTTTCTTTTTTCTTCCTCAGGGTCAGACCTTGCATTTGAACCTACAGCCTGGTGCCAGTCGCTCACATTTCAAATGCATCACATTAAACAGAAAAAGGCTGCCAGCAGCGATCTGATGGAGCATGTGGAAATACTTAAAGTCTGAGTGAAAGACAGTTAGATAGTGATGGAAAACTGACTCCTTGGCATTGGGGTACAGCTACAGGGGGGAGAGACTTTTTTGTTATTCTCAGAACACAACTATTGTTTTGTCTTTCCGTGCAGTCCAATAATAAGCCTATATTAAATCAGCATAAAGCCAGAGATCATGTATGGCGCAGCTCCCCTCCGCTTGTTGTGAGAAAAACACAGATGCTTTATTGTTTCCATATTTGTTTCCTGAGACAAATCCCGAGCCGTTGGCAGACATTCCCAATCTGTACTCTGCACCATCTCTTCCAAACACACAGACGATGGGTTATTTGGAGCATGGCAACAACTAGTCGTACGATAAAAACACAGGGCCTAATGGCAAAAACCTGTGGTGCATCAGTATCTTAACCCCCACCCCTCCTCCCTTTTCCTCCCATAGGACTGAAGCTTATTCCCTCCCCGACCAGGTCATCACGTCTCCCTCCCACCGACACGTCTGAGGGCACTTCAGCTCACTTTTTCCCCTCACACATGGAGAATAACAAACAACCGCCAGAAAAACAAAGAAAAACAGACTTTTTTTCTTGGAGACTTCCAGAAGATTACGACATCTGATGGGCAACGATCAGATTTTCTAATCGATCAGAGAAGAATAGAGGTGGGAGAGAAAAGTTCTGTTCATGCCATTATCATCAGTCTAAATCTGAAGGACGGAGGATATAAAGCTTGCATGTGTGTCACTCTATCTGTCTGCCTCTTCAGCCATTTTTCCTCCTCAACACTCATCAATGAAGAGGGGAAAGTGTCCTGTCCAGCTGCTAGTAATGTTTATGTAGTCGGGCCAAACACCCACAGCAGAGGAATGAAAGAAACTCAAATCCCATCCTTCGCTTACTGGACCACACCAGGATTCTCCCCCTCAACCCAACAGACAGAAAGATTTAACGAGGTGTATTCGACAACAATTCAACATTCTTGTGGAAATGACACGGCAAAAACCATCGTGGTTGTTCTGATGCAAGCAACAAACTCATTTCTAAACCTGAGCAAATTGCATGAAGACTGAAAGTTACTCAAACCGACTTCATCTTCTATCCAGAAGACACATTTTAAAGCATCCATATAATCATGGTTCTGAATGAAACTTTTCATGTAGATAAAGTTACCAGACAGTCAGAACTTTTCAGAAAAAATAATCCAGATTATAAATTAAACTGAATGCATTTAATCATACATGTTTCTTTAAGTTGTTTTTATTGATTCTTTCTGTGAAAATGCCAAACAACAACAACAATGTTCTCTTTTTCACAATCGTTGTAGATCTGAAATGTTAGACAATTAACTCTTTCCCAGTGGTTCTCAAACCTAACTGTGAGGCAGCCGGTGCATTCAGACTGGAAAAACGATGGTTCTGAACCTCAAAAGTCATTTTTTAGCTGGAAACAAAAAACGGTGGTTCTTTTTCGTGAACTGTGACGTCATCCGTGGGCAAAGGTTGGATTCACCTGAACATCAGACTAAACAATCCATCAGCTTCTGAGAGTGAAGAAGGAATACCAAGACAGAAGAAAAAGAAACCCGGAGCTAGCGTTGGACATGCGACGGTTGGCTGACTGCATACAGGATGAAAATTTTAAGGATAATCCTCGTTGGGGTGTCAAACTCCAGTCCTGGAGGGCCAGTGTCCCACAGGTTTTAGATGTTTCCTGCTTCAACACACCTGACTGGAATTACTGGGTCATTGTGCAGAACTTGACAACAAGAAACCTGAAGGATAGTGGCCCTTTAGGGCCAAGGTTTGACATCCCTGAACGACGTAATCCACCATTTTGCTTCTGCAATAACTTCCATGTAGTAAAGTCCACCCACTTTGGCACTGGTTAAACTGGTGTAAATGTGGGCTGGTTAACCAGTAAGCACCGAGGTTGTGGGACTCCAGAATGATGCTGGTCTAAAAGCACTGTCAGGGCTTTTACCCTGGCCGGGCTCCAACACAGTGCATTCATGTAGAAAAAAAGTTGGTTTGGAACCTGTGAAGCCCGTTCTGTCGGGAACTGTAACGTCGACGTAAAGGCTAGTCACCTGAACACCAGACGGCCGGATTACAGATGTTTTACTAAAGTAAAAAACAAAAGAAGAAAAGAAAAAAGCCAAAGCCAGACCAATACGCCTGTCAATGTTCACACAGGTGCTGTATTACACACTGTGTTTCAATGAAGTCTTAAAGAAATAAGAAAAAAACAAACCTCAGACCAAATAACCACAAAGATTCAGAGTGAAGAAGGAATACCGCCACAGTTAAAAAAACAAAAAAAATTGATCAGTAAAGAGTCGCCGTACCACTGATGGATACGTTGTTCTCTATTCTGCATCTCACAGAAGCAGCTGAACGGTAAAAGTAGTTGAAATGTCAAATGTAAGATCTGAAACTGAAAAGCACAGAAATGATGATCCTAATCCTCTCTGGTCCTTCATTTTCCAGCTGATCAGTCTCGTATGTTTTTTCAGTGCTGCTACATTTCTATAGCAGGATTCCCTGCAGAGTGACTGATCGTGCACAAAGTTTAAATCACGTAAACATGAGAGACCAGCACCAGTGATTGACATGCACCTTTACTACCCCAGTTACACGTTTATTTGCTCAGTTATGGCCTTTCGGGGGATTAGTATCGAATATGCAGTCTGTGATTCTAAGAGAAACACTGGATGTGGGTCGTAAGACCGCATGTAAGGATTATTTATTTTCTCTAAAAAGATATTAATTATAATATTTTATTTTTCTACATGGACTAAATGAATGTGGGACGGTGTCAGAGGTAAAACAGGAAGTGAGAATAGAAAATCCACATGAAGGAGGGAGAGACTGTCCAAATACTCACATCTGATATATTTAAACAGCATCAGGTCCAGGCGCTGATGTCACCTGACACTTTCCAAAGTCCTCCTTGGCTGGATGCTTCTGGACTATAACCTCCTCTGTGATTTAAACATTAATCTCTCTTTCAGATATTTATTCAAATCCAGCAGATATCCCTCCCAAATCATCCTTCTATGAAAAGTCCTGCTCATTTTCAGAGACTGCAGCCAGAGACGATGCTGTAATAAAGCCGGTAATGCTCTGAAATATGTGCTTTCACTGGATGCATTCATGCGAGCTCAAACTCCCGCCTGCAGACTGACGTCATGTCATCACACATCTTAAATTAGCCAGATTGTATCCAAGGTTAATCCCCTCATATGAGGAGATGGGAACTAATTAAAGAACAGATATGAGAAGAATTGGAGACATGAAATGTCAGATAAGTCTGAAAAATGCCAGCATTCCTTGAATAAATCCTGGTGGGATGCCTGCAGATGTGTTTGCTTGGCCAGACAACCTGAAGCTGAAACTATTAAATAATTTTATAACCAGACAAAACTCCACATCCTTACCATGCCTTAAAACTTAGTGAAAAAAAAACCCTTGTATGAGCATATTTCATATTGTTAAGAGTATCTAGCTGCTTCTATCATCATCAGTGTCTCAGGAACGGTAGTGTGTAACTCTGTGATGGATAGCTTACCCTTTAGGAGATCTATGGAAGTTTTCCAGACATTTCTATCCCGTCCATGAGGTTTACAATCCAGCCACAGCATGTAATGTTTATTCAGAGACTCTTTATGGTAAATCCACAATGATAACAATATTATTTATTACATTTTCTTCATGAAAAAAAAGATCATATCACTTCTATGTTGCTAAGAGGCCTCTATTTTGACCTGGAATGTTCCTGTTAAACTTTTAACCAATCAGAGAGCTTAAATTAACAGAAATGTCCAATCAGGAGCAGCCAAAGATCAAGTGAGCAGAAAGTTCTATGTTGTCAAGAAAATAAATAATGGTCCTCTATGGCTGGAATAAGGCAAGGCAAGTTAATATGTATAGCATGTTTTATGTGCAAGAGAATTCAAAGTTTTTTTTACATGAAACATTAAAAGCATTACAACAGGGTGCGGAAGAAGAATAAAAATTTACATAAAAGAATATAAAGAAAGGATTTGCAAAAATAATATAAAATAATGAAATTAAAATGATTGGGCTGCAGTCGTCTGGTGGCAGAGACATAAAGTTGTGTATCGTCAGAATAACTTTGATTATTTATGTTACATTTCCGTAATATTGAACCCAAAGGGAGCAAGTAGTTGAACAGAAGATGTCCAAGAACTAACCCCTGGGGGACTCCACAACTCATAGCTCAGATTCATTATAATAAAACCAAGAATATGTTTTTGATGCACAGTGGTGCCAAACACCAGCTGAGTTGAAGTTGGTTTAGTGAGGATAGGAGGTAAATAGTAGCAGAAATAACTGGAAATGAGGAAAAAGTGTAAACATGGAAATAGTTTCTGTTGTGTGTTTGTTTTTCTCCTGAAAGCCAAGACTTGAGAGGATGATGTTGGGATGAGAAAAGTCTTGGTCACTGTTGATCTGTGTGTGATTTCTACAAAATACTGTTAGATAGACTGTTAGATACTATTAGAATTCTCCTTTCTTCTTCTGGTTGGCCTTTATGGAGCTATATCTATTCATACATTCATTTTACATCATTTTAGCCTCATAATCTGACAGCTGAGGCTCTCCTGGAAACATCATGTCGCCATGGAAACTGGGATTAAAAGGGTTAAGCTTAAACATGCAGTTTTATATTAAAAATAAAATAAGGTGGATTAATCAATAGCTTGGAGTTTTAAGGGTTGAAGGACTAGAAAAGTTTAACTTTCAATTTGGTAAATACTTTCATCACAACAGTCCTCAACCGTATATTTGAAACACATGCCTTTGTTTCCAGTAAATGCTCTTTGTTGTTGTCTACAGTGTGGCACTGAGCCAAGACAAGGGTACAGGAAGTGATGTCAGTCTATGTGCCAGTTAGGGACAAATCTGATATTCCCACAAAGCCATTTCCGAAGACAAATAAACAGAACCTCCCCCCTGTGTATGCCCCGTTCCCAGTATTCCTGAAGCTCGTATGATTGTGTATCCTCAGATGTAAAAGAGAGTCTGAAGCTAAACTTCACAACATCTCCTGAATATAAAAACAATGCAGGCAGAGGAAGACAATAAGGCAGCTGAGATATTTTTGAATAAACAACGTTTATCCAGTGATGCAAAGATAATGCAGCAAAATACAAAAGTAGCACAGAGGGGCTTCAGTCTTTTCTGCCTAAAGCCAATTTGCCAGTTCCCATATGAAGAATGGGATTAAATGAATCCTCTGCTCTCTTTCCTTTTTTTGCTTCAGGACACAATTCCCATGGATCATGAACCACGCAAACCAGTTTAAGGGACGTAATATTCTACCCTCTTGTGTTTTCCTAAGGGGCTTTGGACTTAAAAATCACTAGCTCGGCAGTGTTGACATTAGCACAGCCCACTCACCCCTGAACTTAGAGCCACTACGACAGGAAGTGAGTAAAGCCTTTCATAAGGGTAGTGTAAGTTCACTTCACCGGCCTGCCTATGAAAAAGGATTTATCTCTGGACTGTAAAACTGGAGGCATAAGAGAAGGAAGCTGGAAGGGGATGAAGGGAGGAGGGCAGGGGGTGAGCCTGCACTCCATAAGAGAAGTCATAAACTCCCCCCATCAAAGTGTGAAATGTGAAGTCAGATATCCCACAAATCTGTATGTAACTCAATATCACCCAAACACTCGTTGAGCCGGCCACCGTAAGCTTGTCAGTTGGCATATAATTGAAAAAACAGCTTATAGACAGTATTTTGTGTGGATTATATCGACTGTCTGAGGAAGAAGAATGGAATCCAGACGAAGATTAATTCAGTTCGTAAGGATGTTAACAGGTGTTCACACAATAAATTACAGTAAGGACGTGTCATGCAGACCAAAGTGCTTCTTTTTCGTTTGTAAAGTTTCATAACGACATATTTGCTGCTCCTGCACTTTGATTGAAAACAATTAGTACAAACTAATCCTCATTCTGGTAACCCATCAGTTATACTCCAATGTAGGGATTTCCCCCTTTCACACACTGCCATCATTTTATGCTACTTTTTGCTCATTAACCTTTAAAACTTGAAGACCATTTTTTGCTTTTTCTGGTCCACCTGTTTGACCCGGGGAGGACTGATGACGAGGAGTTTTCAGGGCAAAAATGGTCATAAAAATAACAAAAAAGTTAACAATAAAGCCCCAATTTCTCACACTTTTCTTTCAGGTTGTTGTCTGCAAAGAGAGACAGTGTCCATTGGAGATCTCTTAACAAATAAGGGCAATTAGTTGGATTGGAACATAACAAATCAGCAGAAGCTGTTTTAGGAATCATATCAATGCAAAGTTATCTTCTGAACGGCCACATATCATCATTATTTATCAAGTTGGAACATTTTCTAGCCCTGCGATGGACTGTCGACCTATCCAGGGTGTATCCCTGCCTCTCTCGCCTGCTAATTGTTGGGATAGGCTCCAGTTTCCCCCGCGACCCTGAATTGGATTAAGCGGTATGGAAAATGAAAGAACGAACATTTTTTAAGTTTATCTGGAAACAGACTCTGATTTGTTTGATCCACCCATGAGGGCCGTTCTCACTGAACAAGCCATCGGATCTGAGCAGCTCATCTGGCTGATGCCCCGGCTGATCGCCCGTTTTGAATGGAGTGAAAACTGGCTCACCACCGGGTCGCCTGGGCGGTAAGTGGTGCCGACCCAGCAATCGGCAGTCGTGAACAATCGGCCATGATCTCACATCAATTATTACAATCTAAATATCTAAAGGTGCAAGCTGCACAGTACAGTAATATCACATAAATTGGTGCTGGTATTGATATGGAAGTAAGTTTTATCAAGTAGTTGATTTAGTCAGAAATAATGAAGAAATAGAAGTGATGGTGACTCTGGTTATTATTTATTAGCCTTCACAAATTTAGCGGGCACCTGCTGGGAAAACATCAACAGTTTGTACCAATTACAAGCGACATAAGCAGCGACAGACGAGAGGAGAACACAGAAATTGGTGCATTCCTCCCTTCTTCCAAATACAGACATAAATCAGAGGCCTTTGAAGAGAGGGATGACAAGGCCAATTCCCAAAGGAACACAGGAGCCACTGTGTAAAGTGAGACAGCTGGGAGAGAACAAGCATGTGTGCTTATGACTAAAGACTTTACTGGCTGTGCTACCATTGAATGTCTTTACTGATGGGCGCTGACATGTGCTGTCTGGACTCATAATATCAAGACCAAAAATGTTGTCAGCACAGTCACGAAACAAGAAGTGGCTTAAAGGGGCAGCGAATGGATAAAACCAGCTGAGAATTACAAGCTGACACAGGATCAGTTAACCACACCGATACAGCACGGAGGAAGAAACGTAACACTGCAAAAATACTTCATAGAGATAAATATTCATCATTTCTGTTTAGGAGCGCTCAGACTAAGTACGAGAGGTGGATAGTAACGAGTTAAATTTACATTTCCCCATTACGTCTCTTTTTAAACAAAAAAAAAAAACAATGAAAATCATGGAGTGTGACATTAGAAAAAAAAATTATTGGACACGTCTCATTTATAAAGTACTGAATGGACTTCCACCACCACCATAACGCACCAGGGCATTAACAAGAGGAGATTGTAATATTCCCAAACAAAAAACTAAATTGGTTAATGGTTAAAAGCACACCCACAATGTATCCACCACATATAACACCAATGGTTGTTGTTTCCAAGTTTGTGCCTTCATTATTATATGTCACTACTCTTGGATCTGTTACCATTAGAGATATAAAAATACATTTATAATTAAATAAATCTTAATCAAGCAACCATGATGTAATTATATGTTGTTATCCATGGACCAAAGATGGAAATTAGCTACTGGCTATAATCTTGCATAAATTTGTGAAAGTGTCCATTCAAATGCCTGGTATTCTTAAATAAAATTGAAAATTGACGTGTGTCTTCTGCGTCTGCCTAAACAAATGGACATTGTAGCTACAAATACTAAAGGTCTAACCGGAAGAAATACATTGCAGTAGGTTTACTTACATTCCTTTTTTCCCTGTGGTTAGGTGGTTAGGATGCTAGTCTTGTTAGGCTACAGAATCCCAGTCTAAAAAACAAGTATTACAGAAACTAAGTTGTCGACCCTTTTAGTGTTTGGAAACATTTCGTTGAATGCTGCATGAGCTAATCAGACCACTATACATTTTCTAAGGAGGAATGTATTAGCATTAGCTAACATAAGCTAATCAAACCACTATACATTTTATATGGAGGAATGAATTAGCATTAGCTACCATTAGCTAACCACTGTGTTTTAATCGCTTACTTCTCACCTCTGAAGAAAGACTCAGATTCCCTCCTTGGTCTCGGTGGGTAACACTGACAACTTTGAAATCATTTGTGATGTGGAAAAAATTTGACTTTGAAATTAGTTTTTTGTAAATATGTTATTTATTTTTTTACTTTCCTTATTTTAGTATTTGAAAAAATACCAGAATTTGCAGATTATTTATATTTTTGTCTGTCTGCAAACATCATTTAAAGGTTCCATATTATGCACTTTGTTCCCAATCTGAAACAATTTTTTGATATCTCAATGAACTGTCAGAGCCATAGTTCGATCAAATCGGCCTTTACTTTGAAGGCAGTAGCGTCTCCGTCACCCCCTTATTTTCCCTCTTCTGAGAACAGCTCCTTCCGAGTGGGTGGGCTGTTCAGGGAGCCGAGCAGCTGATGGCTACACCCATCACTCCACCAAGCGCACCATTCCCGGGGTGATTGACAGCTTGCGCTTCCTCAGCCAAACAGCCCATAATAGTTTAGTCGGGAGTAAACAAACGCTGTAGCGCCGAGAACCGGAGTTAGACCGCAAGCAAGAACCCGGTCCTGGAGAATGTCTCCGGTAATTAATGACTCTTGCATCATTCAAGGACACAAACGTTAGCAGCAGTGACCGAGCTTCGTTAGCTGGAGTGCTAACATGTTTACAGGCTAAGCAGGCCTACACAGTAAAGCAATGAAATCACTAGCAGTTCCTACCTTTACAAATGTATCAAGGACAGTTGCTACTGATCCATGCTTCAACTTCAGCTGTTTGGCGAAGCCTGCATTATATGCACCCAAGTTGTGAAAACAGTCCTCCTTAAAATGCTGGGCGCACACATTCAAAACTTTAGGAAGTCTTGGGGGTAGATATCCATCAAAAATGAACTC
Source organism: Atherinosoma microstoma (assembly GCA_037177055.1). Lineage (NCBI taxonomy): Eukaryota > Metazoa > Chordata > Actinopteri > Atheriniformes > Atherinidae > Atherinosoma > Atherinosoma microstoma. The sequence continues at coordinate 3,775 of JBBBVU010058784.1, read as the reverse complement.
CATCCACTGGGTCTTCAGGGGCTCAGATGAGGGAAGTATATACAGACTTTTGTGCTCGTTGATGCAGCCATCAACCGAGCAACTGCCGTGCTTTGCTCTTAGGTTCGCCATTCTGGAGGGTTTGTGAGGAGAAACAATGGCCTACGCTCAGAGATTTTAGAGGGAGGGCTCAGCTAGCTAGGGGGGCGGGTCCATGGCTGCATTGACTATGCTGGGAGTGGTTGTTTCCCTTCTCAATGTCACTTGGGGAAAGATTTCAGGCACATCCGTTTGAGCACACATTCGCTGAAAATTGGAGCAAGGAAGAGAGAGAGATCGGTGACATGATTTTCTAACTCATGAGCCTCATACACTGTCCTGGGGACACATATGACTGTTAGAAAACCTTTAGAAAGGGAATTTTGCATAATATGGGACCTTTAAGTTTTCTGCTCAAAAACTGCATACTTATAATGAAATGAGCAACCAGAAGGTTTGAATACTTTTGGAGTCATAATAAACACTTGTGAGATTTGTTAAGATGTGCATAAGTATATGATGAAGAATAAATTAAGATAGCACATAGCACAAATGAAAAAAGTTTCAGCTTGGCTAAAAAAAAAAATCTGAATGAATATAAATATCTTTGGAAAGATGTAGCTTTAGCTTTAAACCTCAATTGAATCATATTGCAATATATGAACATGATCATCTGCAAAGGCCAGCTCTGACAAAATGTAGCAGAACAAAATTAGAAAAGTTTTACTTTAGTTTTAGTAAAGACAGTTTAGGCAAGATCTCCAAAATGTCCATTTCTGTACAGTTTGGCACCATCTGCTCTCAAAACCTTTTGAAAGGCTGCTGAAAAACAAAATGTGATGCTAATGACATGCGAATAATAAGAGAGTTTTGTGCTTTAGTTTTGTGCAGTATGAATTAAACCATACTTTTCTGAAGAGGTTTATGTTTGAGTGTTTCACTAAATTCATTCCAGCGGGGTACTCCAAATTTTCAAAGCACTTTAAAAGCCAAGTGGGTGGGAAAAAAAACAAAAAAACAACCTTAACATAAAGCACAGTCAGGATGGGGAAAAAAATCTAAAAAAAAAAAAAGATCAAGTACACACACAATACAAGAAAATTATTAGACCTCAAGGAAAATGTAATCTTTTTTCAGGGAAAGATGATTATTTTTAGAAATGTGCTGCATGTCTAGATTGCTCTGAGAGGACTTTTGAAAATGAAATGTCTACAAGCAATGTCTATATTTTTTTTAACACCTATTAAAACAGATAGTCACTCATCACTTAACACATGCACAGCGATGGTGTCAGAGGTGAATGCCATCAAACTCCATATGCTGACATTAACCTACTCTAAAGTGCAAAATATAGGTCAGCGTTCATTTCACTACATTAACCTTAATAGAAGCAGATGGTTATAGTGTGCTCAAGTACACATCGTGGCTCTTAAATGTGAGTGAGAATCTGTGCTGCATCCTGGATCGTCTTTTAATCATCAGATCTTAAACCTTACATTTATATAGTTTGTAAAATCCCTACAGAGATTCTGTGCTCACATATAAAAGCCTTCATGTGAAAAGTTCTGTGAGCAGTATATATAGCTTTAATGGAGGATAAACACAAGCAAAGGTCATTTCCCAACCTCACATATTCAGCAATGATATTCATTGAATAATAATTTGTTAATCTGCAAGTAGATGTAACACTTCGTCCATCTGAGAACTCCTAGATGCTCTGTAGGACCTAAAATGGACTTGAAAGTGCTTACTTGCTAATCTGTTGAAATAAATGATTAAATATATGCATTTTCAAACTGTCCCACATGAAAAATCAGCTGATCTGGTATCTTTGTGAGCCAGGTGATGAAACAGTAGTGGCATTAAAAAAACAGTTTTTGGAGTGTGTGTGTGGATGGGTGGTGGGAGGGTAGGAGTGTATGTGTTGAGGAGGTGAATGCGGGAGGGGGTATTTCAACCGCGGTGGCATCTGCATGACCACTGCATGTCCACTCTTCCTTGAACGTCTCCACTCTGTATATTTGACGTCCTGCCACAGTCACTGTGTTGTCATTTAGTTGTATCTACCAATGGATACTCTCAGCTAGTTTTCTTTGTGTGTTCTTACTGTTTTTGTATCATCGAGATATATTGTTTCTTTTCAGCTAGTCTTTTTTTTTCTTGCTATTATTATAATTATTATGATTATTATTAATTATTTATTTATTATTTTTTTGCCTCACTGAAAAAAACGTGGGATATTCTCGGCCGTGTGTCTGTATTTGCATAGTGTGTTTTTTGTAGTCCATTTGGATTACATTGTTTTCTGTCCCCCCCCCAGGAAGTAGCTAAAGCCATTCCACTTGTGCTTAATCATCTGCATCATAAAATGTCCCCAAAAGTCTAACTAAAGCACCAAAGCAAAATCTGATTTCTTTTTCTCACATCTGCATGTGTGTTTCAGCAAAAGACTTTTATTTGCATGTGTTTCTTCAGTCTACATCATGCAGTCAGTCTTACTGTTGGTGTTGGTGTGTGAGTGTGTGGGGTGACAGCTTTCTTGATGTCTCCAGGTGTGATCCTGAAGTGTGGATGTTTTGCTTTCTGATGTCTATAAAAGTCAGCTCTGTGAGTGGACAGACTCTGCAGAAAGGAGACAGCTGTCAAAGCATTCTTCATAACATTTGTACAATCTGACACAGAGTTGTAGGCTGCAGCATACTGGTGTTTCCCAGGATTCACTGAAAAATCATTTTATACACTGATTGTAAGAAGGTTAGCTCTTAAAACGTTATTTAGATAGCGTTTCTTCCCTTTCTATTCTGACAATGTGACATATTTAAGTAGGAACCTTTAAAGAGCCCCTGTCACACTCATTTATATGTTCATAATTTCATTTCACAATGTCTAACTTTCTTCATCAGACTATATGATGCTGCAGCCCTTTTGTTTTAATCACTCCTGTCTTATTTAAAACCCTATAGGGTTAATCTACTGATTAGTCAGAATTGTTAAGTTTTAAGGAAGCTGTTTTTGTTTAAATGTGTGTCTAACTTGGCAGACATTTATCAAATTTATTTAATGATGGTGTTGTGGTGACACTTATTTGGGGACTCTCACACAAATCACCCTTTTATTTTGAAGGTGTGAGTTTCGGGAGGAGCCAGATGTGTTTGGTGAGAATGTGGAGTTCATAAAGTGGTTGGAGTGTCAGGGAGAATAAAGTTGTTAAGACTCTGCAGTTCTCGGTCCTGTGATTTTTTTCTCTGACCTCCACAGTGTCATCAAGTCCAGAAAAAGAGGTCTGTGTTATTGACTTTGTGGTTTGCATTTAGAATCTGAATCAACGCACCTGCACTCAGAGCCTCTTATTCAAACATTCACTTGTTGAATAATAATCTTTCATCACACTCAAATTACTATACTTTCAGACATGGACTCTTCATTTCCTTCACAAATACCTAGGACTAGTAACAACGACAACAAAAAAACGCTTAGGGGTAACACGGTAACACACACTGGTGGTTAACTCCATCACCGGACAGCATGACGATTCCTGGTTCGGGCCTCAGCTATGGCCTTTCCCCGTGGAGTTCGCATGTTCTCCCCTATTATACATGGCTTCTATGCTGGTACTCTAGCATCCCTGTAACTTAATTGGATTAAGCTGGATGGATGGACGGATGAACGGATGGATGAACGGATGGATGGACGGATGGATGGGTGGATGGATGGATGGATGGATGGATGGATGGATGGATGGATGGATGGATGGATG
>JBBBVU010058311.1:0-10000 GCA_037177055.1 Atherinosoma microstoma | reverse complement strand
TGTAGCTGTCAAGATTCACATCCATGGTACAAACCTCTGCCCCAAAATATTCACCAATCTGGATCTGTGAAAGAAAATTTTCTTATGAGATAAACATTCATATTTATGTGGTTTAGCACCATCCGAGTGATAAATACTCACCTCACGTTGATTTGGTTCAAGTTTTTGCCAGAATGTGTCACCTAAAACCACCATGACAACTCCTCTGTGTTGATATCTTGGAGCACCAATAATGGTCAGTTGACCGTCTGAAGTTTCAGCCACGGCCATGGAGTAACCTAAAATTCAATGGTAATGTAGTCAAATGAATCTATCAGTGTCAGTGTAGACAAGATGTTTTAATGTTGCAGACTTTTTGCATATAAACACATCCATTAACTTTACAGAGAACAGAATTGTCCAATTGTTAAACTGATTGGTCTTTCCTAACACAATGTAATTGTGGAAGTCCACTGGGTCCGTCAAAATATCAATTAAAAGAGCAGTGGAGGTTTTTTGTTTGTGTGTTTGTTGGTTATTTTTTTTTTTATTTACTGTAATATTCTCACCAAGATAACTGTCAGGCTCGATAGCTTTGGGCTCATACGACACTGTTCGTGTGCGTTCGGTGTATCGCTTGTAGCCTCCCCTCCACTGATTAGCACCAACAATAGCCATCTGGATTCCCTGCAGGTTTGACAGAAATGTGTTTTGCTAAATATAAGCCTAAATGCATTGATCCTTATGTCCCGTTAAGAAAAAACAAACTGTTGTTTGGACTGTTATATTTTCTCAGCCCCTATCAACGGCTAATGCATTCAATCCATCTTTCTCTCTCCGATGATGTCTTCTAACGCTTTTGTTACAGTGGCCTGTAATCCTGAAGTTTAACAGAAATTATGAAAATTCCCCCAAAATTTTCCAGTTTAAATTTCCTTCAAATATTTTAGGTGTTGCATCTTATAAGACAACATTTGATCCAGTGATTTTTACCCCAGGTACATAAGCTGCTCTGAATCCCTCTTGGGACATTTCCAGTTTCAGTGTCTCTCCACTTGTTTGAGATCCTGTAAAAGCAAAGTAAATGAGAGCTTAGAGTACTTAATATTACATGATGCCATGACTTGGACAAACTTTTAATTCAGAGTTCATGAAAGTTTCTATAGGGCAAGTTTATGGATTCTTGCAGAGCAACACCTTATAAGTCGAGGCTAATTTGAGAAGTCCTGCCTCAATGTAAAAACTGGCTACTTTTCGACTTAAATTCAGTAAAGGAGAAAAAAAAAATAAAAAACTATTTGCATGCAGATCAAATACAGTATTTTAAGCTAAAAAATTGAACCACTGATTTGAATCTGTTATGGTAAGACAACACCTGTACCTTCAATAGAAAAAATGTTGTCCTGCAAATTCTGCCGTATCTTGTCAAGCATCTCAAAGGTCTCCACTTCAAACACATGGTTTTCTTGAGGTTTGGATGCAATGATCCTCAGTTCTTCTAAAGCACTTACTTTTCTAGATGCCTCCCCAACCTTTGGATGCAAATGAAATATGTTCAGTTTGACTCACCAATCATCAACCAATCACCATCTGACCCACAGCTGCAGCAGAACATTTCTTCAGGGTTTAAAGTTTTTTGTACAGGCAGACTGTGTACCCCTTGTCTCCATGATCAATTAACCATTAAATAAATCAGCTCTGTGAGTATATTAAGTATTACAATTGGGTATTCAGTTAGATGTGGAAAAAGTAAGACAGAAGCTTTGTACTTGTAGTATTTAATTCTATTTTCAGACTTGCAGAACTAAACTTTACTTAAAGACTAGACAAATCAGAAAAAAAACTGATTGAGTTGGTGCACATAGATATAAAAGTAAAATGTTTTTTTTATGAATACATTAGATTAAAAATATTTATATAGTATTTATAGTTATAAAAAAAAAACTTACCCCAATAGCAAATCGAACAATATTTTTAGATTCAGCTTTTTGTATCGCTCCTGCTAAGTTGTTGTGGTCGTTAGACTCTCCATCTGTAATGACTATTAAAGTTTTCTTCACCTTTGACCTGGAACCTCTGAATGGTGAGTAGACATTGTCCCTGTAAAAATAAAGATTTGTAACTTTAAATAAATGTTCATGTAGTGGTACATTTACAGTGTTGAAGATTTCTGTATCAAATATAAACAGAAATCCACTGGGTGGTTGTTTGAATTTCAACTGAAATATCATTTTACTTATTAGGTTTGTTTGTTTGTTTGTTTTATTAGATCCCCAGTAGCTGCTGACCTTTCCCGGCAGCTACATTTCCTGGGGTCTCACCAATGTTAAACAAATTACAACATAATCATTGATTAAAAAACATACACATACAAACTCACAACAACTCACAAACAGTGGACACAAGGACACCTGCTCAAAGTACAAGAATATCAATAACATAGGTAAGGTAGTGTGTTTGTCTGAGTACATGGACACATTTAGAAACTGATGATAAACTAAAACAAATGTCTGGCTAAATACTGCCCACATTACTAAATGAAGCTGCCCAAATAAAGATGTCACACTAGCCATTATGATAATATGCTGTCATGCCACTAATTGGAATGGCACAAAGTGTCAGATATGTAATAAAAGAGCATCCGTAAGAATTAGATGAAGACTGTATTAAACAGGAGTGAGACCAGCAAAATTGTACGGTTTGGTGACAGCAGCCTTGAGGAACAGACATGAGGCAGAACTGGAGGTAGCGGAGATTAAAATGTTGAGGTTCTCTTTGAGAGTGACAAGGATGGTCAGGAAGGGACAGCAAACGTTAGATGTTTTGGAGACAAAGTCAAAGAGGCCAGACTAAAATGGTTTGGGCATGTTGGCTACAGAAGAAGGAGATTGAATATATCGATAGAGGATGCTGAGTTTGGAGCAACCAGGCAGGAGGCCTAGAGGAAGAGATTTATGAATGCAGTGAAAGAGGACATGAAGTTAGCATGAAGTAAGAGGATGCAGAAGATAAGGTTAGATGGAGGCTCATTATTCAATCTGGTGAATCCTGATCTGGGAGGGATCCGCCAAGAAGGAAAAGAAGAAACTGTCATGCCATCACTAAGGGGGAAAAAGGCAAAGCATTGTCCTGGACTGCCACTGATCTTGGAATTAAAAGTCTTTAAAAGTTTTTACTGAAATCCATTTCCAGGTCAAAGGAGATAATGGGGAGAGAAGTAATGTCAAAATAAAACTGAGACAAAAATGTTAAAGTCTATGGAGTACAAAAGTACAAAACAGTTCAGCCAAACAAACATGCAAAAGAAAATGTGGAGGACAAAACTAAGGTAACATCAAACCAACCAATAGAGACAAGCCTAAACAATAACACATTTTCAGCGTGACCTTATGTCATACATAGTCTCTGCCGGGATCAGAAAGACACTTACACAACATGTGAAATGGCTTTAGCAGTGTAAGTTGATCCTGTGGACTGATGTATTTTTTTGATTTGAGCTCGCCAATTATTAGCATCAAGTCCATTAAAGTAGTAATGGATTGTGCAGTCATTGGAGAACTGGGCGATGGCAAACTGCAAAAGAAAAGAACAAATTATGAGTTGCAAATATCTTTTCAAAAGGCAAAATATCCAGTAGACATAATGTGGAAAATATATTCCCAAAAAGAAATTGGTGGTATGTTTAACTTTCAATCTAAATATCACATTTGCTGATTAAACTTTTTTTAAGTTTTTGGTGAGAAAATATTTTCTCTGTTAAGAAAACAATATGGTTGTTTATTAAAATCTATGTCTATTATGTACTGTCGCTGTTACATTTTAAAAGCATGAAGTACAAATGAAGTTCAGTAATTATGCATTACAGAAAGAATTTTGCTTTTTAAAAAGTTTCTTAGTAATGTATTGCAGTTTTTATCTGTATTGATGGATTGGTTGGTTTTAACGTAGTTGTGTTTTCTGTTGTTTAATAGAAAAACAGGAATGTAGTCTTACTTGTGTATCTTTTCCCAAGAGTGACTCAATCAGTTTTGTAACAAAAGTCTTCATTCTCTCAAAATCATCTGGACTGACACTGCCTGAGCCATCTAACAGAAACGCAATGTCAGCTTGGGCTCTGCATCCTGTTAAAAAGAAGAAATAAATACAGAAGTTTCCCCTTAAATGAGCTTTTATGTGTACATGCGTTTGTATTCAAGCATACAGAGCAGATAAATCCACCAGCAAGGTACAAGACAGCTAATGTGACAGCTCCTGGCAACAAAAATAGAATCATCTCGTGGAGGAACTTCTTCCAGCTGTTTTAATCGGCTGGAAAGAAATATCACAGATATGACACTAAACAGCCGACATTTATAACAGCTAATTATCCTGGAGTTGTAAAATATACCTCAAAAAGATTTTAAAATAAAATGAAATTGAAAAGGGAGTTCTGGAACAGAAATATGGGATCATGAACCAGGATATCGTAACTTGTTGCACCTCCTCTGGCATTCGTCTGGAATGGTTGATTAATGTATTTTGCCAGTGAAGTGGGATGTCATTGTGGTGACCTTCCCTTTACATGTCATTGTATTTACCTTCAATAGAAGATGGTACAGGTGCTCCAAATCTATTGTATATGTCTATCTGAATGCAAATACCACTGTACATGGTGATACTTTTACAGTCTTTAGGAATAGTTGGACCACATACCTGGAAAAAATAAAGCATCACATTCTATTGATCGATGACTTATTTTTGGCTCCTTTAAGAAATACATTTACAAGCTACAACAAAAAGGGTTCAGAGATTTTAAATATTTGCAGTTCACCAACTCACCACAGTTTTCTCTGTGTTAGGATCACTTGTCATTGTCAAACCAAGGGACATGTTGACTGCAAACTCTGGCACTGTGAAAACATTGAGCAAAAAAAGAAAATAAATATTTGAATAAATAATAATAAAGAATGTTAAATTTTATTTCAAGAAAAAAATATATTAAAGTAACCACATGTTAAACCCCGCTCCATAGCAGCATTGTTTGTGTTTTCAATAAGTTTGCTTTTGGGATACTTTCAACAAAGTGAAATAAAAACAACAATCAAGTTTCAAATATATCAGTTCAAATTGCATCCGTTATCTAATGCATAAAGATCTGTCACAAGATCTGTTGAGAAACTCAGTGGTGGAAAAAAAAGCGTTCATAATGTCAAGTTATTCTTTTGATACCTTTGGAAATTGATTGTTTCTTACCTGAAACTTGCAGATTTTGGCATCTTTCAGTGGTGCAATTAAATATTTGACCCCGTCGATTTCCTGAATACTGTTCAAAAGGAGCACTGACGAGCAGACTGATATAACAAAACCAAACAAATAATTGACAGTGGCAGGTTAGTAATGTTCTCTTTAAAAGCTTGTTTTCTATGGTAAAGTGTATATTACAAAGTTGTAAGCTAAGGGGGAAATCACATCCCTAGTAGCAGACATGGCAGCTGTTAACCTTCAACAGACTCTATAATGTAAGCTCTGACTCACTCTGTTCGTCTTTGCACCACCTGGTAGCCAAAACCTGCAGCAGGATTCTTCAGACATTTCCAAGCCAGAGGCTCAATGTTGAAACAAAGGGCAGGTTTTAACACTGGGGAATGAAAAGGAAAAATCCACAAGGTTTATTTAATCCAAAGTCTTGATCTAACGGTTTTATATTTCAAAATCTAATACGTTAATATTTGTCATTTAAGAACTGTATACAATTAGCTGTACATTGGATTTGGGTGTTTCACAAGAAAATATTGTGTTGTCTTATTTTTGTTATTGTTGTTAATACCACTAGAGAGCAGTAATTTTAAGAACTTTCCCATTTCAGAGTTCAGCAGCTCAAAGCCATTATAAAGCGAGAAACACACTGCAGGTTTAATTTAAAGTAAATTATCTGGCCTCCCTGTTGAGCCCTTAATTTTTTGATTTTATGATATTTGCTATTGTTTTTCAAGTAAAAATAAAAAATATTTTGCATGTTAGAAAATATATAACACAATAAAAGAAAACTTCACTGAAGAAAATTTTCAGATAAGAGCCCTTTCCCCCATTTTCAACCACCCCATTCAACCTCCATTTTGGTTTCACAATTACAAAAACATCTTCATTATCAGAAATTTTTAGCAGTGAGCTTTTGTCTGCTGACATCAGCTGAACATCAATAAATCTCGGTTTCCATTTGAACTGCTTGTGATCATGTACAGTCGATTGTTGTCATGGTTTCCGACACCCTCAGGTTCTGCTTTTTGTTTCTTTAGCAGTGCACAAAGTGAGAATCTGCAGGTTTAATGACTTCAACAAGAGTGACAGAAAGCACTTACAGATTTACCTCTTCATCTTAATCTTGCATTATTGTCTTAACAAAAAAGAAACAACTGAAAAGAAGATGTAGTACAGATGTGAGCTGTTTTCCTTTTCTTAACATTCAGCGATTCTTATTGCACGTTAAAGATGACATGATTTAATTCAATATGGTATGAAAATGTTTTGTCATTATCAGAAACTTAAGCTTTGCAGGAAAATGGGTGCACGGAGCTGTGAGCTTTTGCCAACCATTTTTGGTTTCCTTTGTATTTTGAAGTGTGATCATGTGCAAATAGTTTCGTTGCAGTTTCTAAGGAAAAATAATCCTTCAGGTTCTGCTTTTTCTACAGCACATCCTTATTTAGGATCTGCAGGTTTTATGACTTCAACAAGAGTGACACAAGGCAGTTATAAAGTTACCTATTCATAGTTACCTTACATTTATTGTCTTTTACTTAATAAGTCTTTAACTATATAATGGACTGCACTAATCCCCCAGAGGCAGACAATAACATTATAGTAGCCACAGGGTCAGTATGTTGTGGATATAGGAGGTGTCTGAAGAATAAAAAGTAAGCAATCTCTTCGAAATTGAACATTTTAAACGTTTTTTCTGTATTCACCACAACACCTCTAATTATCATTTATAACTTGACTTCATTACTGACAAGTCACAAAAATACAACTGATGGCTGCCAAAATATATAATTACCTGACAAGAAAAGTGTAGCTGTGATCATCCAATCCATTGTGTTAGACGTGGAAGGCAGCCAAAAGTGTGATGCATCCTCTGGGGTCAATGAAATGTTTCTGAAAACTCTGAGAGGCAATTGTTTTCCTCTGCTGAGAGTGTCAAGAGGAAAAAGTTGAAAGCAGTCTACAGAAATCCCTAATATGAGGCAGTAATACAGAGAAACTCTGGTGTAGGAGGAGTTACAATACTGATACAAGTCTTTCTTATTTTTGAAGAAGTCCTTCAAGAAAATTGAAAGTGTATGTATTTTAGTTTTGTTATTGTTCTCTTCTTTTAAAGGGTTCGATGGAGCACAATTATTTTCTGGGAAACCAGGAAAAGAATACGTAAAAGAAATGATTAAAATTGAAAGTAGTCGCTACCATCTAACCTTATAGGGGCACAGCTGAAGTTTGGCTGAGATGAAGGAAGTGGGTACAAGATAGTGATGTGAAGAAGCTTTACTCAGACAATATTTTTTTTTTCTTTTTTAAAGAAAGCAGGAAATAGGCATGCAAAACATTGCAATTCTCCACACAGGTGGAAAGACAAAGAAGAAAAAAAGTTAAACCTAAATTCACAATCAAACCAAGTCAAATACATCAAGATATTGAGGCACTTTTTTCCTTTTGTCATTGTTTTCATTCCCTTCTTTTCCTGGAGATGGATAACAGAACATAAACTTTTAAACGAAGAAAAAATACATTTGGTTACAAATAGCCTACCAAATTACTTTTACAGGATAAAATCTGCCCTCAACGATGATACAAAATCAACCCAGTTTTTCCAGAAATTCCTGAACTGATCTAATTCTGGTCTATCTGAGATTTGAAACTTTTCTGTCGTATGCATATTATGCATTGTATCAGTTCAATTCTTCATTTTAGGTGCATCTGTTTTTAACCACTTCCTGTTGATGGTTTCTTTTTTTACCTGCCACTAACATTATCTGGATTATATTCTTATTTTCTGAATTTGAAATTTCCTGGTTTCCTTTTCCCAAATACATACCTTAAAGGGGGCCTATTATGCTTTTTTAACTTTTTTGAGCTCTGTTATAGTGTTGAATACTCATCAGACAAGTGAGCGGCGCCGTTTTTGATCACATTAATGTATGTTTGAGTTTCCCAGTGTGTCTCTCATTCAATCCATGGTGCTGAAAACAATTGGTTTCAGAGAGTTATTTGTACTTCAATATTTTAGACACATCCCTGGGGGGGACTCAGATATTGGACATCTTCTCTGGGTTGTGCACATTCACGAGAAGAAAGGCACATCCACCCTCGCTGGGCAGCATGAACGCCTATTTATGCTCCATAGTGTGCATAAATAGGGACGTCTGTTTCAAACATCCTCATGTGTCACCATCCTTATACTTCCATGTGTGTTTTACGTTGCCATCTCCACTAGTGGGCGGTGCTGAGTTCATTGTTAACTCCCGCGATCCAACTTAAGTTTCAAACACCAGTTGGTGGCAGTAATGCGCTGCTATAAAGTTTTTTCTAACCGCCCAACACGCCCTGAACACTCACATTGCCTTATTTCAAAGGCTTGTGCAATTTCTACAGTTTTTTATCCTTATCTTCATTCTTCTTCTGCATTTTTTCCCTTCCCGTTCCTCTTCTTCTTCTCAAGTTTGCTCAGCACTGCCACCCTGCTTTCCAATGGCATTGCTCAGTCTTCTGCGTTGAGTGACGGATGTGCAAGGACCCTGAAAACACCAAATGAAACAAAACTGTCCGTCCGTCTGCGCTACGTCTTCAATGTCAACAAGCATAGATGGGCCTTTAAGGCTGGTGTATACTCGCGCGTTGTCTGCGTTGGTTACGCCGTGACTGCCGTAGGATCTGTGTAGGTCGGCAGAGGCTCCACGCGAACCTTTTGACATGACATGCTTCCAACGCAGAAGTACTCCCTTGTGATTGGTCAGATTGTGATTACCTGTTTCCGGATATTTTACTATGTTTACTGCAAGCAAAAATGACATAAAACAGTTTTTTTTCCAGATCCAATTAGTATTTACATTACTGATTCTGTAGCTACATTGCTGATTTGTTGTGCAAAATCCATGGAGAAACCATAACAGGACTTCAACAGGACTACAAAATTAGCGAATTGCTCTGACTACTAATAGCACCCCATGAAGAAATTTAATTTGTGTATAGTAAACTTGTTTTGTTAAACCATTGAAAAAACTCTTCCCTGTGGAGTTTACCACCGATCCCTGCCCTACCACTACCTGCAGATCTGGAAAATAAACTGCTTACATTACGCTTGAGTATAAATGCACACTGCACCTGCATCAACTACGCAAACCTGACTTGACGCAAGTATAAAACCTGTAATAAACAAATAATCATTTGTTATGAAATGTTTACTGTGTGGGACCATGGTATAAGCGGATTAAACAACTCAGACCCATGCATTATACAGTTTAAATGCACTCTGCTGCACGTCCTGGTGTGCTAGATTCCGCGTTGTGCATTATAACCGTATAATGCACGGGTCCTCCTTGTTTAATCCTTACTTATAATGGACTATGGCTGAGTGTTTACCAAACAGATACATTCTGCTGCATTTGTTGCTGCAGGTTGCTGAGTTCACCCTCATTTTCAGGTCTGATTCGGACTTCAACATGTACGGTTGTATGATTTGTGTTGAAATTTTTTACTATCTATTTTCTTCATTTTGTTTACGAGTTCTGCCGGTGTTTCTATGGCAAAAAAGAGTTGATCTGCAAACTCACAACTACTCCCAGCAGCTGACCAATCAGAGGGAGCCTGCATCAGAGGGGAGGCCGGGCTTAGTGCAGAAGCGTCTCATTAGGCCCGAGCACCGAAGGCGGTGCGAAGGCCTATTGAAATGCAAGCGTTTATTTAGGCCCGAGCACCGAAGGCCTATTGAAATGCAAGTGTTTATTATGATTCTCGTTTTTCACTTTTTTCTCTTCTCCGCCACTTCCCCTGT
>JBBBVU010058310.1:0-10016 GCA_037177055.1 Atherinosoma microstoma | reverse complement strand
GTCAGAGGAATCTCTTCTGATGCCCCCCCCCACCTGTCTTATTTGCCGATGTTTTATTATGAGCAATTCTTTTTTTGGTTCTCCTCTTATATCTTTCCACCTCCTCTAACTTCATCCGCTGTTCTTCTGGTTTTTCCAACTGCATTTACTTTTTCGCAGATATTCTCCCATATTTCAGTAATTCTGATGAAGTTTAGATTTTTTTTCTTGAGCTCAGCAATATTTTTATTTGCCTTTACTAATATTTCAACCTCAATTGGATCAAATTTAATTTTGCGTTTGCGGTTTCCTTGTTCTCCAGATCCTTCCATGACAAAGCATTAGCGCACGCTAAATCCTCATTTAAATACTACTGTTTGCACCTGTTGAGCAATGTTAGTAGATCACCCGCAAATCATGGAAACACAACAGGCGCTAAATAATTGCGGGGCAATTTATTTAGCGGACGCTATTTGGAATCTTCGTAAATTAGGGCCTAGAAGTAGAGGTAGAGGAGGTCAATGAGATCATTGTTAAAAGGAGAGAGTTTAAAAAAGATGAATGGAGAAAAAAAGATGGTTGTTGATGTTGTCATGGAGTATGGGTGACAGAAGACCCAAAGGAGTCAGGTAGGTGACACAACCCAACAGGACTTTATTAGCAAAAACAGAAAGCGATATACGGGCAGGAAAAGCAACCGATAAAACAACAAGAAACGGAGCCGAGGCATGAATAAAAACATGCCTGGGAACTACAACAAGGATCTGGTTCTGAGCAAAGGAAAGCCTGGAGAGTTAGACTAAAATTACAAATGAGGAGCAGGTGACTGAAAACGTGGTTGAATTTAGCTTAGTTGGATGTACAGGGGAGGAAAACTCTACTAAACGAAACCAGGAAACAAGATTAACTAGAATAGGATCTAAACCAGATCATTCACTGTGTTCCAGACGATTGTGCATGAAGGATTTCAGCTAATGAAACATTTGGGTTTTACTTTTTCTTTGTTAGTCATCTTGTGTTGTTTCCCCCATCTGTTTATATCACTGACAGCAATCTCAGACAAGTCTGATGATGATAATTAGTTTCCAAGGCCTCATTAAAGGGAAACTACACATTATTAAGACAGTCCTAGTTTCCATGCAGTCTGAGGAAAAAGAAAGGTGTTTTTCCAAAATAGTTCAATGAAATGAGTGAATGCGTTGGATATTACAGGAAAATATCAGCAAGGTCGTCATACTGTCACAGGTTCATTCAGATAAAGGCGTGTCAAGAAAAGTCTCAGGTGTTAAAAAGCCACCAATGAGCAGGTGGCTCATTGGTGGCTCATAGGGTTAGGTATTTGACTTCCAGGTTCGATGATGAGAGAGTTGATATGGTGATATTAGAGGACTCCAACATTTTCTTCTTTGCAACCTTTTTAATGCTTTGAATCTAATATGCAGAATCATCTGGTACACTGGATTTTAGAGTCATTAGCGAAAAAAATCTAGATTATTATATATAACATGATGTAATTTTTTGAAGATTAAAAAATCTCATTCAATGCCATTTAATTGATAATTTAGGAGAAAAACAAAAACAGCATATGAATAAAAATTAGGAACACAGTGTAAAATCTTCAGTTCCAACGAATAAAGTCAGACGTGCAGAACAGTCTATGAATCATAAAACACAGACATGCCAGGGTGAACATAAAGTTTCACTGAAAACCAGAAAACAGACTGAAGAGATTAAAAAAGACTTAAACTGACACAATAAATCTGAAGTCTGAGTGAGAAAGTAAACAAAGAAAATGACCTGAAGGAAAAAACTGTAAATCATTTACCAAGACATTAATCCAAAAAGCAAAGTACAACAAAACCTCAGCAAAACAGACCTTAATAACTGCTTTACAGATCAGAGTACTGCTAACTGGGCACAGGCAACAACAAAAGACATAATGAAACCAATATTAATAGAACTACAAGGCACTAATAGAACAAAGCATGAATATATTAAAATAAAAGACTAAATACAAACACAACAAAACACTAAAGAGTAGAGAGAGTAGAGCAGAAGAAGAGAAAAGACATGAAAGAAAAGAGGATTAGACAACATATTTTCACTCCCACTCGGCCAAAAGCCTTTTGCAGCAGTTTTGAAACCATGCAGAAACTCTTTATAGATCAGTTCAGCCTCAACAACTGCTTCTTGCTATTTTCCTGATGTGGCTGGAAAGGATGAACCAACGGCACCAACATCATTGTTTTAGTACTGGCTTTAACAGCAGTGACCATGGAGACTGACTCCCCTCTCATGGACTGTACTACTCCATGACTCATGAAAAGTACTGATAATGGTTCGGAAAACATCACAATACACAATAAAACCAATTTTTGTCAGAGGAAAGCTTTCTTTGCTGACATTTTTCCATTTTCTATTCTGACAGGCCCCACTCTTCGTTATGTGCTGGGATAGATATGAGAACATGTTATATCGAAAAAAATATGAGGATGAATAAAACAGATGAGGGAAAGGATGATTAAAAAAACAGACTGTCATAAAAAGGAAAAAGTCAGAGTGTAACTTCTTATGGTAACTTAAGAAATCCTTTTGGACTACAGTGGAATATGAATTGAATTGAATTAGATATAAAAGTCTAGCTCTTCTAAAGATGTTGGTGTTTCTACAGTACCAGAAGGAGCTAAGCGGGTTCAATGAAATTTTACATTAACATGCATAAAGTTGAATCAATTTTAGGGAACTTTTCCCACAGTGCAGCCAAGAAAATGGAATCTGGCGGCCTTGCTTAGAGGTGGAAATTTTGTGGAAGAACATCTGCTCTAACAGAGACTAATCTGAGACAGCGTGAGATTAAAAAGACACCAAATTTACCTACAGAGTAGAAACTACTACTGTGTACTGCTTTGTCAAACACTAACACAACAGAAAAGAAAATACAACAGTAAATACCCACCAGATGCCTGTAAACCCCTCAACTTTTTGCATTCATGTTACTTCAACAAACCAAGTGGTGGTCAAACAAACTAAAATGAATAATGTGCAAGGAAGATGCAAGACATTGCACAGGTATTTTCCAAGTTTATATACAAGGTCAAAAACTAAGTACCTTAAAAAACTGAGGTATGTGATGGCATAGATCCTAATTTAAGAAAGAGTTGATCTTTGAAGGGAAGAGGTACCCATCAGTTCAGTTCTCTGATATCTAGAACTATCTGGCGCTTCAGACGAGCTTCTACACAATGAAGCAGATCATGGAAACTTCTTTGTGAGTGGAGGGTTTTATGACAAATAGGGCATTGTTCTTGCCCCTGCTAGTACCCATTTTCGTGTTCTGATAGTGTTCCTACGTATGTTTAGTGTAAAAAGAAAGCACAACCATATATTTCTCTCTATCAAGGCCTAGATTCTTTGCAGGAGTCCAGTCTATGTTGTCTTCATCATAAAGATTGCTGAGACATCCTGATGGATGAATCAAGCTAAAATGATTTCAGCTTCTTGCTTAGCAACCGCAATATTGGTATGTAAAACAAACTTTAATTTATCCACGACATAGCTGAAGCTAAGAGAGAAGGACCCTAACCAAGTAGTAAAGTATTTAATAATCTGATGCAGCGATCACTGTAAACTGTGGTCCCAACAAGGGCTTGGTAATCCACTTTTCTTGCTGTTTTTTTGTAAAATCTTTGGCTAAGGCTCTGTTTTTGATACCTCTGGCATAAGTCTGATCAGTTTTGTCATTCGTACAGTCAATGGCAACACAAAAGTAACAATGAAGTGATCAAGAACATGCACGATCTAGTCTACAACAAGCTGGTTGACTACTGTTCGATGCCATCTGCTACAAATGAGGCGACTCTAAAATCAAGCATTTGGCTACACTGTGTGATTTGTCAGCTGCACACATAAAGCAAACTCTACAAGTAAGAATCATGGTAATATTTTTGATCATGCACAAAGTAATACTACATCAGACTGTGAGAGATGTTTGAAAGCCACCATTGAAAACAAAGACAGTCAGGTTTAAATGTTGGACCATGACAGAAATTCCCCTGCAGATGCTACAACCATATACAACCATATACTGACCAACGGTCAGGTCTGCAGCATAAAATAACTTGTTGATCAGCATGATAGTAGGGCCACTGGGTAAAAACCAGAGTCCCCTGGCAGTTCATGTTTGATAAGCAAACCAGAGGAAAGGAAAGACTAATTCATGTAGCACATTTCATACATATGCAACTCTGTTTGCAGACTGGAGAATACATGCATACAAGAGTCCCCTGGTGAGACAGTAATGTAGAGCTGAGTGTCGTCAGCAAAATTAAAATCAGATATTTAATTTGTTTCCATGATCGGAGGTAGTGGGAACATATACTGAATAAGGGGCCCAACATGGGGCCTTGGGGAACTCCTCAAATCATCCTTGTTCAAGTAGATTCATTGTTATTTATTCCTAGTCACGTAACCAAGGATGAGAGTTTTGGTAAAGCTGAAGCTGCTTCCTAAGGCTGACACTCATTGCATTTATTGATGCTCTTATTAATTTCCACTTGGACACACAAACAATGCATACACACACAGACAATCCATACACACACCTTTGATGAAAGTGTATACAAATGCCAATGCTGTTTTTATTTATAATGTCCTTTTAACTTTTCCCCATTTTTCTCTTAGGGGTCAATAAACCATCTACAGTAAACGGACAAAGGCAAGTTTAGATGAGCCAACACATAAAGCATGAGCAGCATACAGTAAATGCAGAACAATAACAAGGCAATGCTTGTGAAAATACTAACCACTGAGAAATAAATAGCTCTCTTCCCCATCGAGCAGAAGCCTTAATGTGGTGCACAGTTCTAATGAAACTCATTTGCCACTGAGTCCAGGAGGCAGCTTTGATGTGCAACGGTGAGAGGATATCTTGGCCAGTAATGATGTCATTAGATGAGGTTTGCTCTTAATAAAACTTCTGTGAATCTGGAGAAACCATCGGTGTTGTGAAGGTGCAGCTGCAAAAAGACCTGCAGCAGCCTGATAGAGCCCTCCTACCTTTATCATCAGAAAAATGCAGACCAAATAACTGGCTTTATCAATGGTCATCTCCTGAAATGAAAAAGGTTGGCTGGAGGCCCAAACTATAAAAGCACACTGAGGATGGGCAGTAAGCAAAACAGTACCACATGAATTTTCAGTTTCTGACCACAGATATGTAGATCCCAGTGTTTTCTCCACCAAAGTGGGTCGCCGTACTCCAAGTAGGAGTACTCCAATTAAAAGTGACAGAGTGACACATAGGGTTAACTTTGTTAACAGTAGTATTTTAATCTAAACAATTATATGAAGAGAATAGAGAGAAGTTGTGACAGTTTGACAGGATTTTTTTGCACTGACGTCAGGACAAATTAGGCCGACAATGCTCTTCTGATACTGCAGTTAGAAAGAGTTATTAAAGTTTCAAATATTTATTTTTATTCTAGCTCAAAAAATGTGACAGAGTTCATCAAACCAGATTGATTCATCAACCAAAGGTGCTAATTTATGTCTTCTCTTGAGGCATTACACATCCACTGTAGAGAATAAAGGTTAGAAATAGAGATATATGTTTGAGTCCAGTGTCCAGTATAACTGGCTTATATCTTTTTGAACCTGTTTAAAGTTGGTTAAAATACATTTTCATTGCTAGTCATAAAATTGTCCAAAATCAACTTCATTATCAGTTGAGTTGATCATGAAATGATCTTTTCTTTTTTTTTATTGGCTGAAACTCAGGATGAATGTCAATAGACAATACGTGCTGTTTTAATTTGCTAAAATGAAAGCTGTTTAATTTAAAGCTGTATTTAGTTAGAAATCCATTATTTGAGCTTCCTAATGAAAAGTGTCTTCTTGACTAAGCAACATCCTCTGGCCAGGCAATCAATACGTCAGCTGTGAGCAGGAGATGAGTTTTCAACCACATATGAGCCTGGCAGCACTACAAGATCCACTAATAAGAATCACTCGGGGCTGTTTGATGTGGAATAGATTAGAAGAGGAATATATTTAGAGAGTTGGTTAAAGGGATAATGAAATCCAACCTGCCACAGGGAGGTTCTTGTCAAATTTCAAGAGCAGGGCTTCTGTTAATAACAATCTCAGAACTGATGTGAGATATCAACTGGAAGAAAAATACAATGCGCTACACACACAAAATAAAGTTGCATCGCAAGTGAAAAAACTGGAAATAATCAGGATCAAACTGTTGGTCGTAAGTATTTACCTAAGAAGTCCTGTAAGAGCAGGATGGTTTATACCGCAAATGAATCAATAGCTGTTTTATTCCTTATTAGCTCTGAACAGAACATACAAGCCCCTTTCAGAGATGCGCTGCTTTCCAGAAATCAGACAGCAACTGAATATGTTGGTGTTATCTGTGAATTACCGCCCCTGGCCCTTTTTCTGTGTCATTTTGGGAGTCTAACTGGGTCACATCTAATATCATGTACTTCCAGTGTGGTACAAGTCTGAACCACAGCAGTCCCATTAACAGACAGACATGCTGGGTTCATTTTAATTCTGATCTGACAGATTAAGTTATTAAGGAAATCAGTCAGCATTAGTTGTTTTTGTCGTTCTGAGCTATATGAACAAGAGAAAACTGCTTTAGTCTGAAGGTTTTATTCTGTCTTCACTGCACTCCAATGGCCTCCACAGTCACCACATCTCAATCCAATATCTCACCTTTGGGATGTGGTGGAACGGGAGATTCTCATCATGGATGTGCAGCAACTGTGTGATGCTATCATGTCAATATGGAGTAAAATCTCTGAGGAATGTTTCCAACACCTTGTTGAATCTATGATTGCGTTTACATGCACACCAAAAATCTGATCATTACCTGAGTTAAAAGATAATTGAAGTGGTCATGTAGACTCGGCTCCCTTAGAAGAGACGGCTGTCTCTCTCATTTAGTTTCACTCAGAGCTTCTATTTTAGTCTAATTTAGCAATTATGAGTGGTTTGGTTGTTCGTAAACAATTTTTCACTTGGTCTTATTGTTGTGCCTTTTTTCATGAGAAAATAAAATTATGTTTAATATTTTAATCAAACCTATAAACAACTGAACACTGAACCAAACCAGGCAGATCAAGTAAATAAAGGCCAAAGTTGGAACTTTGTAACACTTTAAATTTGCTAATTTATAATTTTTTTCCCCGACACACATCATTTAAATCTGGCTTCCAGCCACTAACTCCCTGTTTTCTAAGAGGCTCTTCCTTCTTTACATAGTGGTATGATCCCAGTCTTTCCTCAGATGGAATTGACCGCATGGTGTGTCCATCAAAATAAATTATTATTAGACAGGAATTGTTTCTTCTCATTCAGTACAGAGAATCAGCTCTTAGAGCCGACTTGTTCATGAACGACACATCACTACTGAGAAGCACCGTGAGAGCAAAGCAGAGAAAGGAAAAAACTCTTCTGATTCACTACAAAACATCAGCTCTCAGAGCCCCATCTTTTGTGCACGACATAGCTAATGTAAACGGAACACAAAGTAGAAAACTATTTAGCAGGTTATTAGCTCTCGCATTAGCCACTAACGCTAAGACCACAAGCGCCGCCATGTTTAACAAAGACCAGATGTTTTAAAAATAGCAGGAAGTGATGTCACCATGCATACAGTACATACTCCGAGATAAATCCGATAATGGAATGGTAATGTTGACACGGACATCAAATATCGTCAGATAAAAGACACAACAGATCACATTATTACAATTATCTGATTACTCCCAGATATTGGATTTATTATTTATTTATTATAATTAAGGCAGTTCTGAAGGAGAAAGTGCGTCCAACCCAGTACTAGCAAGGTGGACCTTATAAAGTGGCCAGTGAATGGATACGAACAATATTTCTAGTTAAATTTGACTCTTTTCTCAGGTGTCAACTGTTGATCAGATGAAGTTGATATGAGCTTGAGCTGCTTGTACTTCTGTTTTTAAGGCCACGTCAATCTCAAATTATACATTATTCACTAAATATTCATCTTTGTTATAGAAATATATCGTAAATATTTTATCATGTGCCACACTGGCAAGAAGCTGAAACCTCAGGAATGCATACATCTCAATACATCAATTATTTAAATGAATGATTTCATTATCATAAGTGGTCATGATTAACATAACGCTGATCTTATTGGGACTTTTTGGCAGCTCAGGTTCCTCTTGTTACGAAACAAAATGAGCTTCATTAAACTGTGCAATTAACTCTTCCAGTAGTGAACATATTTAGTAGAAGTCATTAATCATTCATCAATAGCCTGCATGTCTCAAACTGGAGGAAATTAAAACGGTAGTCATTTGTCTGAAGTAGGACCAACATTTGTCAAAAGTCTGGAGGCTTGAGTACTACACTTACTGGAAAGTACATCGAAATGATAGCAGCAGTGGTGCCCTTAATACAGTAAGGACCACTAATGCTCCTGTAGGTGGATATCAGTGTCACCAAACCGCAGCAATACAACCGTCTCTCCACCTCCGCAATTCAGGATAATGGCCTGACAGGGGTTAGAGCAGCATCAGCACATCAGCTGTAAGCAGCAGCCAGAAACGCCTCTTACTCATCTGGTGAGCTGCATCGTGAGATAAAGTAATGCGAGGGCATTCACCCGCCCACAGGCAATTTCTGTTTCTGCTGATGGGGGATGCAGGTTAGAGCAGCACTTAGCATCATTTGTTATGATGCTAACCGTGTGTTGGTGCTTAAATAGACGGAAATTTCTCCAGAGTAATTCTGTTGGTTTTATTTGAAGCTGATACTCTCATCTGAAGATAACAGTAAGTCAGTAGTCAGTAAGTCATTGAGTATTCCTCCAGGATTAATGAAGGTTTTCTGTACACTGTGTCACACTGAAGCTGGGTTGATGTAGATAAAACACACCGAGGCTGTAAATGTAGTGTTTTCTTTCTTGACAGAGCTAACTCAGCGTGTGGTTGGAGTTTTTTTTTGTTTTTTTTTGCCTTCATAAAGGATTTGAATACGGTATGAAATTAAATTAAACAAAAAACTTTAGTAATTTCTGAAGGGAAATAATAATGTTGTGGAAGGTGTTTCACATTTATAAATCATATAAATGTTCAAACAAATATTAGCTTTGTACTTCAAAGCACTTAAGTTTTTCTTTTAAAATGAAAAAAAAGGAAAAACCACTTGTTTTTCTGAGGTTTCCTAAACCAAAATAAACTAGACAAACTGTTTTATGAGACATACACGTACTTAAAACCAAGACCAAATCTTGGTACGCACGACAGAACTTTTGCAATTATCTCAGTGATGCGTCCATATCAACGGATAATTCTGCATCGATCTTCATCTTTCACTGTGAGATCTCTCCAGCCAGTAAAACACAGTCTCATCTTGACTCTTGTCTTATCTCTGTCCCTTTCTCTCTTCCTCCAATAATGTATATATATATATATACACACACACTCACATTTTTTACAAATATTTTTTTCCCTCACACATTTAAATTAATACGAATCCAATATATTGCAGTGAATGGATAAATGGAGGTAGAAGGTGTTATCTTTCACGAACACATTCAGCAACACACAGGAGCAGACTCAGAAATTAAGCCTTTAAAATCCTGCAATTTTTGCCTAAAACTGGTTTTTATGGATAAACACTTGTTGTGGACAAATCTATTTTACTGAACTCTTACTGGACCCTTGCTGATTTAGCAGGATAATTTCTGTTGCAGTATCATCTGCTACTAGAGTACAGTATGGCTTCCTTTGGCAAATGGTAATTTACTTCACCTGGGAAACTTGTGCAATCAGATCAAGATACCGCAGCTCTTACTCTTACTTTACCTGAGCTAAACCAACCTAGCAGTTATGTGGAAGGTCATGGTACCCATGCTCCATATCTATGGAGAGAAAATAGACTCAATATCATTGTGTGTGCGTAATACATGGTTTGTAAACCGTATAAACTAATGTGTGTGTAACTTTGGGTACTTGTATGTGTAACATGTGGTTTGT
>JBBBVU010058309.1:0-32237 GCA_037177055.1 Atherinosoma microstoma | reverse complement strand
TGTTAACTAATCATTTTCTGATACAGATTGGAATTCAGCAGCCATATCAAGGCAGTAACCTGTTCAACTTCCTGTTCTTGCTATTTGTTTTACATGATCTAATGTCCAGGCAGGATTAAAAGCAGCTCATTTGGCTTTTTGTGAGGTGCACTAATGCAAAGGTCCTCCTTTTGTCTTCCTGTACAGATCACGAGAGCTGCCGCCCAATCATGAAGCTGATGTTAGATTGAAAGAAAGGATACTAATCCTCTTTTTAAACTTGAACATTAGCTTTCTTTTGATTATGAAACATATTAAAATTTGCCAAGGAATGTACAAAATATATTTCTGGTAAACCACTATAAGGGACGCATGAACCCTACGTCTGGATGATTAAGATTAATTCCCATATTTAGGAAGTCTTGACACCAAATGGAACATTTTCCTCTTTGCACCTTTTTACATTCCATTTATCACACATATGAACACTGTACATAAACCACAGATTTGATATAAATCATTAAGTGGTGAAAAATATTCAGATCATTTAATGAAAAAAAAGAAAATACTCACATTGAGTGGACTTCCTGCATTCAAGAATATCTTTTAGGTGAGTAACAAGTATAAAGGTACTACTATTAAAAGTCATTGTATTTATTTTGCAGGAAAAAATTACACTTTCAGTATTTTTCTGTTTTACATTAAAGGTTTTGCTTAATATCATAGAAGCCTTTTTTTTTTTAAAATAGTGCTAAATAATCTATGATTCTATAGAAGTAGAATCATTTTCTCAGTCCTTTATGGAACAATCTAGTTTCATTCAGATTTATAAAAAAATCCAAAACATAAAAAATCCCCACACAGCTATAAATGTTCTGATGTGTACATTTGTTTAATGTTAGCACCCTTATTTTGCCAATAATTATATAAATATTTTAACTGTGTTACAGTAAATGGGTCAGGGAAGAGAAAATTGCCAACAGATCAGCTGTGAGCGGTTTCCATCTTAACCTGTGAGACCTCCAGCCTGTTCGCTCATGTCACACACTGACTACGTCTCTAATCTCGGCTTTCACACTGCGCCAAAGAAAGCCTGCCGCCTCGGTGTCCCTCTGTCTCACTCGCCCCCTCCCTCACTTACTCTAGGGAGCAATGATGAAGGATGGAGAGGGAGGAGAAGCTGGTGGAGTGAGGAAGGGAAACGAAAGGTGATGGGGAGAAAGAGAAGGGTCGCTGTGTGAGCGATAAAACGCCACAGGCTGCTGTAATGAAAAGCCTCTTGTGGCGATGGAGAGACCGTCTTTGCAATAGGCCGCTGATTGGAGATGCAGCAACTCGCTGCAGACTAATTAAGGAACTGAAGGGGTTGGGGTGACAGGAGGAGATTAGGCATGCTCACAGTGTTACCTGAGCCAAGAGGAACTGGACAAGCACGCCTTATATTTGAAATGATGGGGTTATATAATATCAGATTCCATAGTTCTTACTGTCAGCTATTTTCATGGGAGTAATTTGTAGGGTGGAAAAGTAGTGTTACTGTTCACATTGTGCTTATCTCAATACTCTGATAAATTGTAATGACTTCTATACTGAGGAGACAGGAGTATCAGATATCAAAGAGCATGTGCAAAGATAATCAAAATGATCTTCACTGATGGAATTCAAAAGCAAAGTACGGTTTGATGTTGCTTCTGCTCATTTGGGATAAAAGATGTGTTAAGACTGAATTTTTAATTGCATTAAAATAGCTTTTTGATTGCTTTTTATCCTTCATACTTGCATAAGCATGTTTAAATGTTCACAGTAATAATTGATATGCTTATCATCTTAGTTTAAAAGCTAAAAATGTAAATCTATGTTACAACTTTTTTCATCTGTTAACGTGAATCAGTAAAATCTACTAGATCTACTATCAATAAGACCTACTGTTGTCCAAACTCTTTATGCAGTCAGTGAAACTGGATTTTGGGGTAAAACAAACAGTGGTTGGTTTTTCACTGCTTTCACATAAAATGCTTTCAGTAACCTTATGTTTCAAAATCCAATACGTTTTACTTCCTTCATACCTTGCAACCTGCCCCTTTCACACTAGCACCTAGTCAGCCCAGCCTTCATTCAGCCGACACCACACTACCCCAGTTTCGTCTGTTCCCATTGCAGTCGCGGCCGTCCTCAGTATGGGTGGGGTCTTTATAGCAAGGTTTCATGAAGTCATTTGTTCGTGACACACGCACACACTGCTAGCAAGCAAAGGAACGTCCTCACTTCTATATTTGACCAAGGTGTTGGTTTTCGAGATTCTATCGCTTCTTTCTTTGCTTCTCCTGCTGCTAATGTTTCTCTGGTCTCAGCTTTGGGTTTTGTTTTTGGCGCGGTCTGGAGTCGCACTTCATGAGTCATCCCATGAAGTCAGATTCTGGCCAATAGCGGCCTGCAATCTGCACACGTCACCATTTTTGGCCCAAATCGGCCCCTTCAGAACCTCGATGGAGTAGGTGCTTAAAGTGTATTGACTCGCCCCGGGAAAATGGTAATGTGAACACAAACAAATCGGGCGGTGTGGTGCTGGGCTGGGCTGAGTAGGTGCTAGTGTGAAAGGGCTAGTATGTCAAGCACATTACTCAATGCTGAAACGCTAGTCTAAAAAACACACTCAAAACAGAAAGATGACAAATATCAGGCATTCTGCTGTAAATGTCAGGGAAAATATGCAAAATTTGCTGATTATTTGAATAAAGTGAAGATCAAAACTGTGATGGTTTAGCCACAGTCATTCAGGTTTTTGTAATCATTTACGGTCCTTTACTGTATCACTGTTTCACTAAAACTACTTCTGATTACTTTTTTTTATGTAACAATTATTACATCTCTAGAGTTTCAGGACCAAATGCGTTTTCTTTCAGCATCTTATTTTTCAATAGCAAAGGCAAAGATCTTGAAAAAAAAAAAAGATTAAGGAACCTGAACCCTGTTGCAACAGTTTTGATTACTGGGAGCATTCTTGTTAGGGGCCTAGTGGTTACAGAGGTGGGCTTGGGTCTGGGAAACATGGGTTCAAGAAGTTCAGTGCCAACAGAAGTGAACCACAGTTGGCCCTTGGCCAGGGTCCTTAACTCTCTGTGCTCGCTGGGTGCCGAAAAGATGGGTGAAATGCAGAGTTGAATTTCCTAATCGGGATTAATAAAGGCAAAATTATTATTTCCTCCGCATCAACTATCACTCATAGCTACAGTTATGTTTTCATATACTAATTTCCTGATGTTGTAAAAATAAAAAATCAACTGCAAAAATCAAATAAAAAAAACAAATGGAAATTTTCTTGTTTGTGTCATTTTCATCAACAGTTCCAACACTTCTTAAATAATGGGGAAATCAATGCTTCTCAGTTCAGTAGTTTCAAAGAATCTAGAAGTTGTTTTTTTTCCTGAAGATCTACTGCATATATGCTAGATTAATCTGCAGCCACAGTAGAAGAGCTTCTGATATAGTACGTCCACTGACCGCCATGTAGTGCTGGGTGATATGACCTCAAATCAACATCAAGATTAATTGATCATGATACCTGGATTACAATTAATCAGTGATTATTTTAGCATTGTTTTATTTCTAGTCCACATAACTAACTGAAAGTTTTAGTAACAAATATTTTCCTAACAGAAGAGCAGATATTGGTTTTAAAACAAGAGAAGGAAGCACACACAGCTTAAGGTCATTTAATGAATATCTTTAAACATATTTCAGAAAAATTATTTTAGTAATTGACATGAGCAAGATTACATCAATTATTGGTTCTGAATGTCGATTTCTATTAATTTTCAATTAATAGCCCACCTAGCCCACTTCCTCAGTCAGGATCAATGGTTTACTTCAAGGTGAAAAAGAAAAAGGAAACAGGACAGAAAGTACGGGGGGAGTAGAAAAGTGACACATATATAAGTAAAAAAGAAACAGTGGAAGGAAAATATCCGACTGATTGGACACCAGGACAGACAGATGAATCAAAGGTCATAGGAAGCTGTCAACCTGTCACTGCTGTGGCTTTTCAATGTCTTGAATGTGTTTTACCTCTGACGGGTTGAATCCGAAGATCAGACTTCTGAAAGTCTGAAATATCTGGATAGTCAGTTTCCTTTTGGTCTGTCACACTGATTTTGCATAAAATCTGTCATTATTCTCATCTCTAATCATTTCAGCTTTGTTATGTAACATCTCACTGAGCGGCTGAAAACACAATTTCCCACAGGATTGATAATGTAGAAGCCTGTCTGTCCATCAAGAGCTGAGAAATATCCTCAAAAGTAAACTCATTCCTGCTGCCATCTCAACACCAAGCAGTGAAAATACCATGGGATGATGTGCAGTGAACTCATTAGTGATTGGCATTTAAGAGCAATCCAATAACATCAACAATAATATCAACAGAGAGTGACTGACAAGTTTTCAGTAGATGAACTTTTACCAACTCTCCAATTAATATGTTAACAAAACAACCTTATGCAAAGCACAAATCTATATTTAGTCACACCTAATGGCCATCCACAAAGCAATGAGGATACGGTAACAGTGCTTTCCACTTGATCAAGTTGCTAAGAGTGTGCAGTAAATAAGATTTACAAATGCAAATGCAGACCCTCTGGAAAAGTGATTTATTGATGCAAACAGCATCGTACCAAGCAAGAAGGCAGATTGGTGTAAGTTGATTTTAGAAATTTACTTTAGGAAGGATAATTTTTCATCACTAAAGCCTGGCATTTTTGTGCAGACAGTTTAAACTAACAATATTATCATCTATACTGCAGCCAGTAACATCATTAGTCTGTGCTTCATCTCAGCAGCACTGCAGCAACATTACGCTGCTCTGACAAGATGCAGAATAGATGGTGGATAAACAGCAAGCTGCCTTTAAAACACATTTCAAATATATTCAAATTCTTTTATAAACTAATGAACGCCTCTGAGGTTATGAGCATGATTGTGCAACCCAGAAAACAATAACCTTTTTCATATATATTAGTTTAGCTTATTGCATTCATTGCAGCACACGGCAAACATTCCCAGTCTTTGCAGACATATGTTTAAACTGATGTTCAGCTTGGTTGTACCATTCCTCTTTAAAACATGGTTGGATTTGCTGTTTTAGGAGGCATAGATTAAAATAGTTTAAAGTAAACACAGCTCATAATATGGCTACGTGGCAAAAATCTGATTAGTTTAACTGCTAGATATCTGCAAATGTACTCTTTTTATGAGATTTTTTACATATGTCTGTTTGAGGCCCTGTTGTTGCTCAGGGATTAGTCCTATGACTGACTGATTTTAGAATTAAAATCATCCTTCAAACCTTTTCTTTGTGAGTGTGTACCATTTAGACAACACATTTTGATAATACCTTGACAGGTTTCTTCCGTGCTGACTCAGCTTCGTTGTTCTCGGCCTCCTCATGCTCCTTGCTACCTTGGGGCAGGTTTGAGTAGTTGGCCAGGCTGCTGAGAAGAGATGACACCATGGGGCTGGTGTCCATCTCCTCCTGCAGACACAAATGACAGAGAGGCTGCAATCAGTTTTCCGTATTAACCCTCTCAGCCAGGAAAGTTGTGTTTCTTTTCATTTTTTTCAGTTCAAATGAATGTGTTCTTGATGATGGCTTCAAATGATGATTTCAGGATCTGTTATCCCCCTTTTAGCTAATTATAAGGAACATAAAAAGCACCCGCACAGTAAAATGTTTTCCTTTTTTTTGTTTTGTTCAATTTCGAAGTCCCACTGAGAACAGTGTACATACATTTCCCCAGAGCTGAGGCAAATTGCTTTGTTAGAGTTCTCACCTGTAGCACTGTAAGATTCGCTTGCGTTAACCTGAGGCTCCTACATGCCCTTCACACAATAATTACCCTCATTAATCGATGTCAGAGCCCTTATTCGATCACTGAATCATGAAAACGAGCGTATCCCATTTCTGATGTTTGTTCCTGAATATGTGTATTAATGAATCTGTGTGTGCCTGTGGCGAGTACAAGATTGTACCTCAAACAAGGCCATGTTCTTTCCGTCATACTGCTGGCTTTTCTCTGCAGCAGCATCACTGCTGTTGATGAAGGGACTGCTCTCCTTGGGGTTACTGTCACCTGGAGAAAATAAGACAAACACACAAACACACACACTACTTTTAGATCAGAGTGAAATAAAGCAGACCAAAAAGAGCACACCGGCAGAGGGGACATAACCCTTTTTGAAGGGAGAGACTTTTTAAATGAATGTTGTTTTATTCATTTGTTTGTTTTGTTTGTTTATGTCAAGACAGACAGAAGGCTCAAAGTGGAGAATATCTCCCAAGAGAGGAGGGGAAGTTGCTGTCTCTATAAAGCGCCTACTGTCAGGACTGCAGAGAAACAGTCATACCTAATGGACTGTACATTCACAACATGTGCAGCGCTATATATTCCATATGTCCATGTGAAGAACACAGACTAGAATATCTCAATCAGCTTTTTTGCCACACTGACAAACAACAACTTCACAAGTGCAAAAGCCACAATTGAAGCATGCTCAGAAGCGCTGCTGCTTTTGTAGCCTCAAACCACAGCGAGGTAGGAGCAGTGTGATGTTATTTAGGTGACAGCTTGCTGAAGGCATCACGGTTCTATTGAGAAGCAACTGTCTGCATGTTCTTGGGTCCAGACTGGGGGCAGATCTCCAAAACAAACAATTCCTCAAAACAAACAGCGCTGAAAGGGCAGCACCTGGCCCTGGGCAGATCTATTGATTTACAAGATCACTGACGAGCTCGTCGATCTCCATTGATATTTGAAACCAAATTCTAAACAGCATCAGGCAGTGATTGGTCCCTTTTTTCCATGTCACATCATGTCGTGTACTTCTCTAAAACATTACCTAATGTAATTAATTGGTTCCAGAAAATGACTGTAATTGTGTTTTGCTGGAATTGCAACAGCTTTATCAGGACCTCAGATTACACACCTGTGGTGACTCAGTGACGACA
The DNA here is from genome assembly GCA_037177055.1 of Atherinosoma microstoma. Classification (NCBI taxonomy): domain Eukaryota; kingdom Metazoa; phylum Chordata; class Actinopteri; order Atheriniformes; family Atherinidae; genus Atherinosoma; species Atherinosoma microstoma. The sequence continues at coordinate 25,258 of JBBBVU010058309.1, read as the reverse complement.
TTTAAATAGCTCGAACGGTGCCACAAGCAAATTTTAATTTGCTGCATTCTGTGTTTATCTTTTATGTTCCTGATGCAATTTCATTCACAGGGAAATCAAGTTAAGAAATAAAAAAAAAAGATGTAAACGTTGTTCCATTTAGGTGTAAATGAGTTTGCACGTCGAAATTTGTAAGTAGTAATTCGTAAAGTCTTGTACTCAAAAAGCTATTGTTGCTTTTTTTTATTACACGGCAATTGATTACAGGTGGTATATGCAAGTGGTAATTACGTAATCATCAATTTAAAGAAAAACTTACTAACTCATAGTTAAAGGATTGTTGAAGCAGGTGTTCAACTGTGATGAAGCAGAGTTCTGTTTGTTTAGACCAGAGTCACAGCTGCCACTCATAATGACGAAACAACTTGATAAAAGACAAAAAGATGAAAATCAATCTGGGTGCAAGCTTTAAAATTCATCAAGTACAGGGTTTTATGACAACAGACAATAGTGCTAGACAGATAAAATCATCAAAGCTGATGCATCAGTTGATACCAGCACACATAAGATAAGGAGAAGTCAGTTGTCACACTACGAAATATCCAGCATACTATGCACTCTGATTAAAATAAACAATATTTATTTTGGTTATGGATGGATTTAATTATCAATTTATCTGAAATTGTATTTACTACTAAGTACAGATTATGACCTTACAATGCATTATACAGTAGAAGTTATGACAGTGATGCAGCTATCTGTCACAGCATAATCTTTTAAAGCAAAAAGCAAAAAGGAAAAAGGACTTGTGGTCCACACTGTGTATTCCAGAAGTTTCTTAGTACAAGGCGGATGAAACACTATGAGAACAGAACTAAAACGTAACAGTGTCCCACTTTTCCCCCCATCGTTGACACGGATCTGTGAGATGGTCCTCCTCCTAAATATGTCTTTGTGGGGCGTTTATTCATGCAGGCTGAAATGCTCTACAATTACATTTATGCAGGTATAGAAAATGGCTGGATGAATGAATATGCAACTCTGGTGATTGTGAAAGCAACTGCATGTAAACTGTAAAAACCGCATCTGTGATGATGATTGCATCGTAAAAAGAAAGAATTTCCGTCATAAACATGATTGTTTTCTAATCCTAACTAAATTGTTTTGTTTTTTAACCCTAAACGTGTGTTTCCAGGGGTTTTTAAACTCGTATCAGAAACGCATGAATGAGTCAAAGTGTCTCGAACTTATGAAGAGTTTGTGGCTTTTTAAAGGAAACACTTGAGAATGACGTCTGCTCCTATGTGGCAATGCTGATATGACTCATATTTCCCTCATGCTCCTTGTAAGGTTGGTTATTTAGAGGATGCCGTTATGGATCGTACTTACTGTATGAACATATGATACATAACATTAATGACCCATATGATTGTTTGAGTTGGAGGACTTATTGGATCAGCGGGAGTGAAACTAAGTGAAAACCTGTGTGGGATTGTAAATCAATTTCGATGCTGTAAAAGGCACAGCTTCTCAACAGAGAATCATCAAAGACTGATGCATTACTGCCGTCAATCAAACCTTTGAAAGTTATAAACCCTACAGACAAGCAGGGTCTCAAATGCTTATGCATGTCTGAAATAAAAAATTTTTTTTTTATAAATAATATATATATATATATATATATATATATATATATGAAATTGATCATATATCATATATATCATATATATATATATATATATGATATATGATCAATTTCAGAGTCACTATATTCATCAAGTGCAACAAAGGTGTCGTTGGTGAAGGTTGCACAGAATAAGCTGTCTCATTTGCACCTCCTAGCATCTCTTGAGGGAGACAGCAGATTGCTCTCCCTCTGGCTCTCGGTCCTGTCTTGGACTGAACACTGCGAGACCAAGTTATTTATAGCCAGAATGCTGCAGCCATGTGCCATGACGTCGGGGCACCGCTAACAGACGGCATGCTGTTTTTCAGAGACATACTAATAGGGCTGCTCAGACTGGGGCACTGAGAAAAGGGGGCATGAGTCAAGAAAAGAGCAAAGAATAAGGCAGCAAGAAGGTTAATGCAAAGAGATAGAAAGAAGGAGAATAAAAGATGCAAGTGGGAATATGGAGGCAGGCACAGATAGATGGTGTGAGGGTGAACAGAGACAGGGAGAGAGATGTCGCCTCAGACAGAGAAAGACGAGGCAGCCAGATCCGAAAATGGAGTGGGAGAGAAGAGATATGCACATCTCTGGCAAAATGTAAAAGCTTCTGCAGCACTTAAGGTTCAGCTCACCTTGACCTGCACGTTAAAATGAACATAGATGTTAAAAGGGAAGCCAGAGTGTCCCACAGAAAGTTTCTACAACATGTGGATTATTTTGTCATTTCATTTTCAATTATTGAAAAGCAAAATCTTAAACATATCGCTATTTTTTTTAAAAGCGTACGAAAAGCTGCTTATTTTACAATAAATTAACACAAAAACTAGAAAAACCCAAACCAGGTTTGAGAGCAGCACTTTTAAAAGTGACCAATTATTTTAACAGCATATTTTCAAATTCAACAACTTTACAATCATCGACATGTGTACACTATTGTTTATGACTTCATCACTGCTTTGCATTCATCTTTACCTCCTCTAAAACAGACCTCACATTCTGCATCCCAAACCACCACATAAAAATAAGTAATACATCCTATTACATCATTACAAATAACTGTCATTTACTGTGTGTGTGCGATAAATATTGAATGAAATTTATAATTGTATGACATTCAGTAAGATACTGTTGTAAGTCTGCAGCGACAGGACGTGTCTATAGAGATGAATTGAAAAGATGCTTTTCCTCATTGAAAAGAGCCAACTGAGGTCATTGTGGCATCTGTTTAGGGTGCCTCCGAGGTGAGATGTTTCGGCCATATCCAACTGGGAGAGGACCCTGAAGTTGGCCTGGACACATGGGAGAGATTACGTCTCCTTGTTAGAGAATGCTTCAGTATTCCCCCAAGAAAGACTGGAAGAGATGGCTGTGTAGAGGGAGGTCTGGCTAGCACTGCAAAGACAACTGTCTCCATATCCAGATATATGATGGAAAAGGATTGGCTGGAAGGATGGAGGTAATTTTCAATAGAAGGAACTGAACAAAAAAATTGGAATTAAGTGAAAAGTATTTGAAGGTGTGACGATGATTCGACTGAGGTACTACTTTTGGACTGCAAAACATGATTAGACTTGACTAATCAGCTGTTAGCCAAGCATCATATGCAGTAGAAGCTGCTGGTGAACCATGAAAGAAATAAGTTTAAGATCAGCCGATGATGCAAGCTTGTGTAAACTTCTCAGCCTGTGCCACACCGTTTCTGATCTATATTACTCAGTGTAGGGTGTTTGCTTTGTGACAAATGTAATTCATCATTCTGCAACATTATACCTGTTGATGCTTCAAAGCAGTGTTGCTTCATCTGTTTATTAAAATCTCAAGGATGGGTTGTCATGAAAGGAATTTATGAAAAACTGCTTTTAAAGGCTCAAAATACATATACAGCGGAGCACTTCTTAAAGGATACAAACAAATAAGTGGCAACACACAAACACACAGGGTCCCACAGTTTTAATATCTGTGGGATGAAGCCCCATAGACCACTATTCTATCATATTTATCTCTACATGGTCCATTTCTCCTCAACATCTAATTAGTAAAAGCTCATTATTGAGGGAATGATGGATTCCCTCCTTTTGGTAAAATGACAGTGCCCAGAATAGTTTTGCTCTTCTTCCCCAAACCAGCTTATCCTTCCTCAATCTGATGGGATCTGTCCAACAATGGCTCTTACTATCAAAGCTTCTCTCTATCTATGGTCGACATCCAGAGCTTGACTGCTCTGAAAGCATGTGACTGTCTTCCAAAAGCTGTCACTGAAACCACTTTGCTATCATTTTCTCTTAGCTGCCAGTCTATTGAAAGTCCTAGGTTCTGGTCCACTTGGTGCATATTGGCTTAAACAGTGCTGATGGTCATCCCAGGTAAGAAAAGTGAAAGGATTTCAGTATTTAAACACATTTAATTTACTTCCATGCGCACCATTTTATAAATAACAAATTGACAAAAAACAAACAAGTAGGCAGCTCCAAAACCCTATTTTACTGTCAAAAAAGCAGCAGATCCTCTCAAATCAGATGCTGACTTAATTAAATGAATCATGACCATCCAGATTTAAAAATAAATAACACATTCCGAACATTATCCAGTAAGGTTTAGAAATCTGTTGACACTGACATAATTCTTGTGTTAATTTACAGTTACATAATGAATATAAAGCTTAAAGTCCAGATAAAGCTGTAATTTGAAGCGCTGAACAAATTGTGTGGTTAATCACATTTTTCTAACACTCATGAATAGGACCACAAATACTCCTTTTTGGTAGTGCATCAGGGATCCAAGAAGCAGATGCTTGAACCCTGAAACCCACAGTCATCAACAAAGTATTGGTCCTCTTTTTCTGAAGCATTGTTGGAAATTTGCTGCAGTTGGATGTTAGAGGGTCTTAATGCCTTTAGTTCAGTCTTTGGTTACTGAAATCTAGTCCGATCAGGTTAAGAATATTTTCCATCTTTACCCTGAAAAACTCCTAGGTTGCCAAAACGGTATATCTTTGTGCATCTGTATAGTGAAGCATCATCTAGTAAGCTTTGCTGCAGCTGGCTGAACCTGAGCTGACAGTTTATTACTTTACACTTCACAGTTAATCAAACTGCTTTTGACCCATCATTAATAAACATTAGTGACCCAATGGCATGCTATCATGCTGTTGCCACCTGTTGTAACAAGGATGCTGTGTGCTTCAGATCATCAACTGTTCCCAACTTGCCACATACTTTTTGCTCTCTTTGACATTTTGGATCAGGCTACTTTCATCTTTTTTCTTTTCATTTAATTTTGATTTAATTTAATCTAATTTAATCAGTCAAAAAAAACACTGAAAACTGGTCAGACATTTTAAAAATGAAGTGAACTTTCTTTATTTGGTTTGTGAAGTCTTTCCTGGTGGTGGACTTGAGGAACTATATGCGGATTTCTTCATTATGGAGATGATCCTCCAATCATCCACCTCTGCGACTTCCAAAGACATGAAGCAAGAGTCTTTACTCAACGTAGTATGATCTGACTATGTTTGGAGGAACATCTAAAAGAAGGGCAAGTTCATTGTCTAAATGTGTCCAGGACCTGACTGTATGTTTGATCTGTAGGAGTGTCCCATTGGCGTATGTGTGCTATGATTGTTTCTAGTACTCAACTAAAATTGCTAGCTTTCCGCTGTCTGTGTAGAAGACATACCAGGAGACCCTTCCATTGTTTGAGTATAAATAGAAAATGTTGTGCAAATGAGTGGAGGCCCAGTCCACTGCTCTCACCTCAGTTTTCCAACAGATCTTTGAACAGAGCCACAGAGGATTACTTGCTTAGAGCTATTTGACTTTGTTTGATCGATCTTTGTCGCACGGTGGTGAGGTGGCGACAGTCACAGTTCTTGCTGTCTCTCCGCCTGCGCTGTGTCACGCTGCCGTACAGCTCTTTGCCTCTGAGGACTAACTTCAAGAGAAAGAGCCAGAAAGCTAGATGTTGATTCTCGAGGAGCTGACTCAACAGAGGCTCTGGGACCACTTGTTGGTTTGGTGTGTGCGTATGAACAAGCGGGTCTATATGTGACGGTGCATGTGCTTGGCTCAGGCCTGACTAACTGTGCTGTACAGCAGCAGAGGAGCAGCCAATTAATCTCAGTCTGGGCACAGGCAGCTGGAATTCAGCCATTTTGTGTGAAAATAAGGACACTCACTACTCCTGTGCTAATGACAAAATTAGGCTTTTTATATGCATCCAAAAATGTTTTCACAGCTACTTCATGTATGAAAGTAAACATGGAACATCCTTTTTGGCTGTCTGACTCTTAGTGGAGTAAACAGTGAGTACATGTGCTCACGCAAACATTTAATTTGGATCCAGAGAGAAACACTTCATCTGGTGAGGAATTTAAATGGAATTAGTGGGACGGAAACAAACAATTTAAAGAAAGAATAAGTTGGATTTTCTGCCTGCATTCCTTTCCATTGTTCCTGAGTGTCTCACAAAATCCAAGCAGGTCATGAGTTCACTCGCTGATTCTATTGTCTGCTGTGACAGATTTATTTGTCAAGCAATCAGCACTTTAGGTCTCTTCTGTGTCTGAGAGACTGCTGTTGTGGTAAGAGGATGAGGCGTGATGTCAGGTGTAGGATTAAGGTCATTTTAATCCAAATTCCAGTCAAATCATGATTGACAGTGACTTTTCCATATATCAAAATATCCATGTGTAATTCAGGAAGAGACAAAAAAAACAAAACAAAAAACAAGTTTGTATGAAGTTGACCCACATGCAAAAGCTTGGAGTTACAAACCTGCACGGTTTCAGAAAGATGGAGTAGTACAATGGAGGGTCACCGTGGAAACAAACCACAGTTTGTATGTGATATACAATACTAAAAGCAAGGTTGCCAAATTAAGAACAATAATGACATAAGAAAAAAATGTTTCAAGATATTTCTCACAACATGAATTAAATCAAATCAAATTAAACTTTATGCACTTTTCATACAGGGAGCAGCACAACATGCTTTACATAATAAAAACAACTATGTTTGCATATTGCATATTATAATTAGGTAATTCAGTTTTTTGTTTTTATGCACTTTGTTTACATATTTAATCATATAATTAACCTTTTTGGTATATTATTTCTAAGAATGTAACAATACTTTAAAAAGAAAATATTTCTTTTCAGGTATTCCTGTTGCAGTGTAACTTAGGTTGGTTCATTGACAGGCCACGACAGAGTCTGGACGTCAAAACAAGTGAGAATCTTTGGGATTTCAGGGAAAAGACTTTACACAGCAGTCTGACTCTCCCAATGTCAACAAGATCTCAGGGAACAATTAATGCAACTTTGCTGTTTGGAATTAAATTCCTTGTAATTCTTTGTAATGAATTGTCTGACATTGCGTTATCTCCTTGAAACAATGCCACAGAAATGCCTTGCAACTATCAAAGCTAAAGATGATCTAACAACACATTAGTGTGTACCTTTTTTCATTTTTTTAAAATATTTGTATGACTGCAAGTAATTTGTTTACTGATTGAGCTGCTAAATAAATTTAGAAAAGCTGAGTTCATCCCATTTTTCCAGTGCTGGAGAGTAATTTTGTTATGTTAGCAAACTTCACAATGCCCAAAGTGATGGATTTGATAAGAGAAAAAATCTTTAAGCACATGAAACAGAAAACTTAAAGAAAAAAAAAGTTATATTTAAATGATAATTTCTCATAATCACAAGTAATTTGATTTGCAAGATTAAATGTGAATCAGGTACAGGTGCAAATCTACAAAATTGGTTTAATCTTTCAAAGTGATTGTAACATACATCTGCCCCCATCTGCACAAAGTCAGACCATTTAGTTAAATCTATTTAATTTCCCAGCAAAAAAATAAAATAAATAAACCCACACATTTGGCAAGTTTACTGCATAGTTATTATGTTCTTTGCACTGCACTGTAGATATCTATTCATAACAACAAACGGAGGTGAATTGAAATGATTTTTAAAATAATGCATTTACTCGTAATTTATCCTCTTTTATGAGCACAAACAAAATATACCGAAGGAAAAATAGTAGCAGGTATGGTTACATGACCACATCTGCCCACACACGCTGTCATAAACAGATAGTCTTTTACTCTCCTTCCTCCGATCGTGGCTCCAGCACATCAGAGACACAACAGTCTTGTATAACTGGATCTCACGCTCTGTGTCTCCCACTCTTCTCCAACTGACTTTATTGCTTCTTTCTCTGCCAGATGACATTCTTATTGTTTTACAGTTTGTATGCACACAACACAAGTGATGACACCTTTATAACATAGCCCAGTTTCTTTACTGTTTTTTGGAACAGACTCTGTATGCTCATCAGGATTCAGTCTGGTGCTTCAGCTCTGTATGAATTTTAATGCAGCATTGCCTCACTGGGTATGACTTTGACACACTCCCTTCTCTTCATTCCATCAACATCTCCAGCAGAGATCCTGGCTCCTGATTGGCTCTTAAGCTGGCAACAGCTGATTGGCTAAGAGCTGAGGAAGGCAGGAAGATTTCTATTCATGTATATAAGAGCGCATAGCAGCTTTTAGCATGTTGACCATGCCTCCTGCTCATGTCACTGATTGGTGTCTGATGATGAATGGATGGATTTGGTCCAATTGCCCCCCTGCTGCTGACACCCCCCATAGTTGTGTGCACATCAGGACTAATTTATGATAAATAGCAGGCCCTGGTAATGCGTTCTCAGTTCTCTATCTGGCATCAGGCGCAGAAGGTGATGAGACTGATACTCAAATAAAACTAAGCAATCCTTCTCTGCTTTGCTTGTTAATCTCTGCGACTATCAGTCGAGCAAAGCGATATCTTGTCAGAGGAGGATACGCAGATGTGGCTGGAAGGAGAAAACTGCCAGGATGAAGCATGAAATGATGCAGAGAAAAGGCAGATTGAAAAGCTTTATTTACTGTAAAGCATATTTGATATTTCTGTCGTAAACTTTTATCATTGTATGACTGAATTCAATCTGTTCTTCTGCTTCTGTCATCACATCGGTGTGGTGATTGATAATCTATTGCCTTAATATTTGTTAGATAAGAATCTCTTCCCATCAGATAAAGAGATGGCATATACACACACACACACACACACACACAGAGTCACTGCTGCACTGTAAAGTGATTGTGGACTATGGTAGGATGCTAACCTCAGTGACAATACCAGCTGTAAACTCCCCCGGCAGATAATTCCCAGGTATGCTTTCAGTTTACTCTGCTAGAAAACCCTCACACTGGATAAGCTCCAACAGGCAAATGTTTTGCTCTTTCTTTCCTTGAAAAATGCCAACCTAACATCCACCTTCCTCTATTCCTCATCCCTGTTTCCTGACACTGTGTGCTGTAGTGCATGAGTGTTTAAACTTTTAAACCAAAACCATAAACGTCTCTGGCTTGTTTGCTTGTCCATGGATGTTCACTTAAAAAGAAAAGTGTCAGGCAGGCGGCAGGCCGCCTGGTATGAGGTGCAGAAAATGGTTAGCCATGTAAAGCCAGCCCCACTGAGCCCCGGCAGAGCCTGGCTATCAGACTTCCTCAGGTCTTGTGCTGGCTTCACTCTGTGTCATGTCAGTCAGACGCACGCCTCCCGCCTGCATGAGACTGCCTGTGGGAGTGACTTCAGCTAGCTGCCTATTGCTGCTGTAATTGGTGAGCCACAGAGCTGCAGGGATGAAGAGAAGAGATGAAAAAAAGAAGAATCGTGTGGGTGGAGGAGAGGGAGTAAGAGCAGCAGGGAGGGAAAGGAGTTGAGGTTGGGTAGGATTATACACTGGTAAAGTAATTAGTTGAAAAGAAAAGGTGCCCCACACCTTCTATCTTAAACATTTTCAAGAACAGAAGAAAGAGACAGGGGCAAGAGGCAGATGGAAACAATGAGGGGATGGTTGATGGCAGCTGAAAGATTGACATATTTTCATGAGGTCATGGATTAAAAATTCACCCCAACTTATCACATGCCAGGAAACCAATTTAACTCGGAAACATAATTTCCTTCTGTGTGCTCTGGTGCCAGGTCTCGACGTGTAGCCAAGCGCTATCACACTTTTATTACATTTGGCACCTTTTTGGACTAGGGGCCCCTGTAAGAGTGCTCAGCAGCCTGTGACAGGATGAGAGTGGTACCTTGACTGAGTCGGAAAATGAGAGAAAGAAGGAATAGCAGAGGGAAAAGGGTGGGAATCCAAATGGCTTGCAGCAAAGGCAGGGTCGTCTTGTACCATGGCTAGGGTCGATGGAAGGTGGCAGGGCTATCGTCTCGCCAGGGCTGCAGCTTTGCTGATTGAATGCTGGAGGTGTGAATCGAGGTGTAAATTAACACCTGATTGTCTCACCTGCTGACACCCCCCTCTAGGCTGTGGCCATATTCTGTTTTCCTTCCCTCCTAGACTTCCAAGTCAGAGAGGTCTAAAAGCCCAGAGGATAACAGGGAGAAGGCATATCTTTCAGCACCTTCCCTCATTTATTTCACTCTCTGGTCTTCACCCTTCAGGTGTGATACCATATCCCCGCTGTCCTTCACTCCCACAACTCTCTTTGACTTCCATGCCCACATCTATTTTTTGTTCCTTTTCTCTCACCTCTTAAAAATTGGCTGCAAAACTTTTTCTCTCCTCTAGAGAAATAACAAAGTCAACAGGCTGGGCTGTAGACACAAAAAAACAATCTATAACATAGCAGTGGTTCTAAGAAATAGAGCAAAACAAACCTACAGAGAGCACTTAGAAAGAAAAAAAGTAATTAAATGAAAACAGGTAAGGAAACAAATGGAAAGACATTGATAATACCCATCTAAAATGCCTAAAGTCAATAGGTTTGGTTGGTCAAAGAGGTGTTGATTTAACTCTAAGATAAGTTAGGAGGATGCAATATGTGGATATGATCTGCTATAGATCATACTGTATAAACAACCTTACTTAAATAAAACTCATAAATAAACTGACAGACACAATTAAATGCATTAGTCCAATTTCAGAACCTTGACAGAATGACAAAGCATTGGTTCCAATAAAGCTATAATTCAGTTGTTTTGCATTTTCAGAACATATGATGAGGAGGTTTAGTTTACTATGTCTTTCTTTATGCTAATGGTTAATAATGCAAACAACCAACCAGATTGAAACTTTGGCTAACTCATCTGGGAAAACCTCCACAACCCCAGATGGTTACTGCCTCTGCAGGCCTCTAAAACTCATCTTTTCAAACTCCACAAAACTCAAAGCAATAAAACGGTGTATCTTTGAGTTGTCATAGCTGCAAAGGTTTTCTAATATTTAAACTGACCAACAGCAGGGGATTGCAGCAAAAACATCTCCAGCACACCACAATTAAAGCTTTAGTGCTGATATGCCTGCCAACTATTATACATCTGAATACTTTATAATGAGAAGAGACAGAAAGAGACTTATTATGTAACACCACCATATATGACTTCAGTGAGGCACTCCGCCATCCCATCTGAAAATAAAGAGCCCGACTAGCACGGTGGGTATAAATCTACATCAAACTCATTTGTGAGATACTAACAGCATAAACAGCTGGCACAACATCACAAGCAGTGGTAGTCGTAAAGCAAACGCAGCACACTCTATCAAAGCCCTGTTCAGGCATGCAGCAGTTCCAATTCTCCCAGTCCAGGACTGACACATTTTGTGCGGCATTCCCAGGTGGATTTGTTAGCTTTCAGCCACCCAACATCACCTCCATCCTTCTGTTCCCCTTTAACTTTCTGAATTTCACAAATTTCATTACATGAACAGTCCTGGCAATCAGCTAGGAGAGGCCAGAGCTGGGCAAAATGGAATCTGATAAACTAATCCAACCAAAAATGTTATGAATTCTGACATTAAAATAATGGACTTTCAAAACTCCCATGTACAGTGTATGTGACCATAGAGAGACACAATAATGTGATGATGTAGGTCTGCTGCTACTTGAAAATGATATTGTGGAATTGGTGTGTGTCAATGCGCTACAGAAATGATTGATGCATAATCCAACATGAAACCAGCTGCTAATGTTGCTGGTTTTTGGATGAGAACTTGTTGAACATCTAGTTAGTAGGACAACTTTGAGAATGAGGTGGTTGTACCTGCAGAATGGTGACATCATTTTCTTTGTTGTCTGTGAGTGAGCTGAGATGCTGAAACGTTTGTGGGGATGAAAGCTGTAACGAGATCAACTGCTGGTGCTGTCAAAATGGTTGCATGCATGCTGTAGTTTTCAATCGGAGAAGGGGAGCTCACATATCACAGCCTGGCCTTTGAATTGTCAAGAGAAGTGATTTGGAAACTAATAAGACATAGACCCATACAGTTATATACACAAAGATGTCACTGTGGAACTTGTGTTATGATTTAATTTTATATTCATGTGAGAACAGAACATAGATCATTTTTGTGGGCAATGTGGATGGAATTTATTTTCTTTGAAAGTTTTTTTTTCTTCTTAGAAATATCCGTGTTAACTTAGGTCAAAGACAGACGGACCCTACTGATGAAAGTCTGATGGAGTCTAAAACCAAAATGTACATGTAGGGAGCAATAAATCCTAACACTACACTGAAATATACTTAAAAGAACACAAAGTTCAAGTTCTTTTTTTGAGTTGAATGGTTATTTTCTGAGTGGGTTTGTTACACTTTTGTTATACAAAGTCATCAAAAGCAAAGCTGATGTAAAACACTTAGGGCCGGCTTTAATTTCAACTACACCTTGTGAGCCTTAAAGTTCTGCCTCAGCAGAAGGTGCATGACATTTTCAAAGAAATAAAAAAAGCTAAGGACAGCGAAGGAGCACGGAGGTAGCAAGAGTTTATCCATAATGAGCTGAGTTTACAGCCTATCAGCCTCAACAGCAGAATTAATGGAGAGGAGACTGCAGACTGAAGCGTTGCAGCAAGCAGACGGAGACACAGACAAAAACAGAGCGGCAGACAGACAGACAGAGCCACACACAAAAAGACCGAAGCCTTCTTCTCGGATCTGGCCCCAGCAGATAAGACTACAGCATTTGGGGATTTATCGGGAGCCCCCGGTACAGGTGCATTACCTGAACAGTCCCAGTCATTTACTGATAGTGTACACTATATGTGAATCGGTGTGTGTGTGTGAACTTTAATACTCATGCGCTTGTTTTGCCCTTTTATTTGTGTGTGTGCGTGTGACCGCTCTACCCAGAGACTCACCACGAGGCCGAAGCTAATCTTGTTGAATGCGGGCAGATCTTAGCGGGTATTTCTAGTCTCTGGGAGATAAATAAATAATAGAACACAGGTTTGGATTTAGACCGAGATGAAAGCTTTAAGAGCTGAGCTTTTTACAGCTCTGCCCTGGGAGATGGACACAGAGGCAAATAATGCAAAAGTGGCACCATGCAAAGATCCACAACCAGGTCCCATGACCTCAGAAGTGAGTCCACATCTCAAAGTGCACTGATAGCACACCTTAAATCCTTGTACAGTATATCAACGCTAAACATGGTTTATTAAATTCTTATGGGTGTTAGTTGTCTGCATTTCATGCAATATTAATTAGATATGAGCCCAAAAACATTTTTTGTTGTGGATCCTTTACACAGGCTCCCACAAAGAGCCCAGCTCTCTGGAGACAAACTTGTGAGGAACATGTACAGAAGAAATAGAGGAGCAGATGAAACAATAACTTTGAACTATCAAGCTCACAGAGTTTATCTCTACTCTATTGTCTCTTTCGGTCAGGAAAGTACTATTCTTTAAATACTGCAGAGTAAAAAAAGGAAGAGGATGTTGTATGAGTGGCCCTCTAGGCAAAGAAGGAAAGTTAAGATACTGTGTGGAAAATCTGCCCCCTTTCTGTCTCAATTTTTCCTTTTTATTCACCTCCTTTTTTCTTTGTTACCCTCTGTAGACTCTCGCTTGGCTGTTAGGAGTTGCTATTCTCCTGAATTGATACAGTGGTTTTGTGTGTATGTAAAATGGTGTCCTGGTGGGCCTATAGACTCAAAAGACCAAAGCTTTTGTCTGCCTTTGATTACACCTATGAATTATGCATCCTGCACCTCTCTTTTTGTAGTCGATGTGTGTCTAAGGGTGTGTGTGTGGACCGGAGCCAGGGACTGCAGTGGTTAGTGACAGTGACTGATACTGCTTTGCCCTTCTAAACGCTCTCTCTCTCTAACACACACAAACACACAAAATCATGCATATTCACACAAAACACACAGCAACACATGTAATGATACACACACAGAAACTGATCTGTGTCCTTGTTTGTTCTTTACTCTCTCATCAGGCCTCAGATATGTGAATCTGCACTACTATCAAGGTCAAAAACTATATGTGAGATTAACACAGATGCGTTATGTTGATTAAGAGCATGCAACAGAGTGATGGTGTGAGTTGGTGGGAGACTTCTTTAAAAACACATTTCAGAGTTCCCCATAAAAGCTAAACAAAAGTAATCCATGAAATACTTCTCTAAATAAACACAAAAATGTGGTGCATCCAGTTTTAATGGGTTAATCAAAGCACCAATAGAGATCCAAAAGATGCATCTTTTGGATCTCTATAAAGAAAAGAAGGTAACATTTGTAAATCACTTCAGTGTTAGCCATTCAAAACCCAAAGATACAAAATGTCAGTAGTTCAGAGGGAGCAAATTATTCACTTGAGCCCTATAAACCAATTTTTTGTCTAAAGCCTAATGGATTAAATTGCATCAGCACCATTTCTAAAGTGAGATAATATTAGTCCACATGGGATATCGATGTACAGACAGAATTAGTTTAGTTTAGATTCTGGGACCAGAAATAATCCCAATGAGCTGCCGCCTTATCTGACAGCAAACAGTCACCTATTACAGACAATGCGAATGACAACACATCTGTGGTAGAATGTAGTAAATTTAATGTATGTTTACTAATGGAAAAATTAAACAAAGATAATTGTTGGGGTATTTTTGGGGGGATATTTTTAAGAGTCTACTCACCAACAAAGTAAATCCTTATACCTGAGCAAATTAGGGTAAATAAAATTAACTCAACATTTATGAAAGAGGAAAAGAGATAATTTTTCTTCTTCTTAAATCCTGCAATAACCAAGTGCTGGCATTCAAACCATCAGTGTCCTCATTTGTAGATGATTACTACTGTTTTTCATTCTTTTATTCTCTATATGTGCACAACTGTCAGGAAGAACAAAGAAAAGGCAGGTTGATTCGGCTTCTGACACTCCTGGGTTCTTTCTGGATTAAATGAGCCTCACAACAAACCAGGTGCATGCTCAGAGCTTCAGGCTGAATGCAGTATTTGGGCACATTACTCTGCTGGTCATAAGTTTTTATTGAACGACCTTCTGCTGACACCGTTATATCACCCCATCCATCCATCTTATCTGTCTCTTATCTTCCATCTAAGGCCCAGGGGAGGCCTGTGCTGCTGAACAGGAACTGCCCCTCATTCATGGCCAAGGAAATCCCTCCAGACACTTGCTGCCGTGCACATGGACGAAAGAGTGAGGCAGGATGTTGTAAAATATGCAGTGTATGTACTGCAGCATTGTCATTCCTCTTCCTGACAAGGCAACAGGTGATACATCCAAATACTGTGTTTTAATCTCTCTCCTCTTTGATTCTGTTGCAACTTGACTGGCTTATTTGACTAAAGTACCTCTATGCCCAGGGAAAAATATTCAGCAGGAGAGACAAAAAGATATAGAAAGAAAAATGAGGGGTAGAGAATAAAAGGAAAAAGGGGAAAGGTAACTGCAGTATTCTTGTCGTTGTGGAAGGACAAATGACTGCAGCAGAGGAAAAGATGGAGCACAGGAAACAAGCTCAGGGTGAAGCTAGAATAGAAATAGAAATTGAGGAAGAGATCAACAAAGGGAATCCATTCAGCGCCGACATGTGCTGCTATCGAGATCCATCCGTTTCAGACACAATGCACCAGTCTCTTCAGCCAATTCACATTTACAGTGAATAAAAGATGCAATCTTTGAGATACAGAGCTGTGAAATCTCCCAGCCGCTTAGCAGGGGGACGGCACACATAATGTCAGGCCCCTTGCTCTGTTGTGAGTTTGGATAGCCTCACACCTGTCCTTTTTCACCGTGTCCCATGGTTTCAAGCCTGGAAAGATGTTTGCACAACTTCTACTTTCAATACAAAATAAATGGGAATTTATGTTTTGTTGGCGGCAATAGTGTGTCATGGTACAAACACATAGCTAAAATAAATGGAACATGGGCAGCACCACATTTGTGGTTAAAATGAATACTGTGGCCGGTGTTAAGGAGAGGTTGGGAGATCTCAGCTAAAACTATCATAGATATTTTTCCATTAAAAAGCCGGTCTTCTGCAAAGTCACAGCTCTCTCCTGGAACACTGAAAACTTTGTAAAGTTAAAAACATAAATTTGTCCTGAACTGAGCAAGTTGAATGATTTATTGTGACATTACTTTAAAAAAAAGACCTTTGAAACTAAAAATGTTCCTTTTTACTTAGGTTTGTTTTCCATATTATCTGCATTTTTTCTGTTCTCTTATCACTCATCAGATTGACTTGTTGACTCTGCTTTGACTGGTCTCCATGGGAACCAAGCCCCTGTTTAATGATGTAGTATTTCCTCTTTAAAGTTAGAAACATCCCTGGAGGGGAATATGCACCAGTCAATGACAGCATCTGGACAGCACCCTAGCACCCAAAGGGACTGCTGCCACTGTCCCTCATGCTTACAGTGCGTCACCAGACCAGAGCCACTCTGGTAACATGAAAGGAACCTACACAATATCAGACAAGTGGCTTTAATCTTGCGACTGATTGGTGAACACGAGCTTACAAGATTACATTAAATAAACTAGAGTAAAATAGCTTTTATTTCAATTCCAGTTTTCAAAGTTGGCAAGTGGAGTTTGTTTTGTCAGACCCTGACTTCAGATTATTATTGATAACAGCTTTACTGAGCACATCATGCAAATGTCAGTGCATCAGTGATTCTCAATGTGAAACATTAAATGGTGTTATTAAAAATCAAAGTTTCTAATGAGTGCATTTATAGTTCAGTACAAATTTTTCTACATCTGTCAGTGTACAGTAAAAGTAGTTTTTACCTTCTAATTTTGATCAATTCATTTAAAAAAAAAGATTTACCACAAAGAGGAGAAGAAATGATCATCAAAGCCTTCTCCTTTTTGGATGCTGATGTGACTGATGTTCCCTCTGCAGCTGCTGCAGCCCCATTCAACGTGAACCATTCAGCAGGCTGCTCATCTCCCTCTGTTGTGTGTATTGTCGAGAAATTGAAGAGCCACCTCTGCCAGATTCCCACCACCGAGCCCTGTGAGCGTCCTTCAGAGGGATATTATGGATTCTTAACAAGAGTTGGTTAACCGGGCCGCCATCTTGGCAGTCCTGTCTGTGGGAAAGGCTCGTTTGTCAATGCCTCTACCTACAGTCAATGAAATTTTTACTTTTTTTTCTTGAAATGGACAATGATGAAAAAACTTGTTGACAGTCAATACCAGATAAGATTAAGCAGACTTTTAAAAAGTGTCAAAGCTGATTTTTGTACAGTGTAATCAGATTTAAGTTGGTTTGTTTTTGTTGGTATAAAAACTCTTCTTTGACCAGAAGACATGTATGTCTGTTGAAGAGTGCATATTTTGTGATGATTTAATACATATGCCTAGGGGAGTCTTTCAAATATTTGTCTTGATTTCTTAATGAGTTGTTGCTGTGGTTTCTGATGAAAAATCCAAAGAAAGATAGAGCCAATATACAGTAGTTTTGGATTCAGAGACTACAATAATGAAAGACATTTAACTCTAGGCCAAGCACAAAACTTTACCATCACAACACCACATATGGGTGCTGTACCTCATGTTTTACGGCCTGAGTAGTGGAGGGAGTTTGGGAGCATGTTATGAAGTTTAATGTTTTAAACAGTTTCAATGTTTGGACTACTGATGAGCTATCATGGAGTGTGATCATTGTATTTGCTATGTCAGTGATCTCCTTGTTTTCCCACATTCCTCTTCATGTGTAAAGCAGTGGGACCGCATGATGAATTTAGCCTGTCAGTGACTTGTCATAGCTGTTGCCCCCCCCACGTCCCTCAGCTGTGTATCCAATGAATACCAAGTATCCCACTGGGTATGGGAACACGTCTGTGGTTGCAATGTGAATACTGAGCACTAAACACTGTTTTGGTAAAGTGTGTGTGTGTATGTGAAGTGTCTGTCTGTGTGTCCTTGAGCTTGATTCTGCGTGCTGATTAAGTTAGGTGGTGACTAATGGCACGTCCATGCCTGGCGATCTACAGGTCTGTCTGAGTGACGGGACGGGACACACACTCGCGCTGAATAAAACATGAATTCAGATTCGCTGTCAGCAGACACAAGCCGCACAAGAAGGATGACATGACAGATGTTCATGTGTCTGTGACAGTAACAGCTCCTTTTGTGAATATAAAGTAAAGTAAAAGTTCTTATTCTTGATGTTTTTAAAAACTTTGACACACAGCTTCATATTTTTGTGTTACTCAGTATGTTACAATGATGATTTCAAAGCTCAGACAAATATTATCCTTGATGAATTGTAAGCTAGCATTTTAGCATTTCTTATATACATTGGTGCAATAAAAATGCTGAGTGGTGTCATGCAGTGTGAGAGCGGTTTTGTGGTTTTTGACATGGTTTATTGTCATTTCGGCTGTGCACCTGCAGCCATGGTTTGATGTTTTTACTGCAATGACACTGTGAAATAAATGGTTAGTTGTAAACCATAGTCTATAAAGATCTCAGAACAAAGATCTCAAGGTAAAACTAAATAACAATGTGAACTTTAGCAGAGTATCTGCAAAATATTTACAAAACATTGAAACCCACCTAATTCAAATTTCCACAACCATGTGGCCTCTGGCCAGAGAGATGCATACACATCCAAACTAATAAGCCAAACCCACTTTAAGACTGACATGTAGAAGCTTTTTATTGTGGCACAGAGATAAAACACTACACACTGCTTAGTCATTTTTGACAAACGTATGGTACGCAATATTCTATCTCAGCTTAAACATGCCTCATCCATGCAACAACATCATCCCTCCAATATGTTCTGAGTCTAATCTCTGTTTCTTCTCCTCTGATCTTCTTCTTTAAGTCTCCTGTGGCCTCCATGTGCTCTCACTCATGGCCTATTTTTTTTTTATTCACCAATTTTCATATTCCTCACGTCTTTCCTATCATCTGCATCCGCCTGCTCCTGTCTTTCATAAGCAGCCGGTGGTCTTCTGTTTGTTCCTGAATTGGCAGATTCCCACTGATGACATGCTGGCTCTTACTGAGCTGAGGCAGATGTGCTGCTGGTGTTAAGTACACTCTTCCTAAGTACTCTTGAGCTTAAGTTAAGTACACATCTGACAGACGCTTTCAAAGTGCAGGTTGACCAGGCCAACTGATTACTGCCGGAATACTGACACCAATCTTTAATCAAGCAATCAAGCCTTTTTCCAACTTGAATCAAAAAGGCAATCAGCAGAATTAAATGAATTATCAGATTGTTTTAAGACTGGAGGGTGCGAGATTATTTCATTTTATTTCACTTCATCCTAATTAGGAGGCAGTTATAGGATAAAGTGCTGCTCTTCTGTTTGTCTCATTATTAACAGGAGTTGGTTGACTTTGCAGCACCAAACATCCACACCCACTCCTCCTCCCACTGCCCACTTTCCTATCAAGCATCTTTCCAAAAAAACAGTAACTTGTGCCCATAAATCTTTTTTCAAAAGTGAAAAATACATAATGCTCCACGAAGAAAAGGGCTGCAACTGTTGATCACTGTCATTAATGAATTTGCTTATAGTTTCCTTGATTAACAGATTGATTGCTTAATCTTCACAATGTCAGAAATGATTTTCAGAGTAGTTAGTAATTTACAGCCATTTACAAAATGATTCATGGATCCAGCTCTACTTATGAATAACAATATCACACCCACGTGCATTATCATCACCATGGGTCACATTGTCCTTGAGGTTGGCTTTTGTTTTCAGGGTCCTGTTACACGACCCGACTACAGTGAACATTTAACTGCAGCAGCTTTTTAAACGGTGACATTAGACCTTGCAGCTGAGGACAACAGTCCCTTTGATATGAGCATGCATGAGTGTGTGTGTGAGATGCTCCTTGCCTCCCCTTCTGCCTTTGAAGATGGATGCCGGTGAAATGCTAATTACCCTGGGCCACGAGGCTGCACGCGTGCACAGTTCAAAGGCTGGGCCGGGTGCAACCGAACCTCAAAGCTGTTAGGCTGAATCTGTTCCGCTCCGAGGCTCTTCAGCTTCCGAAGGCCGATGTCTCAGCTGAGACCAATTCTCTACCCCCTTTATGACATGCATTACACATCCACAGAATGTGAGTTTGTCTGACTGTGTGTATTAGTGCAGTTGCCTCTAAGAGCATATGCTTTTGTAAGCATAATAAAATGAGAGGATCTTGTGCTAAGCAGCCAAGCTCGGGAAGATACTTCAGTGTCCATGATGCTGCGCATTCGAAACCTGCACCATTTATTTTTCACTGCCTATCTATATGTGGCGTCCTTTTGAGAGCAATGCCATGTACAATCCCTCACTTGCAAAATGTTTTCTTGTTCTCTCATCATGCTTCTTTTATAGCCTTGCCTTAGTACTGGATCACTCTCTTGGGTCTGAGCTGCTGGTATGTGCACAGCTGGAGTGAATGGCAATGACTTGATGCTGCACTGCAGCAACTGTGTATGTTGGGGGGAGGTAACAAAGTATGACAGGTAAATAGAGGTCACTTCCAGTAAGCGAGTACCAGCAGATGAATCGGCTGCGTACATGCACATGCACACACATCAACTCTGTCCCCACAGGTGATTTATGCAAGGTGTCGGCTTTGCAAGTGTTTGCATTTGAGGGGGATGTTGATGTATCACCAACAAAAGCACAGCTCCAACAAGTTACTGCAAGATGCATTTTCATTGCTCTTGACAAAATGTGTATAGGTGTGTGTCTGTGTGCATGTGTGTTCACTGCACTACAAAAGAGCGTGAGGTACTGGGGGACTCTCAACACTAGACAGAGCTCGCTGTGTCATCAATCACTGCATAAGAATAATTGCGCCAGTTTGCTTTTGCTGACGGTTTACTGTCTGTAACCGTTTTGGAAAGTCACACAACTGCAGGGAGGCACAAGCATAAACACCCACACTTGTACACACACTCAGTCATAAAACAGAAAACATGCTGGTTTTGTGATAAAAGTAAGATATTAAGCATGTTGCATAATGAAATAATTACTGTGGGCCCCATGAACAACATCCTCATACAAACAAGCAGCATGCTTGCAAAAATGACCAAAAGATACCCAAGAGAAAAATTCAAATAGACCCGACTCTGTTTTTCTTTTGGCTAAGCCTTGTCCTGTATGGTAGCCTGTGACTGAGGCAATGAGTGATGCAGGGATGGTGACATATTATTTGAGGTTTTCTCAGTTTCATCCAGCACACAAAGAAGTTTCAGAAATCTGTCAACACTGATCAAGAAGAGATGCAGAGACATAACCTAACTTCCATCTTCAACATGTAAATTTATATGTTGTAAGAGTGACTTGCAGCAAGAAAAGGGTGACAGCAGTGTTTTGTTAGTTTTTTTTTTTACCTACTAACTACATATATTTTTGCTACAAGCCAGATTCACACATTCCAACACACAACCCTATAGCTTTTTATGCTTTTAATACAATAAGCACATCACTCAAACAATTTGTCACACTTCATTGAGGGTTCAACATCTTGCCCATGGGCACTTTGACACACAGACTGAGGAAGTTGAGGAAACGGTTGGATGTTGTTAAATGCAGGGCTGTCATATCCTGCCTCTTCCTATCCTTTTGTTTGCTGACTTGTATCAAATTTACTCTGCTGAACAATAAAGCTACTTGTGCTGCAGAGGATTGAAATGCATGTTCGAAAGGTTGGGAGTTCACACCAAAAACAAAGTAAACCTTAAGTGTCAAATGTAACTTGGGTACGAGATCTTGGAGAACCGAGAAAGATGTAAGGTCAAAAGCCTGAGTCATTGCAGTAGGAGCAGTGTCCACAGCTGCCACTGCACTCAAATGACTGAATTACCAGTAAAAGAAAATGGCTATACTGTCCAAAGTGAATGGATAGGAGGATCCTCATCCATCCAACAAAGCATTACCTGGAACCATCTTCAGAATAAAATGTGAAAAAATTGTCTGATGAGAGATTAAAATAACAGGGAGAGCGGTAGTTGCCTCCTGATTTCTGGACTAGCAGGAGTATCTGTCTCTCACTTTGTTCTATCTGGTAATCCAAATAGTTGGGATACATCAGACTCACGTTCTGCTTTATTACCATGAGATAGTGTAGACACTCATCCAACACCCTCCTGCCATAAATACATAAATCATTTTCAACCAGTGCACTGTCTACTTAAAGATATATTTGTTTAAGACTAAACAAATAATACTATTCACTATGAGTGATTTCATAGTGTTGTAGGAGCTCATGGGCTTGACCCCAAGAACCACAGAAAAAGGAAGTAAAATCTAAAACTTGTTTTCTCTGATTCTTTGACATACTGTATATGCACAAAAAAAATCTGCATAACGGCAATCTTGTCCATTACTGGCATTACAAAGACTGTGGAAAAAAGCATCTTGAAGAGATAAGGTGTTTCACTGATGTGTCAACAGTCCTTCACTTGTCACGATCTTTGGCGGATATTCAGCAGGCTCAAGGCCAGAGATTAATCAGATGGGCTGAAGACAGAGGAGGGAAGCGAGGAGGATGGTGAGGCTGTTGCCATGACATTTTGAATCCACTGATAGAGCGCAGTTCAGGAGTTTTGCGTTCCGGTTGTGAACAGTATAGTACCTTTATACTTCAAACTCAAATAGAGATATAGGACTGATAGTTTCACATCTGGCATGAAAAAACTTAAGTCTCCTTTTTGATTGTAATTTATCCAATTTAAACTCCAACTGCACTCTTTGGCGTTCCTTTCTCTCTCTCTGTTATTCTCTTCTTGTCCTCATCACTCTTTCCTGATCCTCCCCTTGCTGCCTGCTGGGTGGTAGGGCTAAAGGACTGCACACCCTCGGCATGGCAAACAGTTCATGGAGGGGGACGAGGTGAGAAGAAGGGCTGATGTGAATGATTTCATTTGAGGGTGTTGACATTGGCATTACAGGCTATTGACACAACCACAGGTACTAATAACCTAATGAGGGTGTTAAACTGTCACCATGTGCTTGGTTAACATGAGTGCGAGTATGTAATTTATGTGTGTGCTCCTGAAAGGTCTGGCCTGTGTGAGAAAGATCACATGTATGCAGTAAAGACAAAATAGAAACATTTTGAAAAAAGAAGTAAAGAAAGAAAAGCTGCTGGACTTTCTTCCCAGATCTGAGGGAACTTCATCCTCTAGCAAAGACAAGAGGTTTGTTTCTTATCAGTAAGTAGAATTTCATTTATATAACACTTTTTAAGAGAAAATGTCACAAAGTGCTTCACAATAATAAAAAACACAATCATACAATGAATAAAAAACAATTTAAAACCAATATCCAGAGCAGAGTAAACTAAATAAAACAAATATAGAGTCTAAAATTAATAAAAATCATTAAAATGATGACAAGGCCTGTTTAGATAAGTAGATTTTAAGCTGCTTTTAAAAAATGTCCACAAAACACACAGATCTTAAATTCAATGGGAGAGTTTGGACAAAGGACAGCCACCTTCTGTTCTAAATGTTGATCGAGGGACAACCAGCAAACCCTGATCAGAAGATCTCAGAGCCCTGCTGCTGTGGTAAAACTGCAGCAGAGCTGTGTAAGGTCAGTGTTACAGATGTGTGTCTGCACTGCTCTGATGTCCAACAGCCAGCAGTCTGACAATCAATCTTTACAGCATTTGCTCTTCCTTGGTGCCCTTGACAAGGCTGAGCTTATCCAGAGTGGGAAAAGTACATCATTTATTATCTCAGCTGACATGTCTATTCCTACTGAACTGCATCCATTCATTACATCTTGAGTGGTTCCCAAAACCTCTTCTTTTTGTATTCTTCACTGAAGCCAAATTATGTTTTTCCAGCTTTAGGAGCAAAGCATTGGGATGCAAAGCTACTCAGCTTCACAGAGTGGAAGATAGAAAGGTTTCCCATCAACTCTTATGATATTTACAGACTCAATTAATCTGCTGAAAATGTAATGTTTTAATATAACAAGCAAACTTCAACCTGTTAATTAAATCTGCCAATGCTACTTTACATGAGTAAATTATGTATTTTTGATTTTGCTGTGCTATTATTTGTTATGCATACCAATCCAGTTAAATGTTCACTCAACCTTTCAATATACAACAAAGAACTGCAACAGCAGAATTCTATTGTAGAAGAAATATTATTCAAGCTGAAAAGTGAAGTAAATAAATATGTAAATAAGGGCCAAATTGCATTTTTATTTCTGCCCCTCTGTAAATCGGTCTCGACATCTCAGCAATTCTAACAAGATAGGAAAATCAAGATTGAAAATAAAATGGCTCCCAGACACCGAGTTCCATACATGCACAAATGCAATATTACATCGTAAGCAACCTTTCCTGTTACCTACTACAACAGGTCACTCAAGAAACTGTATGAAAATGTATTTTGTGTTTTTGGCTCAATGGGCCTCAGATCAGGCCTCTTCTTTTCTCTCATTCTTTTTGGAAGTGGAAAGAACCTTTTAAAAATCTGTATCTATTATATAAAATGGAGAACTTTAATAGTCTCTATTTTCCAGGAGTAGTTTACAAGAGAAGCCTATCTGATAATGTTTAATAGTTCAGTTTTACAAAACATTGAGTTTGTTGCTAATCAGTGACATGCAGCCTCTGCATGCACAGTGGAGTAAGCGAGGAACAGGCTGGTGATGTGATTCAAGTTTGATTAAAGTGATCGTTGAGTCTCCCATTACATGTTTTCTCCAGTATTTTCAAGGGGCACCATTTTTACATCCAGGGATCAGTGCCATCCATGCTGAAAGTGATACGATTGGAAAAAAATAAAAGAGCCCAGAGCATTTACCACCTCCCCTGTACCCGAAACAACATTAGATGTGCCAAAGCCTTTCCCCATTTTTGGAGAGATTTGTGTTTTTTTAGGATAGTGACTTGTCTGTTAAGGCAGTTTATCAAATATATGTATTTTAACTTCTACTCGAGGGTGTTTGATCTGTTGTGTTTTCTGAGGTTCTGACTAAACTCATGCCGCCCATAGACCAGCTTGTAACACTTGCTAAAGCAAATGAGACAAAAGGCTTAACTTTTCCCAGTCGTTTTTCCCAGAAATATTTGTGTAAGTTTTGGCAGTGTCTTGTGATCTGTGCTTCAATTTTAAAAAGAGGAGTAAAGATGATGACATGTTGTACTCTGAGTTTTTCATGCAGCCTGAGGTAGTGTGAGAAATCGTGTTAATCCATGTAACAAAACTGCATCTGTGAGAATACCAGGATCATTGCTGGCAAAAAAAATTCATGGATATGCATGTCTGCTACTATGAAACCTGAACGCCTCTCAAAGGGATAT
>JBBBVU010058308.1:0-10060 GCA_037177055.1 Atherinosoma microstoma | reverse complement strand
TGAAGATGTTTTCGTTAATGCAGCATTTCCGTCTTGCAGTTGTTTTTGTTTATGCAGTGCTTTCCTGTTTTTGCAGCACGTTTTTGTATATGCAGAGCATTTGCACCTGTCGGCCACCGTAGGAAAGACCCAGTCCTGCGTAGCGAGGGGTCTCCACTGACGGCAGGCAGGAGAGATGCAGGTGTTTCTTCAGAACGTCCTGGTTTCTTCTGATTTGGTTTTTGCTGCCCATTGAGTCATGTGTTGTGTTATGTGTGTTGGCCCAGCAAGATTGTTCTTCAGGTTCCAAGTGAAAAAATCTGGGATCACAATGCTGTCAATGACAGAACTGGTCCACTCACTTTCCCCAACCATTGAAATTCCCAAATCTAACATCACCAAAGACTGAATGGCAGACTCAGACAAACCTGCCACACAAATGTTTTTATCACTGGCTTCTTTTCTGAGGTCTTTGACACCCATTTTCGTGAGTGTTTATGTTGCACTCCTAAAATGAAACTGTTTTCAGCTTCTTTATTCAATTCACGCAAAAATGCTGCTGTGAGGGTAAAAATTACATAGATTAAATTCCACGGAGGTACGGGCGGTCCTGCATTGAAATATTTTTTTATTTATGGCTCTCATTTTTGTAGAGATCATTGTTTTACTAATCAAGCACTGGTAATAGAATATACTTTTGTTAAGAAGCCCTGAAGGTCACTCCACACCTTCACGCAGGATGTGAGAATGTTCTGCAGGTTGTGTGGTCGTGGAGCTGAGAACAGCTGAAACCGCGAACGTAAATTACTTTTTGTTTCTACACAGCAATCTCTGAATAAAAGGTCAACATAAGGGTCTACAGAGACGTAGCAGTGGTTCAGTGGCAAGTTTAAAAGAATATTGTGCAACATCTGCGGGGAAAAAAGAAAATCAACAGGGCGGGTCGCCTGTATTTTTGTGTCATGACGGTTTTGTGCCAGGAAGAACAGCAGCAGACCCGAGACACAGAGAGAAACTGAGCGACCCGCAGTCGCTTAAACATTCTTAACACCAGGTCGGGTTTGGTAACGATCCTAACGGTTTGAGCGGGTGCGGGTTTGTAACATTGGACCCGTGCAGGACCCTGCGGTCGGGGTGAACCTCTGCAAACTCTCCATGTTGTCATCCATCTGTCTTGATTAATTGTTAGTGGCCCTCTGTGTATTCTGCACATCTGTATGTGTGACGGTGTGGATTTATTGTTCACCTTGTTCAGACTGAATATTAGCCTAGAATTTATGCTACTGAATATGTCATTATTATCCTAAAAAAAAAAGTGACCGGTAAATATGCAAAATGACCAGATTTTTATGACCCTGTCAGTAAAAATGACCGACAAAGAAAAATTCTAGTGGAACCTCTGCATTGACAATATCTTTCGGAAAGCTGAGGACTTTGGTGTTTTTTCCACACATCCACTGAAAATCCCTTACAGTCGAGTCAGCGACTTTTCAGGCCCGGCATTCAGCTTTCCCTTAAGCACTGGGCACTTGTGGCATGATATTTTATGACTATCAAGCATATTCAATGTAAACAACGTCACCGGAACAACAGCCAGCATGGAGCATTTTGGGAAGGCCTGAAATACTCTATCTATCTATCTATCTATTGCTTTTTTATCGTTTTTATTTTTTTCACTGTATGAGCTGTGGGTGAAAGATTTTTCTCTAACCAAACATCCCAGCGATGCCTCCTGCTTGGACAGAGGGAGAGGTACGGGATTATTTCTGAGCTAAATAAAAGAGGTTGATGCAGCTGATGTCTTCTCTCCATTTCGCTTTGTTCAAAAGAAAAGGTCATCACTGTGCAAGTTCACAACACAACTTTCTGCTGGTCAAAAGCAATCAATCATGCAATCATCAAACTCTTATCAAATTGTAAATATTGTAAATAGTATTTCTAATACATAACAAAAAGTTCAAATACTTTTAGTTGTAACAATATTGAAATATTCATTTTTAAATGTTGGAATTCCACTAGCAACAAGCATGTTCAACTGTTAATTTAAACAGTTTTTGTGCTGGCAGAGATGTCAGATATATGCACTCCACCTAGAGTGTGCACATTATCCAGCATGAACATTGTAGAAATGGAAGTTTTAACTCTGGATTGTTGCAGGGTGGAACTGAGTGGTTGTTCAGCATGTGCTGAGAGAAATGGATGGAATGAGAAGTTAAACGTGAAATATTCTATCATCTTATGCTCTTTTCTGACCACACTAATGGTTTCACCTCCTCACAACACCTCATTACAAACATGAACAAAAAAAAGAGGGACATTTTGTAATAATAATGTATAAACTTATATGCGGTTTGTTTTGTCCAAATCAAGGTTTATATTGACACATCACAGAGAAAAATAAACAGTTATGTTATAAACAGCCGGTATAAATTGCTCTGAAGACCAGATATGATAATCAGAGTGCTCCCATAAAACTTCTGTTAAAGAAGAAATCTAAAAGATTGAAATGTGAAACAAAAGTGAAACTTAAAAGACATTTTGATAAATCATGTGACCACAGATCATCCCTCCCTCCCTTCTCCTGACAATATAAGAACGGTTCCGTCTGCATTACCTGCTTTGCAGAGACAGCAGAGAGAAGCCGACAGCAGAGGTAAAATCTCTGAGATTGACAATGAATTATTCTCAGATGTTATCAGGATTTTGGTCTTCACAGGGGATTTCAGATGGACCAGGATCAGATTAAAGCTATTACTGAGAGCTTTTTAAAAGAAAAACAGTTTATTCTAAGTAGGTTATACACACACACACACACACACACACATACATATATATTTATATATATATAAATATCAAAAGGTAGCAAATATGTAGATTTTTTTGTTTAGGGTTTTTACCTTTAAGAAATGAATTCACAACAAAGTATAATCCTGAGTTATCGACTCCATGTAGTATTTATGAAAGTACGTATAAGTATTTTACATTGTTTGTTAATCTGATGGAGAAAACTTTCCACATTTCATCTGTTATATAAACACATTCCTCTTTTACCAAACTGAGCTTAAAACTGTTGTCTGTGATGTCTTTTAAAAGAAACATGATTTGCTTTGTTTTTTTTTCACTGATATAGTTGAAAATATCAGTTCACTTATTTTAAATAACTGGGCATAATTCTGGACTCCAGTCTGGTAAACCAAACAGTAAATTTTAATCTACAAAAATTTAAAGACATTACATATTAGATCTGCATTCAGTTATCTTTTTTTTTGTATCAGAATTTGTCACATTTTGCTCAATTTTATTTTTCCATGTTTCCCTTGGTTATAATTGGACACTGCACAATTGCACTGTATTTGAATACACACTGTAATTTTACTGTTTGCATAATAAAAACCCCCCCAAAGAAAACCGAGAAAATAAGTATTTCAGATTTTATCCTCTAGGGATGCATGACTACGTGTCTATGTGGGTATGAATGAAATGAAAATGAAATGAAAAATACTTTATTTATCCCTCTGAGGGAAATTATTGAATATGTAGGGTTAGGGTTATTAATATTATTGTATATGTTCATGGTTGTGTGTACATGTATGTGTATCTGTAGTGGTGTGTTTATATATACGTATATCCATTCATCCATTATCTGCTGTTTATCCGGTATCGGGTATTGGGGACTGAACTCTAAGCAGGAAAGCCTAAATTTTCCTCTCCCCAGCCACATCAGCCAGCTCATCCGGGGGGACCCTGAGGCGCTCCCAGGCTAGTTGAGAGATTTAATCCCTCCAGCGTGTCCTGGGTCCACCCAGAGGTCTCCTCCTAGTGGGACATGCCTGAAATACCTCCATTGGGAGGCGTCCTAACTAGTGTTGTTTTTGGCTGCCTGTTTTAATTTCAGTTTTAGTCTAGTCTTTGTGTCAAACTGTCATTTTAGTTTTTATTAATTTTAGTTACGTTCAAACTCTTTTTTTGTTTAGTCAAGTTTAGTCGATTAAAACTGAGCATTTTAATCACAATCACCCATGACTATTTTAGTCTAGTTTAGTCAATGATTTTAATCTCTTTTTAGTAATGTAATTCTGTTTAAACCAGTTAATATCGTATAATTACCTAGTATAGTAGAGATGAAACCAATTTTTTCTTTTAGTCAAACCCATTTCACAAATCAAACATGGTTATCTTATTATTATATTATTGTTACCTTATAGACTCAAGAAAACAGACATGGGATCTGCTCTGAGCAGGCTGCTCAACATATTTATTTGACCAACTAAACTTATAGGTACAAACACATACATTTAAAAAAAATAAATGAAATACTGTAGCACCACATGACTGGCAATGCAACCAAAAAACTAATACATTCAAGTTTAACATAAAGAGAAACAAGAATGCTTTAGCTACAGTAACATAGTAAAAAGTACAAATATAAAAATGTGTGTGTCTGTGACCGGCTTGTAAACTGAATTTTGCATGATGATGGTTCTGCATCATGAAATCTAACTTAAAAGAACACCACTACAAATGGCCCTGACTGCATAGGACTCTGTTGACAGAGAAAAATAAACAGTACTAAACTGTTGTAAATATTAGTTAGCATAAATCCTCACCATAATTTTACATCAGTTAATCTACTTCTGAGGGAGTGACTTTATCTGTGACAGAAATATAGTCTACATAATCAAAACAGATGTAGTCATAAACTAAGCAGGGAGGCATGTTGATGCCAGTATAATTTGTTTAAATGTACTGGGTCTAGACTATGGGATCCTTTAATACACTTACAGAGTTAGTCAGGTAGGAAGTAAATCTAAGAATCTCTGTTTAGAATCAGTGGATTGACATGACCGTGCTGCACTAGTCAGAGGACGTTTGTTAAAATCTCTGGAATAAATTAGCTCCCAGTTAGAGCTAATTAATATATATTTATGTGTGTTGTTGTGGATACACAAAAATAAAACAGTTTTAGCAGATAGTTTGGATAAACCCACTTTGCACGCGCACTAGTCACACACACAAGCTAGGCTAGACACACGTTACACACATACAAGTTACGCACGCATGTGCACTAGACACACACACGCTAGACACGCGCGGCTGGACAGTGTAAAATAGAAAGTGACGTTACGTTAATGTCTTAACATGACCTTGATTTTACCATGGAAGATCTTGAGATGTCTTTCTAGATTTGTGGTGTTTTTTATGGTCGCATTTCTCCCCATCTTTTTCCACAGTTTTGTTTTACACTTCTTTGTAATTAAAGGCATGGTATTGGCATTGTAACCTGGCCATGACTCCAACCAATAACGTGCTTGACCCACTGCATCTACATAATGCCGGGAGTGTGGAGAGATGATTGAAGAAGTCACATCGTCTGCATCTGAGCAGTGCAACGCACAGCCGAGGAAACAGAAAACGACTAAACATTAGTGTTATTTCGTCTCGTCTCGTTTTAGTCAACGAAAATGAAGAGACATTCTGGAAAAGTTTTTTTTGTGAACTACATCTAGTCATTTTTTGTGAACTACATTATCTAGGTAATAATGACTGACGTTAGCAGCCTGGAGTCGATGAGAGTCACCACTTTAATTTTCAAATATAAAAATATTCTAGCTAACTCCAACTTTATTCAAACCATTTTGTGTTGGTTGTTAAATTGTCTGTGTTTGTGTTTTTTTATCCAGATACCAACACTTGTTTCAACTCCCTGGACATAACTTGAGTATTTCATCACCATGGCAACGTAAGTAATATTAACATTTAACAATTTAAACAGATTTCAGCTGGTATAGTTTGTGTGTTATGGTGTGGAATAATTTCTCTGGAAGTGTCTTTTCATTCATTTCTTCTACAACTTTTGTGTTTGGCTCCTTTAAAACATCTTTTACTGTATTTGATGTTGAACTATTTTTCGGCATGGCTACTTCATCCTCTGGTAGTCTGGATTTTGCTTTATATCCTGATAGGTGTTGCAGCTGATATAGCTGTTGCTCAATAGATGCTGATTATATTGTTCCTTTCAATCTTCCAGTGGTTTGGATCATTTTCTGAACTGTTTGTTTGTGTATAATGAGACAAGGCTCCATGAGTGGTGGGCAGATCAATCCAAATAGCTTAATGGGGTCAGTACTTTAATAGTCTTTATATCATTCAGTATGATGATCATGTTTCATAAAGAGGTAGACACGATAGTCCATGTGTCGTACCTTTTACATCTTGAAAGCGCACCTTGTTCCTCTACCTGGTCTGTTGTCTGTTGACTTGTGGATAAATGACTCAGCGGCTGAGTGTGAACACACCCATCATGGCTGCAAGTTTGTCATGGCAGAAAAAAAGAGAATCATGTGGAGGCATTTCAGAACTGTTAATGAAAACACTGCTGACTGTGATGTAGGAGGACCAATGAGTTCTGGGTAACGTCAACAATTTTACACACCAATAATGAGCCTCAGTTCTACATTTGTTTCTACATTACTGCTGCTTTCATTTTGTCATTCAAGTGCAGACTTTTTAACATGCAAATGTTCACAAAGGAATGGAAATCAGGTTTGTGCAGATTGTGGAAATAGTTTCACAATGACTAAAATAAACCATACATTACCATGTGCATGCACATTTCTGCCTTTGATTGTATTTTTTGTTTATGATCAGTTTTATGTACAGTAGCTGATCCTTGATATCTTGTATGATTTATCTGATGACTAACTAAATTAAAATACAATTCAAAGATCATTTTTAGAACTTAGCCAAACAGTATTTTAGTCCAATATTGAAAAATACATTTTTCTGTTTATTTTTTGTATAATGAAGGCCAAAAAATCTTTCCTGATTGCCATGTCTCCTGCATTATGACTCAATACAATAATTATCCTGATAAGTTGATGTATGGGGAAAATATTCTGAACATTATCTTAGAGGCATGATTATTAAAATATAGTATTAAATTCATTGTAATAACTGGGGTACTGAATATTATACCCACTAAAAGTTATTTAATCCATCAACATGATATGTATTTTAGGTAAACATGTCAACTGCTTTATTATTTTTGGTTTTAGATAAACTGTAACAGCAATATGCAACAATAAAGCAAGACAAAAACTGGAACTGCAATTAAGTCAATTAAAGTCAAATGAAAAAAATTAAAGCTGGAAGTTGCTTTCGTGGCCCCTCGCACCTTCGGCACCCCTTGGCCTATTGTGCCACCATGTCCACAGCCACCTCCCGACCATCGCACTCTCACCCTCAATTCAATTCAATTAATTTCAATTCAATTCATCTTTATTTGTATAGCGCCAAATCACAACAATGTCATCTCAGGGCGCTTCACAGACAATCAGTTCCCTCACCAGCATTCACACATATGGTCATGGAGGAGTGTGCAGCAATACCTGCTAACCCCTGCACCAGAGTCAGTGCATCTCAGTTAGTGTAAAAACCATCGTCAGTTGTTTGGAATCATGACTGAGTAATGTGAGGTAATATGTTTTTTCTGATTATTGTAGCTCATTTGGGCCTTAAAATGAGTCACCTCCTGTTTTCAGGGGGCAGGGCTATAGTCATGACGTCATCTGGACACCTGGTTATGGTCAGGATCGAACTGGACAGACTCATGTTCAGTTTGGTGCAGATCAGGATTTGTGCGAAACATCAAAGTTTGAGCGGGCGCCACTGCTAAACGCCAACTCCTTTGAGAAAGATTTGGATAATTCTTGATCACACGTGCCTTAAGAGAGTTCACACGGATTTTGAAATCAGTATGATAAAATTTGAAGGAGTTCGTTTAAATACAGGGATAAGAAAAGGGCAAAAATGACACAAAAATTGAAACTTTTTTCAAGGTGGCCGACTTCCTGTAAAATTTAGGTTATGGGTTTAAGAGGCTGTTTTCTAGGTCCTGATATTTTCTAACAGTGTTCCGAATTTCGTCCACGTGGTGGGCAGGGCTAATTGATCTAAATATTGTAAGGGGCACTATTGAGCCGTTAAGGGGCTTTTCCAGAATATTGTCATGTGAACCAGTTCAGGTCATGACTGTCATCACAGGTGCCAAGTTTCGTTCAGATGAACCATTTCCAGGACCAGTTACAGGAACTTCCTGTTTCATGGCGTTGGAGCAACATTCGCCATGGTTACGTTTGACGTAGGAACTTGAGTGTTTTATTCTGGCATCTTTCAACTTCTTGGGGTCATCTTTTGAGGAGCAGGACCACACAGTGCAAAAAATGACTTCCTGTCGAAAGTGAGTGGGGCTTACCCCGAGACCGGAAGTGGTCATCATTTTCTTGAAAACACTTTGATTAATCCCTGTTGTTTGATGGTGATCGGATAAAATCTGAGGGATTTATAAGGATTTATGATATGGTGTCATGTCAAAGATTGCCATGATACCATGGCCACGCCCTGCAGTGTAGAGAAACAGTTTTCACCTGTTTTCTGCTGTCTGACCCAATTTTGACCTGCTTGTGTCAAAAAAGTCAGAGAAATGGGGGTTTGACTAAAAAACATGACTCCCTGTCGCCAGGGCCGTCACTAATTCATAATCAAAATATTGACGTGCAGTTATGTTCAATAAGGGCATCATACATGTGCATTTTGGTGCAAATATGTTGTTTTTTGTGGAGGTTTTATCAATTTCATTTTTAATGGTAAGTGATCAAACTTTGAGAAAAAATTGGATAACCTTTAATCCCACATGCCGTCAGAACATTCTGACCCATATTGGTGGCTGTACGATGATATCCCTAGGAGGAGACAGATTTAACTCAACATGAGTAAAACGCCAAAATGGCGAATTTGACCCAAAATGGTTGACTTCCTGTTGGATTTGGACCATCGCTCCAAGAGGGTTTTTTGTTCACCCGAGCATGTAGAATATGTCTACCAATTAGGGATGGGCATTTTAGGTGATTTCTGAAATCGATTTGTCAGACCTTTCAAAATCGATTGGTCGATTAGTAGTGACGTCATAATATTTAAGAAATGCAATGTAAGACGTGTGAGGTGTGTGAGTCAAAATTTGGCAAGTTTTCGAGGATGTTCGGGTCACGAAAAAAGCAATTCATTTCAGAGAAAATGAAGAAATAATGCGGAAGAATAAGTTCTTACAAATTAATAGGCCTTCACACTGCCGTTAGTGTTCGGGCCTAATTAAGTGCCTGAAAATACAAGTATATTTTATGTCGTGGAGGAGTTTGTGTGTCCAGTATTTCTCCATGTGTGAAGTGCAGAGCAGGTGTGGCCATACTTATTGCCCCCAGGCTTAGTGTTTCTATGTTGGGATTTAACCCGATAATTGAGAGGGTAGCCCGTCTCCGCCTTTGGGTTGGTGGACGGATCCTGACTCTGAGGGTAATGTTGCTGGTCTGATAGATTTCTTTGACAAAGCAAGGTCAGAGACTCAGGCACAGGCAGGTTAATTCTAAGCACACTTTAATATTAAAGTTGGTTTACAGGATGGATGATGGCACTATAAGATGGATGTCAGTGAGGAAGTGTCTGTACATTTGTCTGTGGTCTATAAAAGAAACAAAATAAGACTGATGATACAGTACAATTGTATAAGAATACCTAATGAATAATAATAAACATTTAGAATATGACTGGAAATGTATTAACTTAGTCAAATACACCAAATAAGCAATAAATTAATAAAAGTCCAGTCATGTTAAGGGTTATCAATACAATCAGAAATTTAATGAATCTCATAGTCTTTACCTCCATCTAGTGGGTGTATACTGCAACCACACCACCTACCTTCAACAAGTGAGAAACGAATGACCAGAGGTGTCAGATTACACTTAACTCATTGGCTGCCAGCCATTTTTATAGCAGAGAGCTCCATACTGCCAGTGTTTTTGAGTATTTGGGCTCATCTTTCAGGACTCACAGAATATAGAGTTCTAGGATCACAGAAACATTGAGATTACCAAAAGAAAGTTTAGACTCTCTTCTTTTATATGAAAAAAAAAGTTTGTTTCTAGCATTTTTTGTTCTTTAGTAATAATAATAGAACATGGGGAAGTTGAAGCAAAACGGCTGCTTTTGGCCAAAAAACAGAGAAAATGAGCCTTTTCTGCAACGA
>JBBBVU010058307.1:0-10060 GCA_037177055.1 Atherinosoma microstoma | reverse complement strand
CTCTCAGGTTCTCCAGACAGACTGGTTTCAGTGGGAGGGACTCCCTCCTTACTGTCCTCACACTGATCCATGATGCTGAATTCACACCAGCTCACACACACTTTCTACCTTCACCTGCAGAGAAAACATTAATCATTCATCTTAACATCAACTCAAACCTTCTCTTCATCATCTACACCAGTGATATTCAATTCAGTCCTACGAGGTCCGCAATCCAGCAGGGTTTCAATGTGTTCTTCCTTCAGCACACCTGCATCAAATTAATGGATGTAGCAGCCAATCAAGTTCTGCATAGTAACTCATTAATTTGTGTCAGGTGTGTTGGATCAGGGACACATGGAAAACCTAATGGATTGTGGACCTCGTAGGACTGAATTGAGTATCCCTGATCTACACTGTAAAAACATCAGCTGTGTTTTTACTTTCAGACCACTATATCAAGACATGGAGCTACAGGCCTACACACATGATGACTGATGACCGATGATGATGATGATATAACTTTTTTTAACCTGCTTGTATCAGAGGAAATGAAGAGGGGGAGTACAGGAGACTGGCGAGGGACTTCACAGAATGGAGTGGGAGGAACCAGCTACACCTCAACACTTCAAAAACTAAAGAGTTGGTCCTGGACTTCTGAAAACAGCAGCTTTCTCCACAACCTGTCTGTATTGGGGGTGTGGCTGTAGAGACAGTCACATCCTACAAATACTTGGGTCTCATCTTGGACATTAAACTGGACTGGTCTCAAAACATCGACTACCTCTACAGGAAGCAGCAAACAAGGCTCTACTTCCTGCGGAGGTTGGCATCTTTTAACATCTGCAGCACGCTGCTTCACATGTTCTACCAGTCGATGATTGCCAGAGTGCTCTTTTATGCTGTGGTCTGCTGGGGGAGCTGTAACAGCAGGAGGAGCCTAAACCGGCTGAACAAGTTAATCAAAAAGGCTGGGGCTCAGTTATGGTACTGAAGCTTGAGTCTGTGGAGTCGGTGACGGAGCTAAAAATTCTGGCCAAGGTTCACTCCATCAAGGACAACACCACACACCCTTTGTACTCTGTCCGATGTGCCACAGATAGAATGAGGAAGTCCTTCATCCCCTCAGCTATCAGGCTGCACAACTCGCTGAAGAGGCGGGGAGAGGGAGGAGGGCGGAGGAGGAGTGGACGTTAGATCATCAGGCAGAGGAGGAGTGGACGTTAGATCATCAGACAGAGGAGGAGTGGACGTTAGATCATCAGGCAGAGGAGGAGTGGACGTTAGATCATCAGGCAGAGGAGGAGTGGACGTTAGATCATCAGGCAGAGGAGGCGTGGTGATGAAGCTTCCCTGACTGAAATATATTAGAGCAGACTGATGAGGATTAGTTTTATTAGTTTTACTTCATTTATTTATGATGTTTTTAATAAATTTAGTTATTGATTTTAGTAAATGTACTTTTTATTTATTTTTTATTTGATCTATTTGTGTAGCGTGAACTTTTTTTTTTGGTACATGAACAGCCAGTGTTTAAAATTTCCATCGGGATTAATAAAGTTTATCTATCTATCTATCTATCTATCTATCTATCTATCTATCTATCGTTATTTTAACTCGGTCATTGAGGTTTCCCTCATTTACAGGGACAACAAGGTCACAGCAGCAACAGATGAATATAAAAACACTAAACAATAGAACAATAAAATCATAGCATAAATACAATAAAACTAAAAACAATTGTAGGAAATAGCATAAGTACCATTAATTAAAAACGATCACAGGGCAATTTAAAAAAAATAAAGATGTAACCCTTCTAACGTCTTTGTGCGTTTTTGATTTTTTGAGCGTTTTTTTGTGAATAATTTTGGCTGTGTTGATGCAAATGGTATAAAAACTGCCCCATGTGTGTATTTTATGCTGAAGTTTACAATTTTAGGTTTTTGGTTTGTTTTAACCCTTTAATTCACCCTGTAAAAAAATAGTCACACCTTTTGTCCCCATTCAAACAACATTTCTTAACCCATTGAAGTGAAAATTAGCATTTTTATCAATGTTTTCATAGATTCGTGATAGTAAGGGACTAGAATTTTATTTCTTATTGTTTTTAACCAGTTGTCACTACTTTTTCCATATATGGTCAATAGAATTCTAACAGATGGAATTACGTCATTCATAGATTCAAATGGGGCCTGTAAAGCTGATGAAATACATTTTCAGAACAAAAATGATTTGGGTCTATTTTAGGGATGCTATAAAAACTGTAGAGGCTTGTTTATGTAAGAAAGTGTCTGTGTGCGTGTTTAGGGTTTATTTTCGCTACAAACTCACTGTAGACAATCCAAATTGTGCACACAATGAAAAACTTATGCAATACATCAAATATATATCAAAACCTCATTATGCACAGACATGGAGTATCTTGTTTATACTTGTTGAACCTGCAACAATGTTCCATAATGACATTGTTTACACAGGTGTTACCGCAGAAAAACACTTCATGTTTCACTTAGATTGAGGATCGTTTCATCCCAAATACTCATGATGAGACAGGTCAGTTTTATCCCCAAGCAGAGCCACTAACATTACAGGGTAGAGGGATGGGCGGAGCCACAGCAGGAGGAGAAAATGTTCTGTTCTGAACAAGACAACAGGGGTCTGTTTCATTAAGGAGGTTCAACAAACTCAACTCTGAGTTGACAAACCCTGAGACGGAAAACTCAGTTTTCTGTTTCATAACAGGTGATTAGCGTTAGTTTTGTCAACTCCGAGTAAGTTGACTCCGAGTAGCCTATCTGGACTGAGTCAATTGCGTGCACCACGACTATAAATAAGCCCTCATCAATAGAGCCCAGATTCCCTGATTCACCACGGATACTGGAGCTAAAAGAAAGCGCTCACATATATTTCACCGCTGGAGCAGGACATTTTGATGGAAGCATATAAAAACTGTGAACACATTTTCCGCAAAAAAAGCAACAGGGCTGCAGCGGCAAAAGAGAGGGAAGCAGCACTGGGGAAATATCACTGCTCGAGTCAATGCACAAGTTTTGTGTTTAATCACTCAGAAAATATTGTATGTGTTGACCCTGTGTTCATGTAGGTGCAACCCAGGAGGAAAAAAACGGACTTGGAAGCAGTTGAGAATGAAATATAAAAATATAATTCAGTCAGGTGAGGCGGAAGCACATTGGTTTTATTTCACTTTGGTAACATTTGGGATCTCAAACTATTTAAATAATTTTATACTGTACAACTCTTTCATCCCTATGTAAGACTGAAGTCCTGTCTCTATGCCTCTGACTGATGATGTGCCCTGGCTACTTGGCTTTAAGAGCAGTCCTTTGGCTGACTGGTCGGTGCGAATGACTGTCATCTGGGGGGTTGTGGGTTCAAACCCTAATGGGCCCTCCGTAGCCCTGCCACACCTGCATGATGTTTTCACACATTCTGTCCTCTTTAATGTTTTATAAATGAAGGTGGTGAAGTTAACATCAAATTCTGCAGCACAAATGAACAGAGTTTCAGTAAACGCCATAGTTTAATTCTGTAGCTACAACTGTGCATGTAGAACAAAATAACTTCATGTCATTCTTATGGATTTCCATTTACCAGTCAAGGAGTTATACTGGGTTCATCTCATTAAACAAATTTAATAAACAGATAAGGAAATGGTATTCTTGGACCGCCAGATTAAAAAAAACAGATATTGAAATGGAGATACTTAAATACAGATTAGAGGTGTGTAGTAACAGGTACGTATATTTTAATATTAGAAAAATACAAAAAAACATGAGAAAATGTTTTCTTTTTCTTTCCCTGTCTGTAGGATATAGCCTAAGGTAGACGAAATAAAATGAATGTGTCAGTGTGGTCATATGTGGTCGTGCTTTTTAGGATTTACATATAAAAAAAATAAGAAAAAATATTAGTGCAGAGGAGTTTTTGGCAGCTGCATGCACCGAACACACGCAATGGGGCAGTGATCGCTTATACTTTGGTCAAAGACCCCACAAGCAGAGATTATGTTATTCTTATTTGAGAAGATCAAAGATCAAGGATCAAATCAATGAGGGTAGACTGTGAGTAATTAGTAGGATTTTGTCTGGTGGGCTCAGTGATAAACTGACATAGGCTGAGGTTCCCACTACAAGTTTGAGGCACCTCTTAACCAACTAAGATTAAAGTCACCCATCACAATCATTTCTAAATGTAAGTATGGGTAAAGTAACTCTGCCAGAGAATCGACAGAGCTTGAATCAGCTGAGGGAGGTCTATATACACCAACAACACACAGAGTATTGTTTTCCCCAGGACAACCTTCAAAATTAGCAGTTCAAAACATGTTGGGATGGGGACAAATTTTGGGACCGAAACCTCCACGTTCGATTTGACTTACACCACCTCCCTTGCCAGCCCTGTCACATCTAAAAATATTGAAGTGGTCTAGAGCTAATGAGGAGTCAGCCAAGATTCAGTCACAACTAGAATGTCAGGATCAGTCTGTGATATAACTTTTAAATGATCTAGTTTATCAGGATGCAGGATTGCCTGAAAGTTTGTAGATTGTTAAGGACAATTGGGGTATGGGCCATGTTACTTTCACTGATACACCCTGATTTGGTTTGATTGGAAGTTTCAATAAGTTCAACACTTGGAAACATCTCAAATGATGAGAATACAGAAGTGATCTTTGACCATCTGTACAAAAGTGTCTGCAACATGATAATTAATCTGAAATATGACATGAGCTGAGTTCACTAGTAAACTCCAGATGAACAGTTTGACTGTAGGTTTGTAGCAGGGGTACTCCAAAAAATCCATCCTGCAGAACCAAACTTACAGTAACACTGATAAGAACCACCTGATCTCTGTTAAATATTATTTACTGGACCATTATTTGACCAACAGAGGCTTTTGAAGACATATGAATTATGATCCTTCATAAAACAATTCAGGTATCAATTAAACTGGAGTGTAAGATCAGAGTCCAGCATGATTTCTTATCAGTTTTAGAGTTTCATTTTGAGTTTGTTCAGGGTGCAGTGATAAA
Source organism: Atherinosoma microstoma (assembly GCA_037177055.1). Lineage (NCBI taxonomy): Eukaryota > Metazoa > Chordata > Actinopteri > Atheriniformes > Atherinidae > Atherinosoma > Atherinosoma microstoma. The sequence continues at coordinate 5,028 of JBBBVU010058307.1, read as the reverse complement.
CTGAGCAACATCTTAGTCAGATTTGCCCTCTTAGAAGGTAAAACAGCAGCAGATGGAGCATAAAAATGTAGAACTAGGCCTGGGTATCATCACCAATTTCCTGAATCGTTTTGATTCACAATAGTCTATTTCGATTCGATTTTGATTCATTTACAGCTAATTGTTTAACAACACTTACTTTTCTTTAATTCTCAGGTAACTATTTTTTATAAAACACTGAGCATGATAATAAAATTGCTCTAAATATCATTAAAGTTCAGGTCTTAGATATGGTGTTGACTATAATAAATCTTACAAAGAATACTGGATCCATTTTAAGCCCCAATATGATTCAGAGATTCCTACAATGACGGTTCTGCTATTCTGGTAGATTTTTCATTCCCCTTCGTTTGAAGTGAGCTCCAGAAAAATTTTCATTTGAAGGGGTATATAGCGCTACCACTTGCCCATACCCCTCGGTCCTAACGAGAATTGGGACACCCTACCCCTACACGCGAACGAGCAAAGCGGAGGGGTAGGGCCAAGGGATTGGGCCTTTGTTGAATAAATCAAAGTTTTACTTACTCAACCTCCAACATGAACCTTTTCAGTTCACTCTGCAGCTCTCTGCCGTCTGGACCAGGTCTGAGAAAGTGAAAAACCTCTGCTTGTTCTCCACCATCAGTCCTGTCTGCAGGCTGCTGTCACTCTGAAACTCTTCAAACCAGAAGTCTTAAAGTTCAGCTCACTGATCAGAGGTCAGCTGCCACACCTTTATAAGACTTTAACACCATCAATAATAAACCTGCAGCAGCTTCATGCTGCTACTCGGAGAAAAAACAAACCTCAACTCTGACAGTGCCAACATTCATTTTCCTTATCTGGAAACTTTGTTTTTTATCTCGGGAATGTTTGAGTCTAATAAACCTTAAACACTTTCATGCATACATGTCCACTCCAGCAGACACCTATTTAAAAGGTGTTTTCTATTATGGTTGAGGGTGAAATTTTAGAAAATTATCTAATTAAATGGACATTAGTGAGTCACCCAATACATTGCAACTCACTGTAGAATACATATACATTGGAATTACCAAGAGAGGAGTTTTTAATGATACAGCTATATTGTTATACAATAGATATTTCATAAAACACTAGAAGTATCTTTATAGATAAATAAAAAGCTAAATAAGATTGCACATTTTAAAAAGCATCATTGTAGGCTACATATCAGTATTAAGTAAAATATTGTGTATGAAAAAAGTGGCAGTTTTTCATTAAAATCCATGCATTAGTGCGATATTACAGAGAGTAATGATCCTGTTAAAGTTTATCTGTTCAAATGCTTTGTGAGTTTGCACCTGTGTGGGGTTCAGTAATACTGGTGGGTAAAGGAGAGGGGCGGGAATGACCGGATGAGAACAAACTAGAGGCCTGTTTGCCTGAATCTGATCCAAGGGCCAGGAGAACGTTAATGGCGAAGTTTGAGGCTCTTTTTTTTTTAAGGCGTGTCGTCCTGAACATTCTTTTTCCCACCATATTATATAAACCAATATTTGCAGAAAAACTCCATGGTTTCAACGTGTCTTACTGTGTGTTATGATAGTATGCTATCAATATACAAACATATTTACTTTTTTTTTTTAAAGTGACAAGAGCAGGAAGTGAGAGCTGCAGTGGCCGACTTGTGGACCTGTTTATGTCAGAAAGCAGCAGCTTTTTTCCGCCTCCTGACTCAGTATGTAAACCCCTCTAAAAAAAAAAACTGGCTTCAATAAGCAGTAAATGGAGCTGCACGCCGGTAATAATGGTTCTGTTTTCACCTGCTGATCATCATTTAACGCTACAGATTCCGCTCACGCAGAAACAAAATGTCCACCTCGTTTTAGTTGGTCGTTCACCTGGACTTTAAAATTACGGCTGTGGGGTAGTTAATATAAACCAAGCATTGGCAGACTATTGCTGGAACTAAGTTACCGACAGCTGATGCGAAGGAGCCAAACAGCAAAAACTGGTTATATTACCTGTAGATGAGGGTCGGGCGGAGAAATTCTTCTGCGACACAAACCGGTCGAAAGCGAAAGTAAAGAATCCGTGAGGGAAACCCCGTGTCACGCTGCTGGAGGGGGGTCCTGCAAGACTTTCTTATCCAAACTCAAATTACAGGAAAGGCCGTTGAGATTGATTTAATAGTGACAGCAGCAGAATACTCAGGACTCGTAGATAGAAATGATGGTGAAGGTGGTTCTAGGGACATTCTGTGCTCTGACCCCCAAACTGAATGTTAGTATGACCCCTGTCAACCCCCCCAAGTGGTGCCAGATTTTAGTGGTGTCAGAAATGTAACTGCAGTCACAGATTCTGACGGGTCACAGATTTTGGTGTAACACCGTTAATGAATCGATCTTTTAGAACGTCCGGAACACATAAACAAAGTGACATCTAATGGCCAAAAAAATATGATTTCTAAATATCAAACTCAATAAACTGGAAAGTTTTCATGCGTCTTGTATCGTTTTGTCTGTTGTAACTTATCTGCTGTTCTTCTTTCTTATTAAAAATAGACAAAGAAAGAAAAAAAACTAAAATAGAAACATGCTTTCATAGAACAGTATAACCAAGATTTGTGTATATTCCCGTTTGTCTAACTAGAAAACAATACACTGGATAACAACTGAATGAGGGTGTCTTTATTCATAAAAAGTGATTATAAACAACAATGCGAGTCATTTACAATGACAAACTTAGTTTTGGATGAGTAAACAGTTCATTTAATAACCAGATGACACTCACCTGCTTTTGTGACTTGAAATGAGTAAATGATTTTTATTAATGAAACTTACCAAATACTTTTTATATTAAAATTAGATATATGTATATTGAAATGAGCTAAAACAATACATTTATACTGCAGAGACTTGTGCAATTGAAACAATCACATTAAAGGATGTCAGTGTTCTGAACATTTATTGTTCTGCTCTCACTATATTGCCAAAAGTTCTGGATGAAATAGAGCAGAGACTGTAAGCAAGGCCTTCTTCTTTAACTTCGTGGAAAGCCTTTCCCGAATATTTGAAGCCGTTGTCTGCAACAGGGGGGGGGGCCGACTCCATATAAAACTCTAGTGAATAATGTTATTAGAGTAAACTCTTCAGAGCAGGCCTGAGATCGAGCCGTCCTTGTCAATGTTATGTTCACATCACAGCTGGAGCTGATAGACTTACTGCTGCTGCGCAGTCATTAGACACCAAACTTCACCAGAGATGACGGAGGAAGAATGCACCCAATTTGATGAAAAGATAAATGTGAAAAGGAACTAATTGGAACAAATCCAACTTTTGAAAAAAACACAGTGAAAAGTAATGCATCAAAGTTGGCAAAAAGAAAAAAACTGTCCTCATGACTTCTTACATCTAAAATGCAACAGTTACTAAATTAAACATGTATTAGTAAATGTCTCTAAATAGGGTAAAATCAGTTTTAACTACATTAAAGACAAAGCCAAATGAAGATGTTGGAGTTGTTGAATTCTCTGTTTTGGTGTGAAAAACATTTTATTCTCAGCAGAAACTCAGTCTCTTATATGTGATCTTGGTCTTGTGTTTCAACCAGGATGACCCACAAAATGAATAGGTAGTTAGTGTCCATTAAGGCCTGTGTTTACTGTTTAATCATAAGAGGAGAGAGACCATTTTTTTCTGTTTCTCTAAACAGAAGAGACTCTTTCCATCAAACTGAACACAGAGACACAGAGGAGCCAGGCCAGAAGCCAAATCCAGGATAAAGAGGTTCAGTGAATTTGGTCTTTAAGGTGTGGAGGTGGATCGGTGGGTCGGAGGAGACTCTGTAGAAGGACAGAGTGCCAGCAGGATGGTCCACATACACTGCTAATCTGTGAGAGGCAGCTGAGGAGGAGAAGGAGGAGATGAACTCCCTTCTGTTATTGTGGCAGACAGAGTAACGGCCTTCGTCAGAGCAGCTCAGACTCCAGGACTGATTGTTGAATCCAAACTCACAGTCATTACTGTTTCCTTTCCTTCTGATTCCTCTGTAACTCACTGATATCTCAACCTTCCCGCTCCACTCCACCTCCCAGTAACAGCGATCAGTCAGAGCGTTGCTACACAGAACCTCAGGCCAGAAGTCAAATCTGCCTGGATGATCAGGATATGTCTGAGCCTCATCCACCATTTGCAACATCCTGTTGTTGTCAGACAGTTTGATGTTTTTGTTCATTGTGTTTGTGTCGATTGTGAGTTGGCAGGAATCTGATAGAGAAAAAACACAGTCCAACTTCAGTTACTGATGCATTGCATGTTCATAGTATATAAACATGCGATGCATATAATTAATATAATTATAATTAATCCTAACAACAATAGAAACAATCCAACAGAAAAAGCATGAAACTTCTATTTCTGAAGTTAAAATGAGATTTGGTTATTTTGGGGTTGTTTTGTTCACTTTCACAGGTGTATGAACCAATGACTGGATCTAACGCTACAATTAGAATTATTTTAGTTACCAGAACTAAAGGCCGGTGCACATACCCACAAACAAGTGCTGCAAACTGTGATAAGATGCTGAGTTGCAAAGCTCTATCGACACTCATGTTATAAATAGATTCTCAGATTACAATTGATACTAAAACTTTGTTAAGTTCAGATGAGAAAGTGGGTGAGTGACATGTCGGATTGGCTGCGTTTATGAGGCGGCTGATATACCAGGTGAACTAAACACCATGCTCACAGGAACATTTAGCAACAACAAAATAATTTATTTTCTATTCTTTTTTGCTCCGAAGCAACATTTCTGTGAGGGTTTTGTAACCGTGGCGCTCTGGTCTGCTGCCTCCACTATTAGTGAAAACTCTGATAGAAACAGCTGCTAAAGTTGGGACGTTGTGTTAAAGGTAAATAAAAACAGAATACAATGATCTGCAAATCCTTTTCAACCTATATTCAATTGAATCCACTACAAAGACAAGATATTTAATGTTCAAACTGAAAAACTTTATTATTTTTTGCAAATAATCATTATCTTTGAATT
>JBBBVU010058306.1:0-10063 GCA_037177055.1 Atherinosoma microstoma | reverse complement strand
AGTTTGCAAGTTGTTTAGAATACCTTACTGTAATTTTCATTATATTCTGTATGCTATTATAACAATTGGAAGACCATCCAAAACAAAAACACATCTTATGATCTGTCCTTTAGTGACAGAACTATTGTAGAAACAATCCTTTGATTGCTATTATTTTTTACGAACTGGCTTGTATGAACACAGCTATTAAACTGGACTAATGTGGACTTGTTTTAATTGGATCACAGTGAATTGGCTTGTATTGATTATGTCATTAAAGTGCCAGATATGACTTTGTTGTAAGTTTTTACTATATAAATAAACCCGAATCTAACTGAATTGGATCCTAAGCGTCTTCATTATAATTGCTTTTTACTTTCAACAGTGTTTTATTCCAGTTTACTTCCAGAACAGTCAATATTAGTGTCATATATTTAGATTTTTCTATGATTATTTGTTGTAGGATTTCCAAATATAATGCATATAGTTTTTCAAGATGAAAATATAACTTGCTGCCTTCTATCTATTCAGTAAACTCTCTACTCAGATAGATGAACAGGTGTAAAGTGAGCTCTATTATATAGTTTACTGGAATAAATTTATTCCGGTTAACTCAAAAAAAGTTATTTTTAAATGATCATGGAGTTTTAATACTGCAGTTCTAAGATTTACAAGTTTGTATTGTTCAATTGTAACTTTTAGTAACTTAGTAGAAATAAACATGCAAAGTGAAAAATAACAAATGTTATTTGCAGGATTCAGTAATAGTATAAACACACAGACATGAAACATAACCCGGCTTTAAAGGGATGGCTGATTTCTTGGGTATTTGATTAGTGAGTGTGTTTACTGAGCATGCATGTTCATGTAAACCAACATCCTGGTTCAGTTTCATGCTTGAATGATAAAGCATGAAAGTAGATACTCACACTTGGGAAGTTGTTGACAGTTTTGTTTTCTACCTTAAAAAAAGATGACACTGTAAAGGTTCATCCACAGGATGAATCCAGGGCAACTGAAAAAGGTGAGTTGAGCACATTTTTCTCAATGACACGCCCCCTATCTACAGCTAATCTGACATCCATCTTGCATCCTAGTTGCACTGTGAGCTCTGTCCAGCCAGCAGAAGACCGTTTTATCTTGACTGTTGTCTTATCTCTTGCTCTGTCCTTTTGTCTCTTCCTCTATACTTAGATAATGTCTTCTTGTGTTTCTTTGCTGAATCCGCCATCTTGCACATTCAAAATGGCCATTGTTTTTTTTTCCTCCATTTGCAAGCGAGTGACGTGGTGCACAACCCCTCTATTCCGCAGAAGTTGGAAGTATTGTGGAAGTGGCTGTTCTACAGCTTCACAGCTAATCGTGGCAACTCCATCCAATCAGAATGTTTCCACCGAGTGCCGCACAGCGTTCCATAGAGAGTTGTGATCAAGGACTGTAAACGATATGGACAGACCTTCCGTCACGTGACCCCCGTAGGTTTCTGAAGAGAAGAGTAGAGGCTCGTTGGGAGGTTCCCACCTTCACCTTCTTGGCAACGTCACAAGCTTCCCAGCATCACGGGCTGTGGGCTAGGGGAGGGATGATTGACACTCATAAAACTCTGAGCTGTCTGTAGCCTCGAGCTCACCAAGCTAACCCAGAGCTACCGGGAGCTAACAAGCTAAAAGAGGTAGGTGTGGTAAAGCTAAGGCATGCAGTATCTGCCGAATGCCATATATGTGGCACCTGTCAATCAAAAGGACAGACCCTTAATAGAATCTAAATGAATGAGTTATAAATAAATTCCCTCCCCCCACAGTTGTCATGAAGGTAAACTTGACCTATTAAACCTAAAATGTTTTTGTACCAGGCTGTAAACATGTGTATTTCTGCTGTGAAGTTGGCCTTTTTAACATAGAAGTCTATGGGGATTAACTCCCCTTTTGGAACGAGCCCCTAGTGGATGAGGGGGGAACTGCAATGTTTGGCATTTCTGCATATAGGCTTCATATTTCTCTGCCGGAGGTTGCCGCCTGCTGTGATGTTCCGCTTCCTCAAAAATACGACGCCGCTCTATTTTTGACATTTGATACTTGGAAACTGCATCAAGCAAAGTGGATCGTTCAGGCAGGAATTCAGTCGATAAAAAGCAAAGTAGACCCGGTCGACATCTCAGATGTTTTAACTCCTTGTGAACTGAGACTTTTTTGTCCTTTTAGTTAATTTTTCACTCAACTTCTGGCCACCATTTTTGGTTGTATTGCCCCAAATGGGTGATTTTTTTCTTTTGGAAGAAAGTGTTTCTTTTGAAAAACTTTGAAATCACGTTTTCAATTTTATTTAAAGGTCAACGGATCACTGAGGCAAAATTTATTAAACTTTCAGGTCATAGGTGGACAAAAATGTCCCCTCCCAAAAACTGCTACAAAAAAATTACAGTGTATTTTTTGGTCCGATGTTTTAACCTTCAGTCCTAAAAAAAATACCAAATATGTAATAACTCAAATTAATTCAAACCCCTCATTTTCCAACACAAAATATTTTTATTAAACAAAAAACACACAAATAGAGTTTTTTTCTCCATATAATAAATTTTGGGTGGGTAAGGATTTTATGTAAAGATCAGACTTATATAAATTAAAATTTAATAACAAAATAAATTTTCTGCATTGTTAGTTTGTTTGGCAGTCAGATTAATGATTTTCTTCCTTTTGGGTCATAGGCAGACAAAAATGCCTCACTGACTCACATTAAAACCACATTTTATGTAATCTCTCAACTATAACACAACATAATCATGTATCCTCTAATGTCAAGGTTTTATTTCAGAGAATATTTGGGGGAATAAATATGCCCCCACCCCCAGTTTGAGAACGACTGGCTTAGGGTCAGCAAATGTTGTCAGGTATAAAACCTACATTTCAGCTAACATAACCAACATGAAATGAAAAATCCATGCATATTATGTGATGGGGAAGTATAAGGAATAAAATGCATGTATTCATTTTGCTGGGAAAATGTGGGATTAATGGTGTTAGTCAGACAAATCAGAAGGTTGGAGAATTGTCTGTTGACGTCCAAGACATGACTGCTTAATAGTACAGATCTGGAAGAATATAAAAATTCTGTAGTTGCACTAAAACCACCCAAACCTCCTTTTTTTCTTTTTTAATACAGAAAAATCTGGAACCATTCATAGACTCTATACAACTTTGCAGCCGAGCTAAGGACTCTTAGAGGAAGGCCTTGGACAGGTTGGCATCGGCTGAGTTAATGATTACTTTGAATAAGATCCAGGATTTTCATGTCAGGTCATAAGACACCTGACATTAGTGTTGAGGTGGCAAAACAGAAGCCAACCATCACAAATATGACTAAAAAGAATCAAATGACATCTATGAAACACATCCCGAAGAAACACGATCGTGATGTTGTTGAAGATTAGTTTGTATAATCAACCTTCAGTCAATTCATTCCAGTTTAATAAAACAACTTTCCACCCTCTTCTTATTTATGTTTAAAAAATACACCCCTGTATATTCAGTAATGAATACTGGGGTGAACAAACTGTTTTGTTTGCAATATATTCCCAGATACTCTCATAAAAAGAGAAATAAAAGTAAAGTTACACATGCTTTACATCAAATAATCAAACACAGTTTATAACTGGAAGATTAAAAATTTTAATAGTTGATATTGTATATGATTAATTTGCTTTTTTAAGAATTGGATGGCTTAATTCAGGGAAAGACGGATGTTTAGACAAGAAACACGAAACACCCATTAGATAACTAAACAACATCCCGTGTGTTGTCCACATGATGCTCTCAGTTCTTGGATGAAGGGGTATATAAGAGCTGATCTTTGGAGTGTCCAGTACCTCCACACAGGAAAGCTGACATCAAACGGACGAAGAGAAGCTCATTCTGCTGAAGGTTTGCTCTGAACTCTCCTACTAACTTCTGACATTAATTTATCTGATTTTATTATCTTGCAACAGGTATTACGAACATGACCGTCTCTCTTTCCTGAAGGTGATAATCATCTTTAACCTGCATCCACCATGAAGATGATGACGCTCCCTTTACTCCTCTGTGCCATGATCGGTCTAAGCAGAGCTGCTGTTACTTGTCCATTCAGCTCTCTCATATAGAGAATATATACAGGACAGAGGAAATCCTTTCACAGGAGCAGAGTTTGTTGTGTCATAGATATAACTACAGAAAATAGTTTTCTAAAGTACAAAAAAACTACATTTGAAGACCAAACTGACTCAAAAGACAACTCTTGATTCTCTATTCAAGACGCAGCTTGCCCTGATAACTGGATCGAAATCAATCGCTGTTTTGGCTATGTCCTGACACCTATGACTTGGGCTGACGCTGAGGTAAGAAGGATAAAGAATGCTGAATCCTGCCAGAAATATTGAGTTGGTTTATGTTTGTTCTCAGTGACTTCACTCCTTTATGTCTCTATCATACTGTAGACGAACTGTGTCTCTATGGAAGGACATCTGGCATCTGTTCACAGCGATGGGGAATATCAGGACATACAAAGCCTGATATGGTCCATCACTCGGGACTATAAGGAGGCATGGATCGGAGGCTCTGATGACAAGAAGGTATATAATAAAAGAATCTACACAAGATTGTACTGCTGCTGAAAAACATCTGGTATTATTTTAGTTTTCTTCTCTGATATGTCCTCTAGGAAGATGACTGGACCTGGACTGATTGTACAGCTCTGAATTACAAAGGCTGGTGCTCTGGAGAGCCCAATAATGGTGGCGACAGTGGACAGAACTGCCTCCAAATGAACTTTTCAGGTAAAACAAGATTCTGATGATTGATTATTAACAGATGACTACAGCTGCTACTGTCTGAGTATAAAATGTGTCTGTAGACAGTCATGGGATCATCCTGAAGTTCTAGTTTGTGCAGCACTGACTGACTCCATGTTTTTGGTACTTACAGGAGAAAGGTGTTGGGATGATGAGACTTGTACCGTTGAACTTCCATCTGTCTGTGCCAAGACAATCTGACAACTCCTGGACTGATTCAGTGACACAATGAAGCTTCCAGCGTTTTAAACACTGGTGCATCTGTGCATGACAATCTGTCTTCAACCACATGTGTAACCCTTTACTCATAATCACTCTACATCTTTATTCTTCTCTATCGCTGTAACGCTGCATAAGGAATGAAGCGACAACATAATAGCTGGATGTCTCTATAAGGTCTTGTGGCTTTATAAAGAGCAGACTGAGTCATGAAAATGATGGTTTTAGCTAAACTTTCCTCTGCAGACTGAACTGTTCCTTCTGGTCTTTTTGAAAATTAAAAATCTCAAGCATTAAACCAGCTGGTCTCATGTCTGTTTAAAACTGCAGCAGCATTAAATATTCATAATGTATAATACTGTATACTTAAATACTGACATAGCACAGTTTCACTCATAGTGCATTTCTTTAGTCAAGATGTAGTATATATGAACAGTAACAGGAAAGAGTTTAATTTTGTTAAATTATACTGAAATGTGGAAATAATAAAGGTCCTATTTCACTCTAGATTCTAAAGTAGCTCATGATAATGTTAAATATGTAGCTACATCCCAAAGATGGATGGTCAGAGGAGCTACACAAAGGGTAGCTAGCTGTATTTCTAATGTATTGATAATCATCTACCAAATGCAAGACATTGTTTCAGAATCAAGGTTTATGGTCATTATACATAAGTACAAAAAGATTAAAGCAAGTCACAGAAAAGGCTAAACACACAACATTCAACACCTAGTGCACAACCTAAGATGATGGAATAAACATAGAGTGCATGTGCATTGTAGCAGATAAATAAACAATAAATAGGCAGGCAGTAACAGTTAGAGCATGTTTGCATTCAGCAGGGTAAAAACTGCTGAATGCAGGGTAAAGACTTTTGATTATTTCACTAAGATTTTAACACGTATGTCAAGAGGATTGACATGAAATATTAAAATATTTGAGTATACTAAAAATAAAATAATTGTTTAACCCTTTAATGCCCGACCCAAGAAAAAAATGGTGAGAAGTCTACTTTTTAAAATCTGATGTCCTTATTCGGACCTTTAACAAAAATATACCCTTTTTTTGTATATATACTGTTTATTACCATGTCATACTGAAATGATTGTAGTGCATTATTGTATTATTATTGTATCCATAAGGCAAGGCATGTTTATTTGTACAGCACATTTCCTGTTCAAAACAATTCAAAGTGCTCTACATAAAACATTAAAAGCATTACAGATAGTGCAAAGAAAGCATTAAAAAGTAGTAAATGGCAGCAACAAATAGAAAAATTATGATAAAATCATAAAAAATAAACTATAAATTAATTTAGAATAAATAAATAGATAAGAATAAAAAGAAAATCACAAATTCCCTTTGCTAAATTAAAACTATGAAGCATTGAAATAGCCGGTTTGTTTATGTTATATCTTGAGTCCCTTCAAATTTCATTCATTTTATGCCCAGCCATATTCCTGGGTAGATTCTATAAATACAGAAGGACAAAACACAAAAACACACAAGATTTGATGTTGAAACATTCATTTTAGAAACATTATTTCTCATTGTGCTACTAAAGATTAGCACGTATTCATTTTTAAGTCATTTCCATGCCCTTGCTTGGCTGAACTAAAACAACAAAACAATAAATAACTAATATGGGAAGCTAACTATGCCACTATCTTGGCCATTACTCAAATAGTATGCCATTTAAAATATGCAACAGTAAAGACTGAAAACTCTTCTCTTTGTGACTCATAAAAACCTGCTTCTGACAGAATCCTGTGCAGTATCCATACAAAGAGATATATTTTCCGATAAATGTCTCATCTGTTCTCGATGAGGACCTCACGTCTGATTAGCTGTGTGTGCATAAGGAAAAGAAGAGGCAGGAGTAACTTGCATTTGATCTGCAGGCTTTTCTGTCTCGAACAGACCTACTACACATATTACTCACCTCCCTGTAACTCCCTCTGGGGGTGTAACATTGCATATTCATTTCCAAATTATACTTGATAGATAAATGTAAATAAATAAGTCAAGTAACTCTATAATCCAGGTTAAAAACATTTCTGTTTTCATGCATCTATGCATGAAACCTGCACGGTAACGTTGAACTTATCTTGCTTTCAATCTTTTTAATGATTCTTTTTGCGTTTAAATGATGTTATTGGGATTCTAGCTGCTTTTTAAAAAAAAAAAGTATCTGGAATGCTTTTAATGTTTTATGTAAAGCACTTTGAATTGTCTTGAACCTGAAAATGTGTTATACAAATAAACTTGCCTTGCCTTGCCTACAACTGTGACCATGCTTATATAGGGGCACAATCACACCAGGATAGTCGGGGGGACTCGGTTTGAATGGGGGAGGAGTTCTGAAAAATTATGCATTTTCGTTTGGTTTGCTCTCATACTGCACTTTACTCAAGCAGCCCGAACCGCCTGGCCTCATTGATTGGCCCAGACCAAAAAACATCTAGTTTACTGCAAGTTGACGATGCAGCAACACCAAGTTTCTGCTGTCTTGGGGTTTCTGTTTTTACTTTGATGTTCAAATCTAAAAATGTGTAAATCCAGGGATCTATGGCAGTGACCCCAACCGTGGTCTAAAGGGCCCACCATCCTGCAGGTATTAGATGTTTCCCTGCTGCAACCCACCTGATTCAAATTACATTGATCTTTGAAAGGTTCTGCACAAGTCTGCAATTGAGCTTTAATTTGAGTCAGGTGTGTTGCAGCAGGGAAACATTGAAATTCTGCAGGAGAGTGGGCCTTGAGGACCGGAGTTGGACATCCCTGGTGTGTAGAATCACTGGACAATGCCAAAAACAGGACGTCAAAGTATGAAATACTGCAACATTTCATACACGAGGCATTCTAAACAATGCCAAGTGGCAACTACATCGTGTTGCCAGTGATGCTGGGGTCTGTCTTGGTTATCCTATGTTCTTTTATCCTGTGTTTACAAACATAGCTATGTACCCCACTGTGGAATGATCTTTCAGCCCTGCACCCCTAAAACAATGCAAACTAGGACATCCTCATGATATAAATACATATATAACTCACTCATTCTTGAGAATTGGGACAAAACATGTCCTATATTGTAATCCCAAGTTTATATAAAAAAATCAAGAAATCAGTCATGATTGAGCTACTTAGAAAGTTAAATTGGAAGGAAATGTGTATACATTTGTTATTGTTTCCACATATTTGTAATCTTTTTGTGATTTTTTTCCTGAAATATACGGTCTGTGGTTAGAAGGTCCATGTTATTTTATTTGTCCTCAGCAAGAGTTGTAAATACTCATCAGTTTAAAAAACCTTTAAAACCTCAAGAATTACACAAACATACATATCAAATAAAAAAGAAGAGTTGTAGATGTTTAAATCAATTAATGAAGTGAGCATGATAGAATATTTTTTTATTAAAAATTCTGCCTATCAAAGTCTTGCCCTCAGTTTATGTCAACTCCATCAGATTTTTTTTCATAAACTTGATTTAATCAGGCAAGAGCATGGCCAGCTATATCACTGAGGACCCCTTTTGTGTCCCTGGCTGTGCTGAATGCAACAGTATAACACACACTTTGGTGACTTTAAAACTTTTAAAAATTTTAAACAAACAATGTCAATATTCCTCCGGTCACAACTGGATCATGTCAACACGTCTCTGTTATTATTCAGTGTTTTAAACCATAATGAGTTTGAATTAAGCACTTTAGTGAAGTAATGAAACAGCTAACAACAGCAAGCTGCATTGTAGCTAGCTATTTATGGAGGGAAAATTATCTTGTCATATCCATCAGATTCTGTGTCTGACGGAGTTGACAAATCCACTTATATTGTCATATTGTGCAAATATTATATCTGTGAACTTAATGTGAAACAATGTGAATCAATAGCTCTCCATCACCTCTATCTCTGTAGGAAAGTATGGCTAACCAGAAATAGTCAGATGAGAAGAAAAAGGAGAAGAAATAGAGAGTACCAATGAAAGAGAAGAGAAAAATTAAACAGTGACCCAGAGAGGAAAACATGACATGCAAGAGAGAGAAAGATAAAGGTGGAAAAAGAGAGTTTGTGACAAATAAGTAATACAAATAAGCGAGATGGGAGAGAGAGCAAAGAGGAAACAGACAAAGATCCAATGAAAGTGCTGGAGACATAGTCTACAAGATCAGAATATTCTAGAATAATATTAATGTTAATGGATGTCAGTTTAAGATCTTATGAGGTGGCTGTGCTAAACAATAACACAAACACACACAAACATGGCACTTTTCTAAAAGAACACCATGAGGAAGACCAAGCAGATGAACAACTGACACAGTTTTAAATGTTCATCTGCCATTTTTCATCTTTCCAGTCAGTCTCTGGACTGACTCTAGAAAGACACCATGGACCTACAGAGGCTGGAAGCCATGATGGAGAGGAGGAGAGAGACAAGGTGGTTGAAGAAAAGAGTAGTGGAAGAGAGGAGGGGACGAAGGGAGAGTGTAGAGGAAATGAAAGGATAGAGGATATATATATATGTATATATATAGTCGTACACAAAATTATTCAAACCCTTCCATTACAGAAGGGAAAAAAAACAGCTGTCACTGAAATAAGCTGAAATTGACAAAAGTAAAAAATAAATAAAAGATTTGATGAAAATCATGACATTGTTTCTGAGTTGTGGTTCAATAGAAATATTCTTAAAAAACAAGCAAAAAATATGATAAACTAATCTATGTTACGTCATTCATAAGCTAATATTTATTTGAACAATCCTTTGAGGCGATCAATGCAATCAGGGGGTTTTCTGTAACTCTTCATCAGACTTCTGCACCTGTTGACAGGTATTCTGGCCCACTGCTCACCAGCAAAGTGCTCTCATTGGTCCAGGACTGTATTGTTTGTTTGTTTTTTTATTACTTTTTTCAATTTAATTAAATTACAAACAATGTTGTATTTCACTAAATTATAATTTAGCAAATTTTTATTTATTACTTTTTTCCAGTCTCCAGTTATTTGAGTGACTATTGTAAATTTTGCCTTTTCTTTAATGGAAGG
>JBBBVU010058305.1:0-10074 GCA_037177055.1 Atherinosoma microstoma | reverse complement strand
TTTTCCCGCATGCCTTCATGTCCCTGTCGGCTCTCACAGCGGTGAAACCCGGTAGCTCCACATTAACATCCAGCGTGAGGCTGGTGAACCATGTCTCAGTAAGGAGACATAAGCTGCTCTCTCTGTAGTTAGTAACGGTCTTGATCAGCGCCGACAGTTCGCCCATCTTGTTCGCCAACGAGTTGACGTTCCCCATCAGTACTGAGGGAATTGAGGGTTGAAATCTCCGACTGATGTTGTGTGGTAGCTGAGCTTTTAGTTTAGCTCCAGCCCGGCAACCTCGGTACGCCCTCTTCAACTCCGCTGTAATAATGTCCAGTTTTTTTAATGCGATGACGAAGCGTTAAAACCAAAAAGAACGAGCCCACCGGCGTATCTCACCATTGCCTTGAACAAGCTGCGTGTTGCATAATGAGCTGCAATTTGGGGCCCGAATTTCCCGCGCAGTCCTACGGATGTGACGTCAATTGACGCTGCATGCGCATCCTGGACAGCTTTGATACGGGAAGAAGATAGTTGCAGTTTATTCAACTACTGTTTGGGGTAGTAATGGATTCTTCTGCAGTCAGCAGACGACCCAGCACCACTGAAAGCCACTAAAAGGTGGCATTAAGAGGAAAAAGAATTTATCAGCGGCATCTCGTGAGTCCAAACAAAAACATGATAGAAGCCGGGCAGCCAGCTGAATATACAGTGCAGTGCTGTGAATATGGACAGTTTGTGAAGAGTTTGTGTGCTCTCCCGTGCCGGCTCGGCTGGTGGCTGCAGTTACCCGCCGCGCCCGTGGCGTCACTAGTGAGTCTCATTTCTTCTTCCTGGCCCTTAGTGCCTTTAAGTGCATTCACACGCACATTTAAGCAAAAGCTCTGAAAGTACCCAGATGCTGCCCAGAATCTAGTGTAGAACGATGTACACTACCTGCACTAAGCAGAGGAAGGGGCGGGACTTATACCGACTCAGTAGAGTTAGGACAGTAAATGTCAGCTGGTTTTAGCCGGTTTAGCAGACATAAATAAGTCATACGTGCTACAAATGACTAATAGGTAATAGTTATAGTTCACGGATGTTTATTTGGTGGATATTTTTGGCGAGCTGGAGAATCGCTGCCAAATGCTGCTCCGTCAGAGCAAAACGTCAGAGCTCCATTTGGGTCAACACTTATCCAGGAAAGGTTGGACTACAGAAGCAAGTGTTCAGTGTGCACTACGTTCCAGTGCGCTTACGTACTGAGACACCCTCTAAATGTGTTGAGTTGCTGCCTTGTTATTGGCTGATTAGATATAAGTGTTAATAAGCAGCTGAACAGGTGGATCTGATGAAGTGGCCTCTGAGTGACGGTATTGATCACACATCTGACGTATTGGTTTCTTTTCTCTCTCTTCCAGATACTCACTGTCACCATGCCCGTGGCCTCTTCATGAAACTTCACTTGTTTTTCTTAAGAGATGCTCTGATAATAGACGTTTTTTTTGTTTGTTTTTTTTAAATAAAGCCACACATGATAAAATCCTGATTCATTGGAAGAGAAAGCTTGTCCAAAGAAGATGCTGTGTTTATTTTTGGAATAAAAGGATAAAAATCCAGTTCTAATCTTGTTTTTTTTTATCCTCTCCATCCATCCATCTTCCAGCTGACTCACAGCCTTTAAATGCACCATCAGGCTGACACTCTGACCCCACCCTGCCCTTTATCAGTTTTTCTCTCTGCATACTTCACATTTGTAGCGTGACAGCGGAGTGTTTGCTTACATCTGCTGTTGGCAGAGTTAAATATTGCGTATCGGCTAAGAGATAGGGGAGTTTTTTTTATCTTTTTATCAACCTGAATTGTTGTTTTATGGGTCTTCGGGATGATAGACGGCTTTTTGTTTTCTTCCAAACGTGGGCACTCGAGCTGAATATGTTGTCAAATAGAATTCTTATTAACTTTTCATTGAAAACTAGCATTAATAGTTTTTACTGTGTTTCTATAAAGAAAGTGGCAGCAGCACCTGTAATTACTGATGCTGCTGAGACTATTTTAGATCAGAGCTCATGCTGTGAACTGGAAACATTCCCTTAATGGGAAAAGGAAGCTGATGAAGAAGTCGCTCTATATCTGGATCTGCTGCAGATCCAGATATAGAGAGACCCCCCCCACACACACACACACACACACACACACACACCCCACCCCCCCTTCGTCTCCTGTAGAGCCTGTTGTCCGATTGTTGCTGATAATCCACATCAGCCCGGCTCATTCCACACATGTTTCCTCGGGACAGATAAGTAACCTGCTTTCCCCCCCCAGTGTGTTTTCTGAACATCAGCTCACATCATATCAGCTGGACCCACAGAAGAAAGACAAAGTCTGGAAGATGATGACTGCAAAGTTGTTTTCGGGTGTATTTTTCCATGATCAGTGAGCAGTGAAATGATTTTACAGGCATAAACTAATGGAAATAAACTGATTCTTTATTTAACTCCATGTAAAACTCCACAGAACTGAATTCATTAAGACTCAGCATGAATCTGATGGATATTTTTCTGACCTTGTAGCGACCGATAATGTAACAACAGCCAATAATGTGATAAGTAATACATTTTCGGCTTTATTACTTTTAAAATCGACCAACGTTATTGGCTGTTATTACATTATCATTAGCAACATACCTCATCCAGTAGATGTTTGCATCACTAGATCTTGCACAGAAAGTAAGGACATTTTTGTTTGGTCAATTATTTCTCCTCTTTAATAATACAGATCAGTGATGCATGATACGTGGCTGCAGAGCCTGATTAGTCACGTTTACATCGAGGTTTAGCTTGTAAAGATCATCTTTCTGTGGACTGAACAACACAACTAAACGTGTGGGTGACGCCTGTGCAGTGGCGTATCCAGGACTTTTTAATGGGGTGGCCAGGATAAGATAGAAGTTAGGGATTGATGGCAAATCCAAAGAGGGAACTGTTCAGGTGTCTGGAAACCCTTAAATAACAGTTTTAAGTCATTTCCAGAGTAAAAAGAACAAAAACAAAACTCAGTTAAAATAATATTGTACAAGAATCAACAGTGTGCTAACACAGGGTTTCCCACTAAACCCTCATTACCCCAGCACCATGTCCACCCATATTTGCTGTCACCTTCAGTCATTAATTTAGAATAAAAATATTAAGATTTCATCACAATAATCAACTCAATTCTATTTATCCAAGATGTAAAACCAACCCAAAGTGCTTAGCAGAGCAAAACAACATGAAAGCACAATGAAAGCAATAAAAAAAACATTTAAAAATCCTTAATCATTAGACAGTTGTGAACAACAATAAGCAACCAACCAAAATGTTTTATTTTAATCTAATACTGATATCCTAAAAAATAAAGTCAGATTGTACTATATAAGTTATTTTAATTAAGTTTTAAGAGGAACGTTTACACTATATCCTGCTTTAATGTCAACAAATAGAAATCCATCCTTTCAGTTTACTTTTACATGATGTGAACATTGCTTTTAAAACCTGCGGTCTCCCATTTAGGGGAAAACATTTTTCGGGACCTCGCCTGAACTTAGGAAAGTACAAGTCAGATAGCTAGTTACAACAGCTGGTACATTTTTGTTTTTTTGAACACTTTCAACATTTTAAATGAACCACTCCTTCATTCCCTCCCTCCATCCCTCCCTTTCTTAACCTATTGACCTCTTGAACCAGAAGATGGTATGATCAGTTGCTTATGTACTACACATAATGTTACAGATAATTGCACAGTCATTGATACAAAGAGGGATAGAAAAGAACAAAAATAGTAAAGAAGGAAATTAATTATCAGTCTGACTCCAAATCAGGACCCTGGGGCCAGATATTGAGTAGGCAAAATAAAAATATTATTATCGTAATTATTACCACAAAATAAATAAATAAGTAAATAAATATATATATAAATGAAATAATAATAATGACAATAATAACGACCAACAGCCATGACAATAACAATAAAGATAATAATGAATTAAATTAAATAATCCTAATTAAAATAAATGCAGCTGTTTACTTTGTGGTCTTCTCGTCATATTAACCTTAGTAAATTGTTTTTTAAAAAAAGGCTTTTGGTAATTGGGGGTAGGATTATGTTGTGGTAGGAGAGAGCAAAGGGGGGAATCAAGTAATAGTCAAATAATTTGGGGTAAGACCAGAACAAATGTGTAATGATAATAATAATAATAATAATACATTTAATTTAAAAAGCGCCTCTCAAAACACCCAAGGACACTGGAACATTTAAGACAATTAAAAACACTAAGTTAAAAACAATAAGTGCAAAACAGAACAGAACAGAGGACAACAATTAGACGGTGAGTGTGATTACTGGGTGGCACAGGCCTGTCTGAACAGGTGTGTTTTGAAAAGTGGAAAAGAGTCTTCCAGAGAATTCCAGAGATGGGGAGCAGAGCGGCTGAATGCTCTGCTCCCCATAGTAACAAGACGGGCAGGGGGGGGCGACAAGCTGGAGAGTGGAGGAGGAATGAAGTGGTGATGTGCAGGAGATCAGATATGTTCGGTGGGGCCAGATTGTGAAGCGCTTTGAAAGTAGGAGGAGAATTTTGAAGTTGATTCTCTATTTTATGGGAAGCCAGTGGAGTTGTTGCAGGATGGGAGTGATGTGGTGAGTGGTTGGGGTCTGGGTAATGATATATGCTGCAGAGTTTTGGAGGAGCTACAGTTTCCAGAGGAATTTGTTGGGGGAGACCAAAGAGAAGTGAGTTGCAGTAATCAATCCGGGAGGTGACAAGGCTGTAGACAAGGATGGCAGTGGTGTAGGGGGTGAGAGAGGGGCGGAGACCAGAAATGTTTCTTAGATGAAAGTATGCAGACTGGGTGATATTATTAATGTGGGAGTGAAGAGAGATACTTGACCTGAGGGGAGGACGGTTGAGTTGTTGATGGAAATGGTAAAACTATTAGATTCTGAGAGAGTGTGGGGTGTACCTACCAGGAGGACTTGTGTTTAAGAACTGTTGAGTGTAGGAAGTTGGATGAAAACCAAGAATGAATTTCTTGTAGACAGATGGTAAGGGAGGTTGGTGGAAGTAATTGATTGAAACTGCTCATAGAAAGCTTTTACATGCAGCCAATAACCCTTTGTATTCTTTTTAGGTTCTTATCAGACACTTCAATTCTAACTCCTACCTGACATGTTTCGACGGCTGTCTTCCGTCTTCCTCAGAGCCAATAACCCTTTCATAACTGGAATATTAGGAATAACACGGCCATGTAAACACCGGCAGAAACCCGAATATGACCCCTGGGTTACTCCTTTTCCAACCCGAATATTTGGTCATGTAAACACGTCGGAATATCTCAATCGAAAGGAACATTAAATTGTGTTCTACGCATGTTCTATCCAAAAGGACTCTTGGTCTTTTAAATGGTAAACAAAAAATCATTACAACCTGTCCCACCAGTCCTGACTGCGCACCTTCATCCAAAGTGTCCGGGGGGCTCTGGTGGAAACGGGAAGCGTGGATGAATACGGCACAACTTCGGCTCTATTTCCCATTTCCACTACACGTTCTGTCCTCCTATTGAGGACCATGACGCACAATAGTGTCAAATACTGCTGGTGGGTCAGGACCAGCACCAAAGTGCAAGCAATAGCGACTGCTATCGGTCCTAGATAGTTCATTTTCCACCTACTGTTATTGTTGTTGCCATGGATACAGGAAGAAGTGGAAAATGGCGCATATTTACGTCATGACGTTCCCCGTGGGTCGCGGTTTGGGTCGGGATGTTCCAATTGATTGCAACTATCATGTATACAAGAGTAACTGTCTGCTCACGCATGTAAATGGGGAATTCTAAAAGTTTCAGAAACAGGAATATTGACCTTAACCCCAATATTGATGGCATGTAAACGTAGTCATAGATATTGTTAGTGATGAGCTGGTTGTGGAGATGAGAGGCAACAGACTTTTCCAGGACTTTGGAAATGAAGGGTAAATTGGATGTAGGTAATTGAGATTGGTGGGGTCCAAGCCAGGTTGTTTCAGAATTGGTTCCAGAGATTAAAGAGGAGTGAATGATGCTGGTGATGAGGGGAGCTAGTGAAGAGAGGCATGACAAGAGCTGTTGGGAAAGGGTCAAGCTGACAGGACATCCTTTCAGAGATGGCTTGGACGGAGGGGAGGATAAAGCTGGAGAATGTAGTTATGGGGAATGAGTAGGAAACAGTAAAGCCCACTCCAGAGACTGTAGCGCCCCCTGAGGTCAGGTGTTGGTGGATGTCAGAGATTTTGGAGACAAATAAAGACATGAGTGAGTTGCAGAAGTCAGTGGAAGGGAAGAGAGTCAGGAGGTTTAGTAATATTGGTGAGAAGAGGGTTTTGGAGCTGTGTTGATTGGACTGAATTAAACCAGAGTAGTAATCAGATTTGGCTGAGGAAAGACTGTCCTTGTATAACATCACATGATTATTGTACATTTCTTTGTGTATAGTGAGTCCAGCTTTGTTATAGAGTCGCTCCAGTTGTCGTCTTTGGGATTTCAGCTGATGGAGGGCAGGGGTGAACCAGTGTGAAGAGCAGGTTAAAGAGACGGATCAGGTTTTCAGTGGAGCAAGGGTATTCAGAAGAGTTTGGAGGTTGTTGTTATAATGGGAAACCAGGTCATCGGGGAGGCAGTTTGCATCTGGACAGGAAGTTATTAATGTCAGAAGAAAAAGAATCAATGTTAATGTCCTTAATGAGATGGTGCGGGGGAGGCTGATTTTGGACAGTAGGAGATTGACATTGAAGGTAATGAGCATGTGGTTGGTGTGAGGAAGTGCATGGGATTTACAGTCAATAGGAGTGATACCAGAACAGCATACTAAGTCCAAGATATGACCTTTACAGTGGGTTGGGAAATGAATATATTGTTGCAGACCAAAACTATCAAGACAGGATGAGAAATCTTGAAAAAGAAAAAACGTGAATGTTAAAATCTCCAAGAATAATTGTATTTGAAGACAGAGATGAAAAGAGGGTAAGGAGTTGAGAAAAGTCACTTAAAAAGTCCTTATTATGTTTTGGAGGACGGTAGATGGTCGCAACAGCTGTAGGAGAAGGTCCAGGCAGCAGGGAGGCAGAGTACTTGAAGGGGGAGAACACAGGAGCATCAGAGACAGGAAGTACTTATCAACTATCGTGGTGCAACATCATGAGACCTCCGCACCGGCCACATGCACAGGGCAGGCAGATGTAAACAAACCCTGGCGGAGCTGACTCGTTGAGAGAGGCAAAGTCATTTGGCTACTGCCAAGTTTCAGTCAGGCACAAGAGATCTAGCTTTCGGTCCACAAGGATATCTTGTGGTAAGGTTGGGTACCACAACCTTGGGTGATGTTGCATGGCGACTGTGAGCATCTAATACATTTATCATCAAATTTGTCTGGATAGAGTTGTGCAAGCTTTTCTTTGCTGTAATGTAATCTGTGGACGACCTTAAACTGTATCAGAGAGAGTCTAGCACAGCTAGATGACGAGTTGACTAAGCCTAAAGCCCTTTCCCAAAAATCATTGGACAGGTTTTGTTGGAGTTCTATTTCCCAATTAATTTGAATCTTGTTTATAACAGATTTATTAATGGGGGACAGTAAATCATATAAATACGAGATGTGGCCTTTTGGGGGCATTTTAGCTTTAAGAGCCAGGTCTATCCCGCTAGATGCTGGGGTGTATGGAAATGGCGGGGCATGTGTTTTTGCAAAGTTGTAATCTTTCTAATTTAGTTCTGCTTCACTGCCTTTGCAGAGACATTGTTCACATGTTCCAAGAACTAAACACGGAGAGGCAGCGTTCAGTCTTTATGCTCCTCACATGTGGAACAAACTCCCAGAAACCTGCAGGTCTGCTGAAACTCTCAACAGCTAATCAGGGTTAAATCTTTTCTATTTGCAGCCTTTTGTCATTCCTCACTCTGTAATTTCTATTTCTTGCAGTATATGAAACGTGTTATACAAATAAACTTTTCTTGCCTTTGATCTGGTTTAGAGCTGAAGTCACATCATTCCAAACTCATATTCATCCTAAAAGTGGTGGTTGTGGTTTTTTAGGCAAGCCTGAAACTTTTTTCATTTGTGCAATGTGCCATCTTCATTTATTCTTCACGAGTAACACATATACTGATAGTTACACATTTTAACATATCTCACCAGTGTTCCTTTTACTGTGGCTCCAGAAATAGACCTTGTGACTTATTTCATTATGGCTGCAAACTTTTCAAGATGTGGTTCAGACGTGTTTTTATTCAAATGATTGAGCTCAGTATTGAAATTATATTTAGTTATTTGTGTTTTGATAAGGATAAGAATGGAAATCGTATTGTTATATTATGGCAGAATTGGATTCTTTTTCACTGAGTCATATCATATTAGGATGAAACTTGTGATTTACACTCCTGCAGCTTTCTTTACTTCAGAAGTAGGAAGTTTAAACCTTTTCTCTCAAAACATGGCTGACCTGGGAACGCCTGGGTTTCCCTTGGAAGTAGCAGGTGAAAGGGGAAGTCTGGACTTCTCAGATAAATGGCAGAAGATGGAAGGATTTTGATTTCTTTTAAAACTAAATTCTTATCAGGTGATCAGTATAGTTTACTTAAGGAAAAAAAAAAAAGATCTAATTGTCCCAAGAAAAAAGAAACTCATCCTCTAATTGTCTTTTTATTATCTTTAAAGACGATATCCATTTGTCACTGAATGCAGTACTATATAGTAAACCAGGAGTTTAAAAAAATTTAAATAAAATGAAGCTTTAGTTATTGTTCTCTTTCTTTCTTCTCCTCACTGTCGGACCTTCCACATTAATTATGACGCCACTGCTCTGGTCCAATGGTCTTCCTGCTTCCTCTCTCACTCAGCCAGCCAATCAATCTGTTTCCTGTTTTTTCCTTTGCTGTCATTTACCTTCCAGACCATGTGTCGCACATCATACTTCCTCCCAACTTCTCCTGCTTCGCAAGATAGTCTCATCACAAGACCACTTCCTCCCCACAAGCGTCTAGACTTAATCCGACTTCACCAAAAACCACATGTTTAAACCAAAAGTTTTCAAGCCTTACATTTAGAGGATGCCAGCGGGATGGACCATTTTCTTTATCACACAAATAATCACTCAGTCATGCATCTGACATTCTTGTCCACACTCCTTACCAGTAAACTGGAATGGGATTTATTAGTACCCATAGTACTCAGCATCAGCAAGTACTCAAATGTAAGTTGTTGTACTGGTATCGGTGCATCCCTATTTATTTTTCTATACTATTTATTTAATAATTCATTAATTTATTTATTATATAATTGAACCTTATTTTGTTCTAGTTGTTTTATTTTAATTTTTTTCTGAATTTATTGTAAATAAATTTATGCGTAAAGGCGTTAATGAGCCAGCTGACAGATGTAGTGTTTCAATAACCTCGGCTGGTTCAGTGCATTACTCATGAAGAAACTGTGGCCAAAAGAGGGATCAATACCTGCTCTTTATGGTCGGACTGCAGACGACAGATCTCAGAATAAGGATGTGTCCACATGAACATGGGGAGCAAAACTGAGTTTTTCCTTCCTAAGAAAAGAAAATCTTGTCCATATGGCACCATTTCCAAAAATCTCCACACATGATTGACAAAACTCATTTGAAATGCAATCAATAGTCAAACTAAAAGGTTGCAACCTACTGTTGCCCCACCTTTGAAGTCATGCTGGCCGAGCAGAAGGATGAACAAAAAAAGAGTCCACTTCTTGCAAATCCAACAAATGATTTGCTTGGGCATCTGGTTAGGATGCCTCTGACCTTCTTTGCTTGGGCCGCTGCCTCTGCAACCTGACCCCATTTAAGCAGAGATGGATGGATGGATGGATGGACGGATGGACGGACGGACGGACGGACGGACGGACGGACGGATGGATACATGGATGGACGGATGGATGGATGGATGGATGGATACACGGATGGATGGATGGACGGACGGACGGACGGACGGATGGATACATGGATGGATGGATGGATGGATGGATGGATGGATGGATGGATGGATGGATGGATGGATGGATGGATGGATGGATAGA
>JBBBVU010058304.1:0-10106 GCA_037177055.1 Atherinosoma microstoma | reverse complement strand
GGTCTTTTTAACATGGGAGTCAATGGGAATCTGCTCTGTTTTGCAGCCAGCACCTAGTGGAGGAGGGGGGAACTGCAGGTTTTGGCACTTCCGCATAGGCTTCATTTTTTCAAAACCGGAGGTTGCCCCTTGTTAATAACACATAAATGACCGCTTCATGTTTTAATGACTCAATAATTTGGGACCATTACGAATTTTAGAAAAAGAAAAAAAGAGTTGCCATGATTCTTAAAAACCTTAGATTGGATTTTTAGATACGAACAAATATCCCCCTTTTTCTGTCTCTCTGACTCTGGCAAAAAAAAAAAAGGCTTTCAGATAGTTTACGTAATAACGTGTATTTCAGTTTAAAAAAAAGGACACCATCTTTTTGTGACAGTTTTTTGTGGACAACAACTGAAGCAGAGCTCTTGCTGTGCATCACAAAATGAAGTCCATAACGAAAACATCGTATTAAAATGCAGTTAAAGGCTCCATTTGCTGTGGAGCTGCTTCAGGGGACCATCGGTGAGTGTTTCAAGATGGCAGTTTAGATCTCAAACTCTCCTGGTCAATTTAATAATAAAAAAAACCAAACAATATCTCACTTGAATTCAATAGCTGCTCATTGAAGATATCCCAACTTAAGTGGGGTTAAAAGCAGAAGAGCCCTGGAGAAAAATAGAGAATACGATTCGATTGTCATTTAGCAGACGCTTTTTTCCAAAAGCCAATTACACATGAGTACACCAGCGATGCCGACACTGAAGGCAAGGAGGGTAAAGTGCCTTGCCCAAGGACACAAGGACGAGTTCCCCTTTGGGTCACTGGACTACCTGCTCCGCCACCTGAGCCACTGCCGCCCTACAAAAAGAAAAAACTAGAGAGGAATATGATGAAGGATAAAACCAATGTAGGAGAGTTTTTACCACCATTCTATCTATCTAAAAGTTAGCCGGACACATACAGTAACTTAAAAACAAACTCAATCAAGACCTGGCGGATCTGAATTTAACTGTTTCAGGACTGCAGAGCTGGATATGTCTACAACTATGGTACAAGGTTAAATCAAGCAAAACAGCATGTGGAAGAAGTGTAATTACAGTTAAGAGACACACTGCTGCTTCTCTCACACAATAAAAACTCATTTATATCAAAGTAATGGACCCAGAAGGAAAGTCCCTCTGAAATAACATTTATTTTTACAACAATTAAGAAAGCACCGAAGGGAGCTAAATGCTAACATTTATTAACTCTCTGAAGACGGAGCTGCCACTTGACGCTGGTCTATTGAACACGCTCGCCAGTCAATCAGCCCCAGGCCCAGAAATGAAACCATCTTAAGATCCATTCTGGTGAACTTCCAGAAAAACGACATCAAAGATAAAATACTCAAAGCAGCCTTGGCAAACATAGGACATCAGGGGAAAGTGGTATTGCACAATTTGCCCAGTTTACTGTGGTAAATAACACATTTAGGGAATACAAAGAAATAAAGGAAACTCCTTAATAAACAGATGTGTTTCCAGATGCTAAATCCCTCGCCCTCACAGCCATGCAGCAGAGGATATGAGAAGACTGTCCAACAGCTAATTAACCGTAAGTGACGGATAATAACTGGGTTCAAAAACTCATGCATGCCGTACAATGAAGCAAGAGTGATGAAGGGAGCCTGTTTCACCACTAGAGGTGATGGCAGGGCTAAGTCGATCCCCGAGGCTGGAAGTCAACGGGTTTAGTTTATCAAATGCAAATGTTGAGGTTCAGTCGTTATGCTAAAGATGGAGGTAAGTCATGTAAAAGATGTACTATATTCTCACAACGTGAATGAACCTGAATAATCCAGTCAAATGTGAAGTTACAACAAAAGAAAAGGGCAGATGAAAAAAGCAAGAAATCCACCTTTCTCAGGATGAACGTGAAAAAAATACATTGTTAACAATAAAGTGCTTAAAACAGGCCACAGATATTAAATTTGAAATAGTTTAGAAAGACCAGAGATTGTGAAGGCAGGCACATACGGAGGCTATCTGTGGCACCAATAGAAACATATTTTCATGTATGGCCGTGGACGTTAACATGAGCCACCTGTTACCCAAGGGTGGCCATGTATTACTAATAATGGGGAATTAGATAATAAAATCGTGGTCACCTGTGATTAATTCACAGATAATTTGCATATTGTTTTAGTTTCAAAGTGTGTGCCTTAAAGGTACAGTGTGTAAAAAAATCTAAGGCCAATGACAGAATAATTTAACATATCATTAAAAACTGTTTCCATTGGTATACAATCACTTTACTCAGTTTTTATTCACTAGATGTCAGTAATCCTTACACGCTGCACCTTTAAGCAGCCATATTAGGAACTTATGTACGACGGAGTATCAGGGCCACTTTAAGAAAAAATGTTTTTTCACAGACTTTGAGAAGGAAGTCGTAATTTTACGAGAATAAAGTCGTAATTTTATGAGAATGAAGTCGTAATCTTACCAGAATAAAGTCAATATATTAAGAGAATAAAGTCGTAATATTTAACCAGTTGTTTTAGAAAAGGAAAGTTGAGGAAATTGCTGCTTTTGTGGAGGGGAAATGGCTGGAACCGGTCAACTGCACAGCTATCGATGTATATCAAGAAACAATCCAGCTGAACAGCTGATGTGTCCAACAAAACCTCTCTGAATCGCCTGCTGACGTGTCCATCGATAACCCTGCAGTCTGCTGGTTCCGGCTATTTCCCCCCCTCCACAACAGCAGCGATTTCCTCCAAGTCTGCCTGTTGATCAAAGTCCTGATACTAATGATAACGTGGTGTTGATGTGCCAAAATATTAAGTATCTCCTGGTTTTTGAAACCCATGTTGAAGTTGTACTTCATCTAACTTTCACCTTCTACAACAGGTTAAAATATTACGACTTTATTTTCGTAATATTATGAATTTATTCTCGTAAAATTACGACTTTGTTCTCGAGGTCTGTGAAAAAATCTTTTTCTTAAAGTGGCGCTACTCCGTCATACTTATGACACTGTGTTCTCTAGAATTATTCCCAAGAGTAAAATTATATTAAATTAGATTGATACATGTGAGATAACCATATATGGAGCTTGCACATTATCTTGACGCCACAGTTTCGTTATTAATTCCCACATAAAAACTAACACATGGCACAAGTTCATTACGTCTTTCCCCATTTGTGTTCACCGTGACCACGATTTAGGACAGCATGACCACAGATTATATGTGTTTCAGTCGTCTTTAGAGAGTATTTTTGCCAATCCTATGAGCCTGCAGAGTGGGTCTCTACAGCTGATTTGCATTCTGTCTGGAATAAATTAAATGAGAACATAGTAGAAACAAAGAGGAGAAGCTACTTATTGTGTTTAAGATGGCAGACCTACCATGCTGTGCGCATTAAATTACATTTGTAAGCTTCATATCATGTAAATATGCTCCGAGTCATCTGCAGATGGCTGGAAATAAGGGCAGAATGAAATCAATTTATGCATTTTTACATTAAAATACCATAATATAATCTTGATTTATCATTCTGCTGTACTTGCACTTGTATTTAAATACAAAAATAACCTTTAGTAAATATTAGGACTGAAATAATTCCTTGGATTACTAGAATAAAACAAACAATTTGCTTCATTTTATCCACAAAAATTAGTTTTTTCCCATCAATCACCATGTTTCGCAACGACAATTATTACTGTTGCACAACTACGTGCTGCATTAGTTTGTAGCAGGCTTGATTTACCAGTGTGATGAAGGAAACTGGAGAAAATGAGGAGTAAAAGTAGAGAAAAAGATGAAAAATATTTAAAGTTTGGAAGCAATCCAAATAGAAGAAAAAGCCAAAATACTTCTGCGTATCTTTGCTTTATGTGCAAAAAGAAATATCCTACTGAAAGGGATGGATAATCTAGATCAACAGCTGGGTGGCATGAGAATATTTTGGACATAATACTAATAATATACAGGTCTAAATATATTTCTAAATGATTTAGGTACCAGACTGCCCACCATTGTGTTGAGGGGGCCTGCTGGATCACAGCTGGGAAATGTATCATGACTTTGTGTATGAGTGATTTGGTTAAGGGTCACCTGAATCACAATAAAATGTTTTTAAGGTAAATTATGCTGAATAACAGGAGTGCAAGACGTGGCTGTTAGGAGCCATAGAAACAACTAACTTGGTATTATTATTTTGTACTTTCTTTGTTCGGGCACATCACCACTAACTTCGTTTCACTTTATCTAATATTCTCTTGTTTACTTCTCCTTACTCTTGCTTTTCAGATGTTTCTATCTTATAGATCAGGGGTGTCAAACTCTTTTTAGTTCAGGGGCCACTTACAGTGCAATATGATCTCAACCAGTCAAATAATAGCATCATAACTAATAACTCAAAAGTTTTCCCTTTATCTTAGTGCAAAGAAGTACATTACCTTACATTAGATGTTTACATAACTAAGGGGGTATTTCCCTATCTTTAATCAATTATTGTTCAATTTGGGAGCAAGATTTCTTGTTTTAATTGCTCTCTCTTTAAACTTTGCTCTCGCACTCAAAAAGTCCCTTCATGCTCTCAAATATATTTTTCTTCCTGTCAAAACTCTGCAAAACAAGAAATCTTGCTCTCAAATCAAACAATCATGCTCTTGATTAATGATAGGGAAATACCCCTATACATGACTGTCCTTTCAGGAAACATGAACAACCTGAAATTTCCTGAGTAAAATAAGTTCTTAAGTATAACACAAAAAATATAATTTTGAGGTAGGAAAGTAATTTTTTTGCTCAAATAATTCTTGTGAACTTATGAAACATGTATCATGTTGAATATGTGTCTGTTTAGCTGTTTTTCAGTCAGGTTGTTTGTGGCAACGCTTTAGCTTTTAGCCGTATTTCAAGCTAGCTCATTGCTAATGCACTCGGGGCAGGTTGTAGCAGTTTAGAAAATATTACGATTGACTCCAATGGAATTTGAATGAATGCATGAGTAAAAATATTTTGGGGGGGCATTTACACCAGGATAGTCAAGAGGACTCGGTTTGATTGGACAGGGAAATCTGAACATTTTCACACCTTTGGTCTGGTCAAGCAGACCGAACCACTTCGACCATGAACCCCAATTACAACAGCTGCTCACTAGAGTAAGTAGTATTCCCAAAAGTGACCACTGACCAAAAAGAAAGAAGAGGTCACTCGTAGCTTCCTCTCTTTGGTCTGCTGGATGGTCCATTTACTTTCCTACTGTCAGCACACCGGACCAAAGTTCACTTGCAAGTGGACCAAGACCCCTGGTTTTCATGCACAAGAGTCCAAATGCACGCCCACACTGCACCAAACACACCAAACAGTGCCTTAGTCTCAGCATGCCTGGTCTCAGAAGAGAGACTGACGGGGGGGCTGCCTCTTGACATTTTGAAGAGGGCGTCCATTAATGTAAAAGTGTAGGGAAAGTCAGACTGGTGGGGAAACTATATGTCATTTATGCCATGTCACACTCTTTAGATTCTGAGAAGTGAGGAAGCAGTTAGAAGACCAGGGTCAGACAAACACACACTAATGTTTGATTGTTGGAGGTGGTGCACAGTTGCACCTTTTCTAAAGTTTTAATATTCTAAACGTTAAAAAGTTGGTGTATTTTAACTCCTACGCTCTTTGAGACCACAGCATTGTTTAACAGTTTTGAATAAAAAGCTTTCAATATCTTAAGTCATTTTCATGGCCCTTATTTCATAATGTTACATTTCACCCCACGGCTAACTGACCCTGACTATGGGGTCAATTGTTACACATAATTCTTTGCATTTGAGATCAAGCCATTTTCTGTTGGAGCTGCACGGGCAATTTCCATACCATTTATCAGCAGACGCTTGAAACCAGTTTGCATCTCCATTTGAACACACTGGGTTAAAAGAGCTCGAAGTTAAAGACAGAAATGTCAAAATTGTTACAACTGTCCCCAGGCTCCTCTACATACCTGTACATTTCCACATCTCTGTAGTAATCCTGACCACCTGAACCGACTCACCTCATAATCATAACTTAAGTGAGATCTATTAAGTAATAAAGATATAACAGATATAATAACTTATATCCCTGCCTTGTAAATGTTTTATATTTATACATAAAAAATATAACCTCACACGGACCAGATTGGAGCCTCTGGTGAGCCGATTTTGGCCCCCGGACCGTATGTTTGACAAGATATTGAATGCAGTTAAATAATTAGATCAGCATTTTCTGAGAAAGAAACCATCTTCTGGTTCTTTTAAAGAGACCTGTCTTTTCTTTATTAAACAGTTATCATTGCTTTTTAATGAGGAAAAAGAATTTATCCAATTACTCAATAAATAAACAGAACAATTAATAGAATATTTGATTACCTAAATAATTGTTTGCTACAGTTCTAGTTCAGAGATGCAATGTTCAGAAAAATGAAAAAACAATTACTGTAATCAAGACGATGGATAAACACACAGATTATTAGAAGAACACATCTTGAGACATTATTAGTCTCAAAGAAACTGGGAGGATACAACTTTAAAAGTACAGACAGTCACGGAAAAAATGATTAGACCACTCTTGTTTTCTTATTATCGTGTTCATTTTAATGCCTGCTACAAATAAAGGTACATTTGTTTAGAAAAACATGATTATAGCAACAAAAATAGCTCATAAGAGTTTAATTTAAGGTGCTGATAGAGACATTTCCATGGTTTTCTTGATAACCTAAATCACTGAAGGTTTTACATCAATAGCTATGATGGCATTGTACTGCCATAAACAGCTTTTGCATATTAAATGTTCTCTTTTCCATCTGTTTAAGTCACATGATACACGCAGGAGTTATTACTTGATTAAATGAACAAGAAATGGAAAAAAACAAGGTGGTCTATTAATTTTTTCCGCGACTGTGTCTGACCTAAAAGAAGCAAGTACAGGGAAACAGCCGTGGGCGAAGTACCAAACTTTGTGGTTTGCCTAAAAAAGAAAGGTTCAGGTACAGATGCTGATGCAAAATTATGAAAACCTTCCAGAAATATATGAAAACCACTCGAGTGCAGCTCCTGAATGGTAAAAAGTCTGCTTAAAATTGAGTGGTTCCCATAATTGGTGCTATAGTGCTGCTACCCTAACCACAGTTCCTTTTACATAGACACACACAAACACTGTAAATGCCAAAGCAAATTAAAATTATATCAATTTGATATGTACAGTAAAAAAAAACAGTGAAAAATGAATTAATTTAATAATAGAAACTGAGGAAAACCTCTCATTGCTTCAGTTTGCTGTCATCATAAAATACATTTGTCCATCTTTAAGTGTCAGATCATTTCTGATCATAAAAAAAAGAATTACGATTTAGACTGCTGACTTTAGATAAGCTACATCTATAATCAATCTAAATTGAGTTTAGGTCCCTGCAGATCCAAAAATGATGAAGAAAACATTTTAGTTTTAACATTCCCCCTTGACTATGACAACAGGACTGAAAAACATTGGTGAACCTGGTAGAAAAGACTTCCTCCTGATGGCTCCGAGTCTGACAGGGGAATGTTGGAAAGTTTTATGAGAATAAAACAATCTGACTTAACTTGATTAGGCTTTACCGCCTCATTCACAGACAGATCAGGTGACCCGGTCCAGTTTAAAGACAATATATGTTCTTCATTTCTTCCTCTATGGTGGCTTTGCTGTCTGTTTCCATGCAGCTTTCATTAGTCACTGCATTTCTCATGATCTCTTTGAATTAAGAGGCTCCTTGTTCTAATGAAATCATATGATAAATGTTAAATTAGGTTAAATAATAAATATGATGCTTTATAATGCTGTAGTTTCTGCAAATAAAGGAACTGATGTGAATCTGGCTGGCAGAGGGCTTGATTTCATTCTCTGCTGATTCTTCAAATGGCACTTAAGGCATGTCGAGTAAGTGCTTAACAGAAGCCACTCCTTTGCAAATAAAAACTTCACGTGTACCCATGTCAAGGGTCAGAAAAGAAGAAAAACTAAGGGAAAAACAAATACTTTTCTATTGTTAGTCTAGAATTGGATTTTATAATTAACCTTTGCACCAAACAAAGTAACACAAAATGGGCCGCCTTTTAAAAGCTTCTCATTGGTCCAACATATCAGCACACAATCCAAAAATACAGCAGGATAATCTGATAGATAAACAGCAGAACTGGGATGAGAGATCATGTGCCTGCCAGGTTTCTCCATTGTTCCTGAAGGTTTTTTGAAGCCAAAAGTACCCACAGAGGTGGCTCCCAACCCTGAAATAGGTATCAGAGATAACTGTGATAGACACAGGGTCAGAAAAAGCAACTAGAAAATGCGATTGTTTGAGGAATCTTACAATTATCCTCTAACTCTCTCTTTGATGGAATAGGTCATAACCTGCAGATTTCACAGCAGGCATTATGTAACTATAAGGGGTCTCACGCCAAAAAGATTAAAACCAGTTTCCGTTTAAAGACCCACTGCAGTTTGGCCATGTGTTGCTGTTTACCACCTCCTACAGGTTTGGGATGGAACTAAATGTTCTTACTTTTCTTGGTACTGTTTTTTTTGTAGTTTTTTTTTGTAGTTTTTGAAAGAGGCAAACGTGTGAAGTCAACACACATACAATATAATTCAAGCTGAATACATAGGAAAGTGAGGCTACCATTCACAGACTCACCAAAATTGGACAAGTGAAAATGGAAAACGACTGCTGGTCTGATGAGTCTCGGTTCAGGCTGGCGGTGTAATGGCATAAGGGTTATTTTCTTGGCATACTTTCGGTCCCTTAGTATTAACTGAGTATCATTTAAACACCACAGCCAACCTGAATATTGTTCCTGACCATGTCGTTCATGTCAATATGGACCAACTCGGTACAACCAAGGTTGACCTGATAAAGTGGCTGGTGAGTATTACCGTGTCTTGTAATGAGCAAATGAGCAAAGAACTTTTGGAAAGGCTGCAAACTTCCACGACTTTGGTGTGAAATTTACATAAACTCAAACTTTTTGACATGAGAAGACCTCATTTAGATGTTCGTGTGAAATCAGACCCAGGCGGTTAACTGTGAGGCAATAAGAATAAGTTTTTACATCTCACGCTTCAATGTCTGATAAGTAACAGAACAGGTATGGACACGCTGCTGTTGCAATGTTTTTAGCTGTGATTCAGAGCATGAAAGCAAATGTCAGGCGTATATAAACATATTTCAGTTTTAATAGAAGACTCATCCACAGCTTCAGTCCTTCTGATTTACCACCTACACAGAGCAGAGAGAGACATTTTCATTGAGATGGAGAAAGTTTATTTTAACATAATGAAGTATAAAAACAAAAACGGAAAAAAAAAAAAAAGTTTGAAAGGAGTGGGTGGAAGCATAAGCTTTTATAATCCCTCTCCAGTAAATGACAACAATTTTCAGTCATTATACCATAATCACATTCCTTATTGATGATAACCTCTGGAGATTACATCATCTTATAATGCAGGACATCATCAACGACAATAATGTCACCTAATTATTTCTGATGAATTGCCTTGTTTGAAGTTGTTATGAAGTGGACTAGATCATTTAACCCTTGCAACCCTGTGCCTTTCTTTTAGGCCTCTGCTCTAAAATTGCATCCTCATAATGAAATATGAACCACAAGGTCTATATGAACACATTTAAGTCGCTTTCAGACTTGCATTGAAGAATATAAAGTCCATCCACTCTTTAAACGAAGTTGTCTTTTCAACCCCCCCCCCCCCACACACACACACACACACAATTATCTGGTTAAGCCGAAGGCAAGATATGCCTTTTTTGGTAGCTGAAACCTCTGTTGTTGAGTCATCATTGTTTGCCCATTGGTACTTTCACAAATTTGACCATGTTTTGCTAGCTGTCAAAAACTGTAAGTTTTATTTAGCCTTGCTCCCCTGAGCAATACTAGGTATATACATCTATATCGTACCGTCCTCTTCCGCTTATCCGGGGTCGGGTCGCGGGGGCAGCAGCCTGAGCAAGGCAGCCCAGATTTCCCTCTCCTCAGCCACATCAGCCAGCTCATCCGGGGGGATCCCGAGGCGCTCCCAGGCCAGCCGAGAGATATAATCCCTCCAGCGT
>JBBBVU010058303.1:0-10111 GCA_037177055.1 Atherinosoma microstoma | reverse complement strand
ATGTGATCAGTGTCTTCACAAAGATGAGTATCATTTATCGACTGAGCAAATTAGTTATTTCAAAAGAGTGTATCAAAGTGGTAGCCCTTCGTATGACTCGGTACCCATGAAGTAGCTCTCAGTTTCAAAAAGGTTGGTGACCCCTGGCCTAGAGCGATGCCTTCAGGCAGAGAGAGATGCTGTATGGGGTCAAAGGAGCGCGTCTTAAAATAAACTTATTTTATCGGCGAAAAAAATGGCCGATACAGATTATCATAAAATTGGCCTATATCGGCCGATATTATCGGCCAGGCAGATAATTGGTCGATCCCTAAAAAAAATGTTGTAGAACCATGTCGGAAAAATTTGTACTCTTAAGTCCAATTTGCACCTCCAGAGGATTTTCACACAAACATCCTTTAAATGTGAATGCACAAAAAATTATTTACGCATGTGTAAATTTAGGTTTACACAAATTAAATTACTGCTGACAAATTATCATCCATAATTTGGCGGTTACAACTTCTCCAATCTGCTGCTGCAAGTGTACAAGTGAGTTCTCGCGAATCACAGCGTGATAAAACAAAGTGGCAACCTCGGGCTTAGAAACTTGAAAGCGTATGTGGAAGTGCCAAAAATGCATTTCCCCCTCACCCGCTAGGTGCTGGCTGCATGTTTACAGCCTGGTTCAAAAAACCATTTTAGGTTTAATAGGTCAGGTTTACCTTCTTGACAACTGTGGGGGGAGTGAAAAAAATTCTACCTTATCTGTCTAGATGTTAATCTTAAAATTCTTCATAATTAGGGGCACGTCCTTTTGATTATGCCTCGTTTTGCCGGATATCTGCCGCCTGTCAGAGTAGCGCAACCTCGGTTTCTAGCTGGCTTCAGCGCGCCTTAGCTTCAGCCCGCCTACCTCCATTAGCTGGTTAGCTCCCGTTAACTTTGCTAGCTCTCAGCTCAGAGTTTGATGGGTGTCAATCATCCGTCCCCATGCTCACAGCCCCCCTTTCAGTGCCTCCTCGTCGCTCATTTTTGGGTGTCACGAGACGGTGGGAACCTCCCAATGAGCTTCTTTACAGCTCTTCAGAAACCTACGGGTCACGTGGTTTTAATATGTGGCATAAATAAGGGTAATAACCAGGCTTCACAAACTTATCCTCCACCCCACCAACAAATCCGAGGTACCAACGTTTCCAGCGACAGTCTTCACCAACGTCTCTGCTGTATCATATCTAAAGAACTCATAGCGTAGATCTAAACTGCCGCTGGATCTCAACCAGACCTTTTCCAAGGCCAGACTTCTGATTGGTTAGTAATGTGTTTAATTGGGAGTAAAGCAGCGCTCCTGTCATACCATTGATAGATGAACTCAGCATGTCAATAGTCCACATTAGTGCACACATCAAGTTATTAAATTGTCCCCCCCCCCCGCAAAAAATCCACACGCCGGAAATCCGGCATGGTTGCTGGAAAACTTTAACCCTTTAAAAAGGGAGCGGGCCGCGGGCGGACGCCGGAAGTTCCTGATTAGCTTAATCCTGATTAAACTGTCATAAAACAAAAACTAAAATAGCTAGAGCAATAATTGTTTTTTTAGCTGAAAGCTAAGACTCTCGCCGTTCAATATGTCCCGTCGTTATGACTCAACATCATCACGTTACGCTACATGGGGTATAAAACGGCGATGTAAACACCAGGCGGCACCAGGAAGTCGCGGGAGAGTGGGAGCACTCGGTGGAGCAGAAGGGGTGGTTGTCAGAGAGATGGAGAGATAGACAGAGAGATGGATAGAGAGAATATATTAGTCTGTAGTCTTTAGTGTATTTTAGACAGTTTTACCTGGTTTTCAGGAGGCTAGTTTTCATAACAGTCAGTCAGTAGTTTTAGCAGAAGTTGCCTGTTTTTACCACAGTTATTCAGCAGGCTGAACAGAGTTTCTTGTTTGTTTTTGGCACATTAGTTTTTATCTTAGTTTACAATAGTATAGGTTAGATAAGCCCACTTTTTCTTTCCTTTACACATTAAGATTCAATAGTGCAGAGGAAATAGTAGGCTACTCCAAAGAGCAGGTGAGGGAGCTGTGAGTACAGTACATACAGCAGGCCTACTTACACAAATGAACAACACTGTGTGGCCCATTACATAAATTGCTTCAAAAACAAAAACATTTACATAGTTCAAATAACTTATTAACTATTTGATATTTTTCTGCATTTATAAGTGTTTTGGTTCAGTGTTTTTGTCTGTTCATTGAGTAACACGAACCCCAACCAGTTTCTTAATAAAGGAAAATGCTGGAATTTGCAGTAGTATTTTTTAGGTTTCCAATGCTCAATAACCTTTTTTGTTTCTATTGTTAATATTCTAGGATTTTATAACACTGTAAATACTCTATCAAATGACACCATAATAGAAAAAAAAGACTCATGTACAGTATGTCAGTTTCTTTGTATTGCAGATGAAATCAATCAAAACGCCTTCATACTCTGCTCCTAAAAAGGAATATATCTCAAAAACTATTAAAGATAGATCATTGCAATAACTTGTATAGTATAAAGGATTATTTTCTTTATTTCTTGTACATTTAGAAATGTTTTGGATCACTACGTTGGCACGTCTGCAGTCAATCAAAACAAAGGCACCGTCATGACCACAGCTGCTGCTACAGCGCCGCAGTAACTTTAGGATATGAAAAACTTAATATAAGAGGGAGGAATATAAGAACAGCAAGCTGCAACGTCTGCTGTAAAATCCAGGAAGCTGGATCCACCACATCCACCTTAAAAACACACCTGGAGAGGTGAGTCACTGTCAGCTTAATGTTAGCATCTTTAGCAACGAGCTTAGAGCCACTGCAGTGTAAACGTTAGCTTGTTACTACCTTTGTAATAAAATAATGTTAACTCCATCAGAATGGCTCCACTAAACGTTTTCAGAAGAAGAATGAGACATTTACTGAACACAGTCATTTTGCCATGATGGCGTTAAACTGGGACCAAACTGGGCTCAGACCCACTGTAAACAAGGTGGGTTTACTGGGTCTGTTTATTAGGAAAGTACATCCATTTCCGATTTGGGAATGTGAGGAATATTTATTGGACCTGCATATATTGGATCTAAATTAATTAAAATAGGATTTTTTTTTTTATTACATTTTTCACAGGTTTTATTTCTTTCTATACGCATCTCAGTTTGTTCTTTTCTTTTTCTGCTGAACCATTTTTGATAACAGAACATCACAGTATAGTAACAACGTTTCTTGATTTTCGGGCAATAGAACAATTAAGTTCAACAATGAATTTTAAAATAACAATTGTTTACATGTTCGGGATTTTTGTCAATATCAGGACTTTCAGATTGATTATAAAATAGCCAAAAATAAACATAGTTCATTATTATCTGCTTGTATTAATTCATAAAGTAGCAAATGTGCAGTAAGAAAAAATTGGATGCAGCACAAAGTGATGCATCGTGGAATTGAATCGTTGACAAAATAATCATAATCGAATCGTGAGACCAGTGAAGATGCACAGCCCTAGTAACCGTGCTGCTCTGTTATCTCCACTATCAAATTCGACTTTGTGTTCGACTTTGTGTGCCATTTCTACTAATTGTTGTGCACATCCCTAGTCTGCACCACTTACACAACAGTATATGTCAGAGGCAATAAAGTAGAGTCCGTGTACAGAATAGTCAAACATCTTTTGACACCCTGACAAAGGCCAGTAGGCTAAAAGGCATCAGTTTTTTTCAAGGTCACTATTAGTATGCCAAACGGAGAGTGCCTTGGAGTTTTTGTGCCATTCAGTCCATCTACCCTATCCAAAGAGCACCTCACGCAAGAACAAAGGAATCCAGGAAGTGCTCCTACAGAAACAATTTTTTAAGTTGGAGTCTGCACACAATTTAGACTGTATCAGCCAACATAGATACAGGGTGTCGCACAAAAATCCAGCAGTGCAAGCAGAATATACATCAATCATATGACTGACACAAAAATAACACGGTTGTTTGGATGTCAAGCCTTAAGGTGGTTTTGAATGAATGGATAAAGCATATTTACATTAGCCTACATTTAATTTCTCAGTGGAAGATTTTTATTTTGACAACGGTAGTTTTCCCCTCCATTTAGGAAATATACTCGTCCCATTTGTCATCATGTCTAGTCGTGCTGAGAAAGTTTAGGCACACATTGTCTTTTAAGCTTTGCAAGCAAAGGCTTATACAGCAAATAGACAGCGGACACGCCCCCTCTCAATATGGATGGGCTCTTTTATGTTAGAAAACGAAACCACAATAAATCCTTTTGAAATTTTTTCCACCCTTAATGTGACTTATGATCTGTACAATACATTTGAAAAGCAGAGTCATCTGTTAGGAGAATACTAAAAATACAAAACTTACAATAAGCTGCTTGAATGTGTGTGCACACCCTTAGGCCAAGAATGTACTTGCTTTTATGCATACACACAATTATCATGGCTGCTTCCTGTATTTTGCATTTGTTTGAAACATCGCTTGTGCACATCCTCAGAAATTAATGCTACATGTTTGCAATCTGCAATATGCAAGTAACCAATATGGGCAGTGTATGAACCAATTCAATTTAACTGAATGTAAGATTACAGGGTCGGCAGTGGGATAAACAACAAAGTTGTGAAGACACAGTGTGCTTGATTTATAGGCCTTACATACCATCAATAGAACCCAAAAACGGAATTAATCATAAACACGGAATATCAAGGAACAGAGCAATGGTTTGCCTAAAATGTTGGGGGTTTTTTAATAAAAAGGAATGTTTTTCTCAGTAAAATGCCCCAAACGGGTCACTAAAGCTGGGGTCTATGCTTGCTTTACTCCCTCCAACCTGCCTCTCTCAATGCAAACATGCTGAAGCGGCTGCCTGAGACACCAGCCACGGCTTACTCCCAGTTTCCCCAGGATTTTTGTGTCTGGCAATCTAATCTTCAGCAGATTTTTGCCAACATACGGTTGACTGGACAAGTAAGGATAGAGTCCTGCACGGGTCCGATTTTACAAACCTGCACATGTCCGAACCCCTTAGGAAAATTACCAAACCCGACCCGCTCGTTAAGGCATTCAGTTAAAGCGTGTCTATTCACCCCGTCCCTCCTTCATTCATTGCATTATTTTCTTTATTCGTTCTTATATTTAATTTGATATCGTTCTGTCTCACTTTTCATTTGCAATGAAAAAGTGAAACAATAACGCAGTAAATGGCTATTTAAA
This sequence comes from Atherinosoma microstoma, assembly GCA_037177055.1. Taxonomy (NCBI): domain Eukaryota; kingdom Metazoa; phylum Chordata; class Actinopteri; order Atheriniformes; family Atherinidae; genus Atherinosoma; species Atherinosoma microstoma. The sequence continues at coordinate 4,879 of JBBBVU010058303.1, read as the reverse complement.
GGGATTTTTTGGTGCAAAACTTGCACTGAATCACTGCTACCTCTCTGTAGTCCCTTATTTTGCTATTGGGGGGCTTTTTTTTATTCAGGGGTTGCTGTGCATATACAAAAAGTATTTTACCGTCCCCGGTTTCAGCTGTTCTCTGCGTCTGGACCACAAAACATGTAGTGGAAAAATCTCCCTTGCTCCAGCAGTGTGCTGTGTGGAAGCCAAGCATGACCTTCAAAATAAAGGAAACTTCAGCGCGTAATTAGTAAAACTCTGATTTCCACAAAAAATATGGAAGAAAAATATAGTTTCACCTGGGACCTGAATGAATATCAGCCTGCACCTGTACCGGGAAATTTTATCAATGTAATTTTTGCAGGTTGGCCAACCTGTTGCAGGACTCTGCATATGAGGACCGCCTGCAGAGTCACAAACACAAACGGCATTTTCTGTTGGTGTCCAAAAAAGTATGATTTGACCATGTAAAACAAAAAAGACTGTTAAGTTGGAAAGATGAAAAACTAGTGACATATTTTTGCCTTAAATATGTTTAAAAGTGTGAAAGCATGAAAATTTTCAGTTATAACTGAATAAAATGGCTATATTTAATTACTTTATACATTGTGCTGGGCTTAAATTTGCATTAAATGCTAAATACGGAATTCTCAAAAATTAAAAACTGAAAAACAACGAAAATGGAAAATATTTAAACAGATTTCATAGGGCCCTACATCTAAAATACCACTACTGCAGTTTCTTCTACGGGAATCTCAAAATTAACTGCGTAATTGTTATATTGTCGCCATGTTTAATATTTTGTTGACGCCCTACAAATTCAGCAACTCTACATAGTCTGAGTTCTCTAATGTGGCCCAAAGTGGAATCCACCAGTAACAAGTGTGGAACACAAGCAAATGTGTCAACAATTATGTTCACCACGGAGACAGTTGCCTATACGCAAGGTTAAAAAGCAACCATGTCCTCAGTATTAAACCAGTATTGTGCTGAAGCAGCTTTTGATTTAAATCACATCATCCATATAGTTTCTTTGTGTGTGTACCGATTCTGGTTGGTACGCATTTTATACGTTAAAGTCAATGAAACACAAATTAAAGATAACTTAAACACAAAATAACTAGGGATGCACCGAAATAAAAATTCTTGGCCAAAACCGAAAAAGAGGAAACAAAGGCCGAAAGCAGAAACACCGAAATAAACATTTTTGTCAAGTTTTTAAAAAAAAAGAAAAAAAACATCCAATAGAAAAATCTAATCATCTGACAGTCGCATATAATAAATCCGAACAGAATAGCCTTTCTTTTATTATTTGAGGCACTTTCTTGCAGGATCTCATTGAACATAGACATCGATGGTGCATGCTCATCTGATCCAGACGCCTTTTTTCTGCACTGCGCTTTTCCATCTCCAAGCGGGTTCTCCGCAACCATCCCAACCATTTCTCGTGCGCGGTGCATTATTCCCACATCCAAGTAACGATCCTTATAACACGGATCGAGTACAGACGCGGTGAACTGCAGAGGATCCCAATAGATCTCACTGAAACGTGTGCTGACTGACTGCATCAGGTCGGGCCTGCAGTGCTGACACAGAGACAGTGTGTGTTTTTACTCCAGCATAAAAGATAGCTAGATAAATACTTTTATTGATTCCCTAAGGGAAATTGTAAAAAGCTGAGTTTTTTTTTCTAATCAATATCCATGGCTCTTTCTCAGATATACTGAAATACGTCCACACGTCAGACATGCTGGCCACGTTTTATGCTCGCTTCATCTCAACACATGTTTCGCCTGTGTTGTTTCAGTGATAAAAGTCTTTCGGCCAAAAATTTTCAGAGGCCGAAAATTCGGTGCATCCCTAAAAGTCACTGGGTCATTCCTTGTCCCTTTAACAAATGGTCCACATTAGGGCTGGGCGATATAGAAAAAAAGCATATCCCTAAAAGAAAATATTGATCCATATCGATAATTATAAGAGAGATATTAAAATTATATTTCAAGTGCAGCCCTGGCCCTTTTATACTATTGCTCAATTACCTACTTTTAAAAAAGAACACAAACACTACATTCAAATTCAAACCTTTATTCAACCAGCTTTTTACCACAACTGAAAGTTGGAAGAGATGGAAACTAAGGCTGGCTGTTTTTATTAATATTTAATGGCCATTAATCATATTCATGTCCTGAGTTCACTCACGATTAATTGTATACTAATTATAGAAATTTAAAAAAATCTTTATTATATTTTTAACAGGGTATTTATCATTATATAATACTTATGTAAGTTGTTAGGAAGCCCACATAGATTCTGAACAGATAATTAATCCCGATTAATTTGTGTAGTTGTCCTTGTGTGACATATATTGTTAGTTGTTTTTTCCTAGCTAACCCTGAATGCAGCACAGCTGCGTCTCACATTATGTTTAAGTTTCATTATCATTATATTATATATTATATTCATTTGGAGTTACGCGCCGTTCCGGACGCAATTTTCTTGCGTCCTTATTTTTCCTCCATTTTCAGGTGTCCATATTTCATTTAGTACGCCACACAGGAGAATAGGACGCTCCATTCGCGCGAACAAAACACTCCATACGCGCGAATAAGCTTTTCGCGCCGCAAATTCGCGACAAAGGTGCTGCCCCAAGCAAACGGCCGTCAATTCATGTCTGTACATTGACTTAACATGTAATTTAAACGCGCGAGTAATTTTACTCGTGCCCGGTGTGAACACAGGGTAAGCCATATTTCCCAAAAAAATGCCCATTACATGAGTCAGTTTTTAAGATTTATGCATCAGCAATAGATTTGAACCAGCTGAAAATTAAGCATTTAAATTGGGAAAAAAGCTCCTCTTGGCAAAGCAAATCTGCTCAGCACAACTAGGGATAGGTACCATTCACATTTAAACTGATACAGTACCGATTCAAGGTACCTGGAAATCGATATCTGTACCTAACGGTACCAATTTTCGGTATTTTGTGTGTGTTTAAATGGGAATAACAGATTTCTTATTATCAACATATAGGCTAATTTCTAACCAATATATTAAAGCAAAATCCACCTGTTTCTGTTCCAACACTACTAACAGATTCACTGTTTCACTAACATGTAAGCGGTTAACTACAACGGAGCAGTGTTTTTTCTTTATGTTGCACAAATGAAAACACAGCTCCTCGTACTGAAAATAGTTTCAATAATTTTAAGAATATTGAATATCGATTGAAAGAATATGAAAAAAGAATAAATAAAAGGAATAAAAGAGAAAAGACAAAAAGATAGAGAGAAAAAGAAACACCATATCGAAAACAATGCAATCCTACCAGCCTGCTACACTTGTATAGACACACGACAGAATATCTCTCATTCCCCGCAGGAAGGCAAAGTCGACAACTGTTAGGAGCACCAATGAGAGATGAACTAGCTGAGGTACACCATGTATCTTAAATAAAACCAGAGCAGCAGAAACACACACATACTGTAGAAACCTAACTGAAAGTATCTATTAGTAAATAAAGTTACAGGACAACACAGTGACCGTGTCAGCGTGCAGAGTATACGGAGTGAAGAGGTTTCAAGGAAGCGTGATCTCGCAGATGCCACCTTGCCTGCACAAGAGTCAGAGGCAGGCCAAAGAGACCCCGAGACCCGGGTGATCGGCAGCCCCCACGGAGCACGTAACTCAGCCTCCCCACCACGGAGACGACCATGCGTCCACCCAGGAGGCGGCAGAGGGAGGTCCCAGCCAGAATCCCCCCCCCAGCCACGGGGCAAAGGCCCCAGCGGGCCAAGATCAGCAGCCACCGGCGCCACCGGGTACCGGCCACCCAGACAGACAGAGCGCAGGGCCCAGGACCCCAAGAGCCCCCTAAGGGCAGAGGGCCCGCACCGCACCCAGGGGGACCAGACCCGCCTAGACGGCCACCCGGCAGGGGCCAGTCTGCACTCCAGTGCCCAGCCGGAGGAACCCAGGAACCAGGCCCCCCCCCCACTTACAAACCGACGGAATTTGGCCATCCCTAGTCACAACACAGCAGCCAGCTGGAAAAGGCAACAGGCTTTCAAAGCTGCACAAGAGGAGCTTGGACTTCCCTCAGCATAAACTGGTGACTGAATCCCCTACACAATGAGGATCCAGGTAGATGATGATTTAGCAGCTTCTCGAGCAAAAAATGTCCATCAACCAAGTCTTGGCTGCTGAACGGTCAACCAGGCATCTGGTGCTGAAGTGGCAGGGCGTTGATGTCCATGATGCTGTCAGCAAGGCTTTAGGAAAGGACCTATGCTGGACTTCACAGATGCCCTCTCCTCAGAAAATTATGTGACAGTGTGATGTTATTTTTGCTGTTTGCACCGTTTGAATATATGTTGAATTTGTTTACGTATTTCAGCCTTGTTTGATTGGTGTCACTCACTACAGTTTTGCAATACAGGTGTACTACTTGAACTTAATTGATGTAGTTTAGTAACCTCTAGTAATATTTTAGGGCTCTCAAGACCGAATGTGGTGATAGATTTATAGTATGAAAGACTGAATTTTTATCGTCACATCATTATCGTGATAAAAAAAAACCCTGAAATGATCGTGACCATTCCTAGTCGCATCATCAAAATTTTCATGAACTTTACCAAATCTGACAAGCTGTACATTCATACAGCTCAGGAATTATCTTCCAAATGGCTATTTCCACTGTAAAGTGCCCATTCTGAATTTCACCATACATATAATATGCATAAAATTGACAACTTTACATTTTCTTGGTGTGATAATCTTCAAAATTGAAAAATGTCAGATAATGGGAACACACACACACACACACACACACACACACACACACACACACACACACACACACACACACACACACACACAC
>JBBBVU010058302.1:0-10135 GCA_037177055.1 Atherinosoma microstoma | reverse complement strand
GTTTTAGTCACATTTAGTCATTTCAATATGTGATAGTTTTAGTCCAGTTTTAGTCGACAAAAACTCAAAAAGGTTTTAGTCTAGTTTTCGTCAGTAGGATAAAAACAGGAAAAAAACCTAAGTGTTGGTCTTTTAACAATTGAAATGTGCACATTCAACAACTGTAAAATAAAATCATGAAGCTTTGCTGGTCCCTGACTTTTCCTAAAAGTATGTGAATTTTTATCAGAAAAATAATCCTAACATTTAGTAGCCCATGTAAAGAACAGAGAAAAAATAATATTTTTTGTTTATTTTATTAGCCGCGAACTTTGACCTCTTGCTCTGTTCTATTTATAGTTTCCCGACGTTCTCAGATAATGTGGAACGGGTCGCGATGATGCCGCAGCAGCAGGAGACGATATGCACTATGACTTCTAAATAGTTTTAAACTGCATAGTAAAAAGTGCAGATGGTCATCATGACCGTATAAATATTCTGGCCTTCATATAAAGCTACTTATGCCATGTTGTCTGGGTGTTCTCTCCATCACTTCAGATTTATCAACTCGGTCCGCTTTTAAAAAACAAATATTGAGGCTGTGCAAATTGAAATTCAGATGTAGTTCTTTTCGGTGGCAAACAAGGCTACAGATTCTGTTTTAGCCTCCTTCCTTTTGTAAAGCAGTATTTGATTATAATCAATATTATTTTAGTTATTAATGGGCCGTGCTGGACTTCATTGCTGCTGGTGGCCTAAATGGTGGCACAGTTACCGCCGTCTCGCTCTTCAACGCATTCTGTTTTTCATTCTGGATTTTTCATGCAGGTGGTGGGTGTGGCCAAACAAGGAGCGGCCAGCTTTTGACAGACAGATTACAGCACAACAGGCAGAAATCTCTGATTCTGAATGTCTGACAGACCACCCACTAACATTTTTGTCTATTCTCGTCTCGTCAATGAAAACTCACACACGTCTTGTCATGTTTTCTTCATCAAAGAGAAACGTTTAGCTCGTCACCGTCTCGTTATCATCATGAAAAAAAGGGTCGTCAACAAAATAATTTCGTCTTCATCATCGTTGACGAAAACAACACTGCTTTAAATCCTTTTTATTTACACAATTTTATTTCTGTTTTTGATTATTTTACTCTACCATAAACTAATATATAAATGTTGAACCTGACAGGGGGTTCTACTCCCCCCAATCCCATCTCCCCTCTCACATTACTTCCCACCCTTTAGACATATTTATAGGCAGAGTTGTTGACTAGGATTTATGGATAACTCCCATTTTGAAGTTGGTAAAGAGATTGAATCATCTGTTTGGCATTAATCTGTATATCTGTGATAGTAACTTTCAAGTACCAAGATCCATAAATTCTGCCACCCTGGGAGGAAGTTCCAGGTCTATTTGGTTGAGGAGAAATTCTGTACTTACTATGGATTTGAGTTGTTAATATTCTAAAAAGCTGTTGTTGATGATCCCATTGTGACGAGAGTGTGTCAAAAAATAAGAAATACTGTATCTGTTATGCTATTCTACAGTCATTTATCAGACGCTTTTATCCAAAGCGACTTACATCTGAGTACACCAGTGATGCTGACACTGGAGGCAAGGAGGAAAGTGTCTTGCCCAAGGACACGACAGTTGACTAGGGATTCAAACAGCCAACCTTCAGGTCATTGGACAACCTGCTGATTTAGCAGGATATCACAATTATTCAAGATGGGTGTGAGCTTCTCGTTTCCTACAGTCTGTTTACCTCCGCTCACCATCCAATATGATGTGGGGGGGACGTGTCAGACATGGGACTGACAAAGACCGATTGAAGAGCTGATTTTTTTAAAGAAATTCCCACCAGGCTGTCATAGCAGGGTTGAAGCTTTTGAAGCACTTGTGATGTTTGATATTCAAACTAAAAAAGGCCAGGTTAGAAATGTCCAAATTGTTATATAATGTTTGCTCTATATCCATCCATGGTTCACCCGATAGACTAGATTTAAGTCATTTTGAGACTAAAAGCAACTTATTTTCTTAGAAGTAGAGATTGAAAATTTGGTAAGTCTAATCCACCCGTCTGTAGACTTCTGTAAAGTTTCTAAACTGATTTATGGTGGTTTATTCTTCCAAAGAAATTGGAAATGTATGATTTTAATAACTTAAACCTAGTGGAAGGAGGTTTCATAGGAACCAGAGTTGCTTTTGGGCAGCATCATTATTTCCATGGTGGCAACTCTCCCCATGAATGAAATGGGTAAAGATTTCCACCTAGCGAGATCATCTTTTCTAGTCTTTTAAAGCTGAATGTGATTTAACTTTGTCAGTTCTGAGAGCCTGGAGGAAATGTTCGTACCCAGGTATCTAGGGCTGCAACTAACGAATATTTCAGTAGTTGACTAATCTGTTGATTATTTTTTGATTAATCGATTAGTCACAACTATTTCTGTCACTCCCACATCTGTGCTTCCTGTTGACACAGCTCTTTCTACAGGCCCCAGTGCATGTCTCTTAATTTGCATCACACGAATGTCCCCCTGATTTCCAGTCACAACACAACACAATGTCCTTAAGTAAATTAAATGACTCCTGAGTCTTGCAAGCACTCACTTTAGCGGGAGGAAATCCTGCAGCATGCACTGCTTCTGCTCCAGTGTTTCAGTTCCACCGTACTACCGTACTGAGACCGTAGTGGTCACAAGACATTAGCTGATCAATGTGCTCTCTCGCCACCTAGTGGTTGGGTGTGTAAATTGAAATCTGTCAAAATGACAGACGGCCTGCATATTTTTCCTTCACGGTTTTAAAAATGACAGAACTTAGTACCATTTGATTTTACGTGATACTCGGTAGTACCGACAGAATTTGGTAGGTACAAATAAAAGTATTGAATTCGGTACCCATCCCTACTCACAGTACAGGTAGGATGCAAGATGGATGTCAAATTAGCTGACGTTAGGGGCATGTCACCGAAAAAATGTGTTTAAGTTAGTGCCTCTTTAATAGTTTACAATACAGAGGATCTGACAGGATTGAAACAAACTTCCAAGAGACAAGGTACTCATGAGGCACTGATTAAGCAAGAAAAAGTATCAGAATATTGAAATAATGAATAAATAAGAATCATATAATGCATTGTTTGTGCAAGGTTGTAGCAAACCTGCGGTATTTTGTGGAAAAGATCAACGGTTCCAAATGAGCTCTGCGCATTGTTTTCAATAGTCATTGCAATTATCTGCTTCGATCCCTCCCATGATTCCCTACTTTTCCACTGCACTTGCCAGCAAATCATTAAAGTTAGGGGTTAAAGGTACAAAGAAAAGATTATAATCAATGTTCAATCAATGGTTATTCTCCATGATACAAAACCATGATTAGGCTTTCCACATTTTTCTGGTCATACCTTGTGATTCTGGGGGTTCACTACCAACTCACTCTTTACAACCATAGACTGTTATATTGCTTTTGCTTGGGAGAAGTGGACAAATGTATGCACCACATGTTTTTTCAAGAAGATGGACTGAGATAAAACTGAAAGTTAGGTCAACAAACAATAAACACATGGAAATCTGAAAAAAACAGACCCTGACCATTTGCAGACATTGGTTTTAACACATTTGTGACTGTATTTTCCAGCATATACAAGAAAACCTTTATTGTGTACATCGCTTTAGTATGAGATCTTTAAAACCCGTACAGGACCACTTAATGTGTCTGTTTATCCAAATAATAAATAGATGAATAAAATAAATAAAAGAAAAAATTCAAATACTGCATCACCATATTGAAAAACTGGCTTCTTAAGCTGAAACTTGTAGTAAAATAATAAATATATCAATAAAAGAATATTTATTTCTGAGGTCTAATGAACTTAAAATCTTTGTACAAAAAAGGAAAACATAAAATGTAAATATTGTGGATTTAGTTACCATCCAGCACTGCTTTGGTGTTTTTCCTGCAATATTTTCTCCCCCATATATTTTAACTGGGTAAGCTGAAGCAGTAAATCAACAGAACAGTTAGATTATCCACTGAAGAGGTTGCAGAACATAAGACCCAAATGAGTTAAAAAGGAAAAAAGAAAATAACGTTTTGAAACCCAGAATGCATATTAATAATCCTCATGATAAAAACTATTTACACATACAGTGTTCTGCCTTTTTACCCTAAATTGTGCTTACATAGCAGATATGGACTGAACAGAGAGCACACTGACAAACTTAACCTGCCAGGCCTAAATCCCCATGAGTGGACAATGCATGCTTGAAAAAAAAAAGAAGCCTGAATAAAGGCAAGCTATTCAAGTATGACAGTGTGATCTTTTCACTAAATGTGTCATTCAGAGGGAGCAAGTAGTGGGAGATTTAAGGTTTCAGGAGGTTTTGTTGGTGCTTCAGAGAAAATTCACACAATGGATACTAAAGCTGCCTCATACATGAATGAGTAACTCTGCAGGTAGATGCAGATAAAGAGCACAGTAGTTTATTGAAAACTACTGTGTCGAAAGAAAATTGTAACAGGAGTTTTATGTGTGATATGCTTAATGATAGTGAGAGCACAGTATAGTCTGTGAATCTTGGGCACAATTTAATGCAGTGGCATTTACTTCTATTCAAACTAGATTACTGTAATCTGTATAGTTATTTCAGTTAAGGAAAAATTATTACAATCCATGCACAAAGTCCCTGTTTTTTTGAAGAAGTGCTATAAATTATTTATAAGTGCCAGATATGACACTGCAGAGGCAGATGGGTTTAGTTTCTTTTCTTTCCCCTCCATTTTCAAATAGGAACAAAGGTGAGAATAAACAACCTAACATATGTTTTTTTTCACCTCATGCATTTCTTTACAAGAAATATTGCTGAACAAAATTTTCACTTTATATTCCACAACATAAATTTCCTTAGTGATCAGTTGAGGATGGAAAACAGAAATTAAACTGAGGTTGACTGGTATAAACAAGTAAACAAAGAAGAAATTACAACAAAAAAAACACAAATACATTTAAAGAAAAAAACCTGACATACTCTAAAATATATCAAATTTTAACTCAAAGAATTAGAATTAGAATTTGGTTAAAGAAAAATAATAACATACTGTTAGCAATTATTATTAAAATCAATTTATCTCATAGCTTCAAACATGGCAAATGGGTCTTATTTGAACTGAGAGTAAGAATCAGAGAAACATCCAGGTAATATTCTAGGCTGAAGTCAAGTTAATTTCCATAGCCATGTGTTTTATACCTTTTGTCTATCATGTCACTATTTTAGTGATTGCTAAATGCTGTGAAGTACCATTATAATCTGTTAATGTTTGCTATAATTCCATGAACATGTTGTTTAGCTAATTTGTTGTTCTTCATTTTGTCATCATTGCCAAAATATATATTTTTTTCAGTGTGTGTGTCTTTATCTCTATCATAGACCACATTTTCTTGTTTGGGGATCAAGATGGTGTTTGACTCTTCTGGGACACATCGTTACTTGCAAAGCCAAATGTTTGAACATGTATTTACAACAACATGAAACATTTGATATCTTGCCTGTTAAGAAATATATTCAAGTGTGGCTATTTTCTCAAATAAGCTCCCACCAGTAAAGAGACTGAGTTGATACAAGGGCCTCTGGGACATAGTTACAAGCTTCTGCTGTCACTGCTGTGATCTGAACTGCTTCTGAACACTTATGGTGCATTCAGACCAAACGCGATGTCTGCGTCAAAAAAGCTCTTGACGCTCAAAGTTGGACGCTTGACGCTGGTAAATCAGACGCTTGACATCCAGCATCAAAAAGGTTCTTGATGCCCGAGACGCACGTCTGCAGAACCCGGATGTTTTCCTTTGCAGAAAATGTGTCTATAAGTCATGACACTGAGTCGCTCTGATTGGTTGATGCCCCGTGCCGAGCGGCAAAAGTTCAGATTTTCCAACTCCGGCGTCCGCCGCCTTGGATGCGCGTCAGACGCTCAAAATCTCAAAACGCGCTGCGCTTGATGCTCAAAACGCGCCCCTAGAAGCTTGCGCTCCTTGACACGCGTTGGCCATAGATTTTGCATGTAAACCTGACGCTCCTGACGCCGACATCGCATTTGGTCTGAATGTACCATTAAGCAGTCCTGATGACAGGCCAAAGTTAGAGCATCCATGACAGCTGATATGTCTCTAACAATGTTTTCCAAAAGCAATTCAAAATGAAAACATAGTACTGAGACAAATTTTACACATTATTGTTAAATAGCCTGAAAAGGTTAAGGAGAACATTCTGAGAATGAAAAGAGCTGCGCCAACAGTGGTGCATTCTGGGACCGTGCCTATAAAGAAGTCCACAAACAAAATGGTTAGTGTTTCTGATTTAAACTATTTGGAAAATGTTCCTCCACAAAGAAGATAAGGGCAAAATCTAAATTTTGGAAATGTTCACCCCTTTATAATGAGGATGTAGGAGTGATAAAAATCAACCAAATAATATCAACAGTGTTACATATACCATAGAGTCTGGCTTATCATCAAGTGAATGAAACAGGATACAACAACAAAAGACTTGGCCAAGATCCTGAATGCAGAGGGTTGCTCCAAAGCATCTTTTTTGGATCTGCATGGTTTAGCAATGGATATGTGACTGTTAACAGAGGTACTGCCATGGCAAAGTGGTACTTTAATCAAGTACCTTTAATGTCTACCTTATGGCTTAAACAAATACCCTATAAAGAAACAATATATCGTGAAAGTGAAGAAATGATGACAAAAAAAGCCTCTTACAGAGGGCAAGGCAAAGCAAGTTTATTTGTATAGCACATTTGGTGGTTTCCAACTTGACTGTCTAAAGTTGAGTGCTGACTTTGAATCTTTCTTCCTTGGCTCCAAAAGGGAGGAGAAAATAGTAGTCTATTTTTTTCCCTGTTGCCATTTGCTATTGACATGGCATTTACTTACTGCCACTGAAGGATAACAGCAATACATAGTGCTCTGTGAATGCCGGCAAGTGACAGCTAATGGGTACACGATGCATTAAGCACTATTAGAAAGGGCTATTGTCAGTATGATGAATTGGCATTGAGAACTTGTTTAACCCTTTAAAGCCAAACCCAAGAAAATCTGGGGAGAAAAGTCAAACCTTTTAAATCTGAAGTCTTTATTTGGCCCTTTAACAAAACGTGGAAAAAAATCAACACTTTTTTTTTTTTGTGGTATATCTGCCATTTATTAACGTGTAACATGTAAATTATTGCAGTGTAGTCTTCCGCTTCCTGGTATCCATTAGGGGGCAAAAGACAAGTATTATATTGTAGCCTATACTGCAGGGTTTTGAGCAAAATATTTTACCATTAGGTGATGCAAAATGTCTCAGAAACTGTATGTGTCAAATTCAATATGTTTGATTTTATAGGGTTAAAGTGGTATAAGAAGGTGCTGCATGGTGGTGTGGTAGTGGGACTGCTGCCTCACAATAAGAAGGTTCGTGGTTCAAACCCCATTTAGGGCCTTTTCGTGTTGCATGTAATCCTCGTCCATGTGTGGGTACTTCGGCTTCGCCCAACAGTCCAAAAACATGGTTGTTAGGTCAATTGGTGATTCTAGATTTTCCCGTGAAATGGGTGTGAGCATCAGTTGTTGGCCCCATGATGGACTGGCGACCTGTGCATGTCAAAAACGCTTTGGCTTCATGTTAGAGCTGGGCGATAATTCAATAACGATATATATCAAACAATAGATGTGTGTGCAATAGAAAAAAAGAGGGTCGATAAGTTCGATAGTTAAATAATTTTTTTTCCTTTTTCATTACATCCTATCATGGAGCTTGATACTACAGTTGTTACTTCCTCCCAACCAACCACAAACAGACCCAGGCACGCTCCACCACCAAGCCCCGGCCCTCTCAAACCACGACAGAATGCACATGTGTAACCGAAGACGTTTTGTAATGGTGCTATTTCTTTTTAAACTGTTGGCGCAGTTGTGAGGAAGTTACGCAGAGCAGGTATCATGTTCTGTGTACTGAAGCAGAAGCGGATATTTTACACGAACAGTTTGGCTGTAAAGCTCTACAAGATGCTTCTCTGGACAAGAGGGAGGTATATATTATCTACTGTCCATGTGAACTGAGATAGTGACTGTATGTAGCGTCATTAATACCGACTGCCCCATAGCTACCAGCCAATCAGCTGACAGTCCGTGCAGATAGCTGCAGAGACGTCCGATCATTGGAGAAGGCAACTCAAACCAGTCAAGCATTGATGAATGGAAAGTGAATCTTTAAACTTATGGTGACACAGAGTTGCGTTCAGGGTTAGCTAGGAAAAACAGCTCTTACAATTTACCTCATAGAAGGACAACTACAATGTTAAGAAATAACCCAATAAGGATTAATTATCTGTTTCTAGTCTACATGGGCTTCCTAACAGCTTATATAAGTATTAAATAACAATAAATATCCTGTTCAAAATAGAATAGAATAGATAAAATTGAAAAAAAAAAGATATAATAAAAAAGAATGCAATTAATTATGAGTTAACTGGACATGTATGAGATTCATGGCAATTAAATATTGATTTAAAAAAAAAAACTGCCAGCCTTAGATTCCATCCATTTTGACATTCAGTTATGGTAAAAAGGTTGAATAAAGGTTAAAACTTGAATTTAGTGTTTGTGTGTTCTTTAGTAAAAGTAGGTCATTATGCAATACTATAAAATGGCCAGGGCTGCACTTGAAACATATTTTTAAATTGTTTTTATAATTATCAATAATTATCTATCGAGCAATATGTTTTTTATTTTTATCAATATACTTTTTTTCTATATCGCCCAGCCCTACTGCATGTTTATACATATGAGGTTGAAATCTTCTGATCCCTCCTAAACTGAATATGCACCTGCCTTCATTCAGAGCGTGGTCCATTTTTAACAGTAAAATCTGATTTTATATATCTAAACTACTTACTTTGTCTCTCAGAACTGATGATTCTTAGTCTGTCCTATTTGGTAATATTTCCAAAAGGTAGGTTTGGGACAACACCAAAGAAACATATCCCTATAATTTACGCGAGCTGCAGCGTCACACTATCGTGCTCTTCATTCTCAGCTTGAATGTGGGCTTTACCTAAGTTTGAGAGAACCTTATGTAGCTGTAAATACTGTGGTGCAGAACCAGGAGTTAATGACACTAAAGATAAAGAAGAATTTCACCTGTCAGCAATGACTACACATTCAAATGAACAAAAAGATCAGCCTCACTAAAATAACATCAACATCTTCAAATGGATCATCCAGTGACTAGACCTGAACCAAAGTCAACATCTGTCAGATGACCTGAAAAGGACCATCCATAGGAGATTCTCTCATGTAATTTCTGCAAGTATGAGTGGGAAAATGCTGCAAAGTCAAGATGTGCAAAGCTAATAAATTCTTATATAGAGTCTGAGCGATGTAAATAACTATGGAATGAGATTACCGTAAATGTACTTGTGTACATTTTTCTGATTGGTTCATCATTCCCTAATTAGTACATTTCAATTTATGTGACTTGACACGTTTTTTAAATTTTTTATTCTATTTTATTTCTTTACATCTTTACATTTCCTTGATTTAACAGAAGGTGTGACCTTTTTTTAAACACTCTTGAGTTAAGATAAAAAGTCTGCCCCTCTTTTATATTCCTATGATAGTGTTACCAGCGCCAGACCTAGGGGAAATCTGTACCAGGCTACGGTGCACTGTGTAGCCAGTATACTGTGGATCACAGAGAGGAGACAGGTTTTAGCGTGTTTCTCAGGCCAGAGCTTGTTTATTCTGAGCTGCATTCATAATAAACAAGTACATTCAGACATGCCATTACTCAAAACAAAACTTTGACAGATAAGTCAAAAGATTAAAATATTTAAACAAAGTGCATTAAACTTCATAAAAAGATTCTTTATAAAAGAAAATAAACAACAATTAGTCTTAAATCAAAATAAGTAAAAGAAAAACAATACATTTATTCACAAAAACTAATCACCAGGGCAGTTACTCCATGATGAATCTTCCTCACAGACCAGAGTTAGTCATGGAGTTCCTCAGGGTTCTGTACTCGGACCGATAATCTTCACATTGTACATGCTTCCCTTAGGTAATATAATCAGACAGCATGGTATAAATTTCCATTGCTATGCGGACGAT
>JBBBVU010058301.1:0-10135 GCA_037177055.1 Atherinosoma microstoma | reverse complement strand
TGTAAAGCACTTTGAATTGTCTTGAACCTGAAAATGTGCTATACAAATAAACTTGCCTTGCCTTGCCTTGCCTTATTACCACTCACATTAGCAGCTAAAGCTAATACCACGCCACGCTCAACACAGACAGAATGTTTCCAAACTAACCAGAAGTGATGTCACCACGCACGTACATCCTCAGAAATAAATCCGATCCGACAGATTTTTTACATTTCAGAAGTGCATGTAAACACATCAGATCAGATTATTACAGTAATCTGATTACTCCCAGGTAACTGATTTTGAAGGTCATGTAATTGGGCTCACTGAGGTGGATGTGACTTTGGGCGACACAAAGCGATAAATATGTTTATCACTTGATGACTGATGGCACCGTTGGCCCAACATCTTAATAAAAAACAGCTTTATGCTGATTTTTTTCCATGTTCAGGGGCTTTTCACATTATTTTGAGCTCACCATCTGGCACAGCAGCGATCTTCTGGCTTTTGGGCAAATTTTCTTGCAGCTTGATTTCTCCCCTGATGAGAGGAGCATCCCTCTTCATCTTTAAGAATGACTTGAACGCTCATCCCTTCCAGGAACACTTCCTTTCTTTACACCTCTAATTCTCACCTACTTTGCACGTCTTCACCTTTTCTACTTGTTGCCTGTCCTTTAAATAGATGCAACGTTTACTTCCAGCACCTCAGCTTCTCACCAAACTGAAGCTTTAAAGTTGTTTTTCATCACCTGTAAGCTACTCTGAGAAAAAAAAAATCACCAAATGACTATATGTACATTTTATAACTTGATTTTATGCATTGCACAATAACATGTTTCAGAACCATAAACTGACCACACGTTAGCTAATATGGAAATATGGTCGAGCCAACGCAGTATTTTGCACAAGTGATGACGACAATGATTGTGATTGATTTTTGACAGACTTTGACATGTCTATTCTCAATTGAGAGGCTTTAATTTAAAATTGAACATAAAATAATTCAGGAGTTGGACGTAAAAATGAGCATCCCTCTTGCCATCAGCAACACCGACACCTGAACAAACCAAAGCCAATGTTTGAGGAAGAAAAAATGCAGCTTATACTCACTCACATAAAGTTTTCTGCTCACTTTCTGTCACTGATGTTGAGCTGTTTGTGTGTTTTCCAGGTCCAGATTGGCTGATTTCCTCAGTAACTGTCAGCCTTCGTCTCTGACGGCAAGCGGCTGTCTGAAGGACTCAACTGGTCTTTGTCTCCGAGCCTACGCTGGACTTATAGGTACAAGACTCAAGTGGAAGGGGGGGATGGTGGGGTTAGGGTTAGTGTGTTATGTAAGAGCCCATGTTTGGTCCACTGTAAACAAACCCTGGTTCTCCTCCATGGATGGTACGGTTTGTTTGGACACTCTGGTGTCTTTTGTTTCTGGGTCACGTTTTTTTAAGGAATTCAAGGAAGGCATGGCGTTGCTATGATGTCACACATCTATTGCTGATACCCCGCCCCCCCAGGTAAGGGTCCAGCTGACTGTGGAAACAACAGAGATCAGGGTTAACCAAAGCAAACCATCTTGTCCCGACTCACCGAAGCCCAGTGAAAACAGGGCTTCAGTGTGAATAAACGCCATCAATCTCCCTCGGTCAGCTGAAAGGATGTTCCTGTAGGAGTGGGTGCTGTGTTGTCTCTTTCAGTCCCCCCTGAAACCGCTTGTCTTCCCTGTTCGAGATTTTAACTATGTAGTCCTCAAAACTTTATCCTTAAAGGTGCATTGCACAAGTTTAAATGCTAAATACTATTATTTTCTTTCCCCAACATCCTCATACAACTGCCTGATGTGTAGGATGAGCCGATCTCTCTTCACTGCAGTTGCCTCTATAGGACTGTTTCTGCTGCTCAATGAGAAGGATGCAGGTTAGAATCTTCAGGTGCGTGCATGTGTGTTGACACGCTGCGCGTGCTCGTTAACCTGCCGCTGCCAGTATCGTATTGTTTACTCCGTCGTCATTAGACAACACTAACGACTAAACATGGATAACAAGAGACCTGCGGCCTCTTTTAGTTTTAAGCTTGTAACACTAACCCTACCGTTAGCACACAAGCTAACAAAGTCTCGTGGCCATGCTATGCTTTATTTATTTATTTATTTATTTATTTATTTATTTATTTATTTGCACAAGCTGTTGTACTCTTCTATGGTCATGGCTGTGATTAGTTCGTAGACACAAGGCCGTAGGCTGAGTACCGATGATTTATCAGGACATATTTACACATTTCTAGATGCGCTAACAATAAACTAATGTTCTCAACACAAACCACTGTGTTGCCATGGACGATAAAGACGTCGTCTTGAGCACGGACACTCTGGTGTGGACCAAAGACGTGAATTCTGGTCTTCCCAAAAACCAGGGGTCTCCTGGTTCGGTTCTCTTTCATTATGAAAGCAAATGGAGCATCCAGTGAATCAGAAACAGGAAGTGATGTAATCAACATGGTGGGCATCTGGCTGCCTCTCCTGCTGCTCATACTGGAAACATTCTGGTGAAAACTGGATCAGGTCTGAACACCAAACTAAAACCAGAAACCAGACTGCAGAAATGTCTTGTTTACCGATGGTGAATGAGCCGTTTACAGTCTCAGCCAATCAATGAGCCAGATTTTCTTCTTCTTTCCTCTTAGTCAGCGGTTGTTTCATGGAATATCGCCCCCTAGTGAGCATGACATTGTCCTGGTGCTTTTGTCTACTTGAGTAAAGTTCAGTATGAAGCTGAGCCAAAATTTTTCAGACTTGCCCACCTATTCGAGCTAAGTCCCTGGACAATCCTGGTGTAGATACACCCTAAAGGCAGAAGATGGATATGCAGACGTTCGTCTCCTGCGCCGTAATTTGGTCCGTTAAGGGGGGGTCTTGCGGATTGATGCAGCAAACAGAGCAATACCCCCAGAAACCGCGGAGGCTGTGTTGAGCAGCACAGCTGACATGCAACCAGCAAAAGGAACAAACCAGAGAAGAAGAAGAGGATGAGAACAGCTGTAGAGATGTCTGTGTGAGTGTGCCGGGCGTGTTGGGCCTTTGAAAACAACTTTGTAGTGGTGCATCACCGCCACTGGAATCATTGTAAAAAATAAAACAAAAAGTTAAAAGATGACATCATGGTAGATGTTCTAATCCCACAATGTTTGACCCGCATTATGTTGATATTCTGGATCTGGTGATCCAGAAGGTTCTAAATGTAGAAGGTACTGGGTGGGCTGTTGGGGTTTTTCTTAGGTGAGTCAAGTGAGTCTGCACTTTCTGAGTGCTTCTAGTTGTGTTTGTTTTCTACAGCGAGCAAAAGAAAAAAAACAGCTCAAATACCGGTACATGAAATTAAACACACTGCAACAAATATCCCAACAGCAAGTATCATCCAGAGGCCGACGACACAATATAAACTTAGCAGAAACAGTCAGTAAATGAGTGTTGGGTGGATTATTTCTCTTTTAAATGGTGCCACATTTGGAAGGAAGATGTTCAGCTGCAGATTAAAATACATCCGCTGGTTAATTTTCATGCAACAGCATCAGCTCCATGCTCACGGCTCAGCCTGCATCCAGAACTCTTCCAGACTAGTTGGACTGTTTTACTGGTGGTCTGTTGATACACACTGGGGTGACAGAAGTGGGATTCTTCCTACAATCCACTGTCATGTCCTTTGTTTGGGCAGTTCAGACCAGGCCATGATCAGGGTCATCACTAGATAAAAGCAACAGCATCACTGAGTCAGTAAATGTAAAGCCTTGCATCCACACGCAGGTACTGTTTTCAGATGGTTTTACTCCTATCTTATACATCAACAATTTTCTGTAAGTATGGATACATGCTCCTCAAGGACCCATAAAACACAGTGTGGGGTTTCCCAGGGTTCAATTTTATGCCCAATACTTTTTAATTTGTACATGTTACCTCTTGGGGATGTCATCAGGAGACACGGCGTTGCTTTTCACAGCTATGCTGATGATACGCAGCTTTACATCGTCGTGTCTCCTGATGACTTAGAGCCAGTTAATGTCCTTTTAAACTTTTAGATATAAAGTCATGGATGGCAGAGAACTTCCTACAGCTCAACCAGGACAAGACGGAGGTTTTAATCATCGGTCCTGAAGACGAGCGAAATGATTTCACATAAATTACTTAACTTTTAACCTTCTCAGTGTGTGAGAAATCTGGGTGTCCTTTTTGACTCTGAACTGGATTTTATTCCACACATCAGAAATGTAACAGAGACAGGATTTTATCATCTTAAAAACATCGCCAGTCCACCCATTTCTCTCTCTTGCCAGCACGGAGATGCTGATGGTTTTATTTCTAGTAGATTCGATTATTGTAATGCCCTGCTCTCTAGTCTTCCTAAAAAGAGGATTTCTGGTTTACAGCCACTCCAGAACTCAGTACAGTACGAGCTCTGACGAGGACAGGAATAAATGTTTTAATGGTCTTGGGCCTTCTAATTTATCTCATCTGCTTTTAAATTGTGAAGCCTCGCAGACCCTGAGGTCCTCTGGAACCGGTCTTTTAGTTGTTCCTAAAGTAACAGCGAGGCCATCCATCCATTTTCTGTACCACTTAATCCATGCAGGGTCACAGGTGGGCTGGAGCCTATCCCAGCATATATCAGGCGAGAGGCAGGGTACACCCTGGACGGGTTGCCAGTCTATCACAGGGCCAACACAGAGAGACAGACAACCATCCACGCACACACTCACTCCTAGGGAGGAATTTAGAGTGACCAATGAACCTATCATGCAGTGGGAAGAAGCCGAAGTACCTGGTGAGAACCCACGCATACACGGGGAAAACATGCAAACTCCACACAGAAAGGCCACTGTTTTAAACCCCTCCCTAGCTCGAACCAGCAACCCCTTCTGTCTCAAACTCTCCCTGGGACTTGAACCAGTGACCTTCTTGCTGTGAGGCTGCGGTGCTAACCACCACACCACCGTGCAGCCCTACAGTGAGGCTTCGTTCCATTATTATGGCCCTCGTCTGTGGAACAGCCAGAGGGCCTCAGACTGTAGAGACTGTAGATGTTTTTAAAAAGAGGCCCAAGACCTTTTTAGCTTAGCTTTTAAGTGAAATTTTATTTTTCTTTGATTTAATCTATTTTATCCATTTATTTATTATTTCATGTCTTTATTCTCAACTTATGTAGTGATATACTTATTATGTAGGCACTTACCTTTATTTTATTGTTCTTATTGTTGCTTATAGGTTTATTTTTATTCATTTATTTTACCCTGTGCTTCCTTTTTAACTTCTCAGTTTATATCTCCAGTGTTTTCATCATGGAAAACGAACTATAAGTCAGATTTTATGTTTGTGCAAAGAGGGGTGGGGGTCGTGTGTTTGCGCTATGTGTGTATGTGTTTGATGATGTATGTGTGAAAAAAGAGAGTATGTCTGAGTGCGTGTTATTGATCTTTGATTATTATTTTGAAATTATTGTTTTTATGATGTAAAGCACTTTGTTATGCGTCAGTATGAAAAGTGTTCTATAAATAAAGTTTGATTTGATTTGATTCATTAGTATATAAGACAAATAAAACCAGTGAGAGGACATAGGTAGTGATCCAGTAGAAGAAAATGGAATCAGATAAAACCCCACTAACCCACACACACTTTGTTATTTAAATAAAAAAATCCACGAGCCAGGTTATCAGACCTGGATCAATGAGAGATTTATCAGCTAAAACATGAGACTGGATACAGTTAAAGGCTGATGAAAAATCAATGAGCAGTAGCGGTAGAAAAATCTTTGCTCCCTCAAGGTGAGCTAAAATCTCGTGTTAAAGGGCGGCCATAATGTAATCTCATTAGTATCATGGGTACGCTTAAGTTTGCATGATGATAGTCTCTGAGTCCTTTCTGAGACATGGAGCTCTGTGAGGATGAAATGAAAAGTTAAAAATAAAACAAAAGATAAATGCCAGCTGTAAAGATTAATGTTTAAGTCCACCAGAGCCTGGGCTTTACTTTTCCTTCTCTATAAACCCTTGACTTTTCCACGTGAGTAGAGCTCATTTCTGGAACAGAAACAGAGCTCTTCAAAATCATGGATGTTCAAATGGTTATAAAAAGAGTTCAGCTCACCAGAGAGGTCAAAGTCTGACTGACATGAGGAGGAAGAGGACCTTTTGTAGTCCACAGACCCATTAGGCCATCTTCCTGCTGCCATTTAATTGTATTGAGCAATACTTGATTAATTCCAAAAGAAAGCAGCTATTCATCAACATGAAAAATCAATAAGAGTTATCAATGATGAGCCCTCGTTAAACAGTTATTAAGTAGAGGCGTTGCAGGGGGCAGGAATGGCCTGTTTTACATGGAGCTGAAGAAGCCTCTGACTGAAGGCTCTCTGTTCTTTAGACCAGTGCATCCATCATGTCCTGCAGCTTGTGCAGCTTTCTTCTTCTCTGGACATCAGCTCCAGGATCCAGATCAGTCCCCCCAGAACAGAACCAGGTTTACATGGATGCCTAACTCCATCTCTCCCTCCCTGAAGGCTTTTTATGTGTAGCAGCTTTTCGTATTTTCTCTGGTGGAGCAGCTGACAAACGGAAAGTAGGAAAGGTAACATAGAGGGAGACCATGAATGCGTTGGGTGGTGTTTTTGTTACCTAGCAACATCTGCGTTGATGGCATCAAAGAATGCCTCACTAAAGACACTTTTGGGTGATGAAATGGGAGATTTTGTAATATTAAAAATTATATTATTATCTATAGTCACATTATATATCAGCTTTAACCCCTAAAACTCCTGAATTTATTTACAATTCTGTAAAAACTAAATGAATGCATTAAAATATAAGGTAAAAGATAACAAAAGGAAAAGACTGGAATAAATTAAAATACAATATTTTGATAAAGATACATATATTGTGTCCTGTGTCAACAATGTAAAATACAACTAATAACTATAAACACTTAAATAAAACAGGCCGTGGACAATCCAGTGAGTAGATGGTGGATGTTGTGGTAGCTTTTAGGAAAAGTTGCCACAGCTGCAGTGGGGTTTTTGTTTTTGTTTACTGTTTTTTGGAAGTTTTTTTAATTTCTTTATTTATTTTCTTTATTTTATTTAGCTGCTCTGCCCTGTGACCACCTGTTGGTTCCTCAGCCCAGGACTGGAGCAGCTGCAGAAACTCAAACAAAAAAAAAAAACAAGTTAAACCAATGAATGATGACAACACAATATAAACTAAAATGTGCGCACTAATTTTAGAATACCGTGTTGTGTCAAACCAAATAAACTGATGCCAAATAATATACTATATGAATCTGTAACTTAAATAATAAATAAAGATAACAAAAACAAGTGTGTATGATGCATTTTACCACAAATGTGTGGCTGTAGATGCAGCCATCACAGCGGGTCATTCTGGCATCGATGCAGCTCCGGGAGAGGACACATGCATTCAGCGCAGCCAGGTCCGGACTGGCCCACGGGAGAAGCGAGACAATTCCCGGTGGCCTGGACTGTAAAGTGGTCTGACTGGTCTGCTTGTCAAAAAAATAAATAAATAAATGGGTGTGGCTGATTGGTCTGCCTGGCACTAATAGCTGTACACAGACAAAATGATTTGTGGTGGTCAGTTGTCTCTAATAATGGCGACGGGTCAGATGATCGACACAAAGCGCGGAGACGGAACAGCTGAGATGCAGAGAAACGTGGTGGTGAAATGGACTCGGAATAAAAAGATGAAATAAGGAAGACAGTTTAGGAGGGGGAGGGCAAGGGTCGGAAAATTTGGGGTATTTTCAAATCAGCAGCGACATGACGTGAGTTCCCTGTTTGATAAATGAGTGATAGAGGAGAGACGGCTGGTGTCTTACAAGCTGTAAACTTTTATCTGAACATAACATGATGAGCACTAGTTCAGATTCTCCACGGCCCTTTTTATGGACCTGGAATAATGATCTTGGTTCTACTTGTTGTCTTAACTTCATCTCGTTGTTGCCGTGGTTACCTGCTGTTATATCTCTCATCAGCCCAAACATAAAAGCTACTGGTTATTCCAGCCTTGGATATGCAGGGAGTCATATATGGGATTTCCTTGGATCATAGATGAAATATGAGTTAATTTTATGTGCTGTGTTAAAGTTACAGGTGGATGTTTCAGCTAAAGTCTGTCCACAGCAGCTACTGTCCACATGTGTCCTTGTCCAACTCAGAAACTGCTGTAAGCTGAGCCAATGAGGAACATTTTATTAGTCCAGGTTCAAATCTGATGAGGAAACTTCTGGACTGAAACAGTGTGTTGATCTGCTTGTAAATGATGTGACTGCAGCTTTTTATGCTTGTTGGCTTATTTTACTGCATGACATATTTGGTGGGTCCTGCTGAACCAAACATTCCTCCACAGGTGAGCTGCTGCATGGAAAAGTTTGGGACCCCCGTCTTAAGGTTGGACCGTCTCTTATCTGTCTGAGTTGAGTTGACTTTTTCATTTTCTAATGTTGGCTGGATCACATCAGGTGAAGCTGCTGATGACCACTTCTTGTTTTTACTGTTGCAGTGAATATTGATGTTAACGTATTATATTGATGTTAACGTATAGAGAGAGAGAGAAAAGCTCTGGACTGGTGGCTGATAGTTGTGTGTGAATGTCGGTCTATAGAGAATAATGAGCTTGCTATTAGTCTTGGTGGCCTGGGTGAGCGTTTGACTCCCGGCCTGACTTTTTGTCCCAGTCTGGTCCTGAGTGCAGCCATGCCCAAAACGTTATAAACAAGCCATTTTCTAGTTCCAGCTAGATGTTATAATCCCACATTGTTTGACCCAGATCATGCTGATATTCTGGATCTGGTGATCCAGAAGGTTCTGAATATAGGGGGTACTGGGTGGGCTGTTGGGCCTTTTTGGGTTTTTTCAGTTGAGTCACCCTCTGGCTTGGTAGAGGTCTGCGCTCTCTGAGTGCTTTTGTTCTATTTGTATTGAAATTCTCTTCAACGGGTCTGGAAACACAATTACAGGAACTGAGATTAGAAGGTTTCTACAAAGTTTAAATGAATTTTACAAAAGATTTTAAGACGTTTGTGTGTACGTTCTTATTTGTTGTATCAAAGCTCTGTTTCTACCAAGGGGTCCGGCTTGGGATGGTTAGGTTTGGTAAACCCTGATCTCTGTTGCGTTTCCACAGCAACCACACTCTTACCTGGTAAGTGGGGCATCAGCCACATAACAGCATGATGTCATAGCAGCCTGATGCCTTCCTTGAATTATAAGGAAGAAGAAGGCGACCCAGAAACTACAGAGGAAAATGGTGGACATCCTGGTTTTAAACAACTACAAATGCAACGTATATACTCCAATTATTACACAATTATTGCTGGTGGATCATATCCAGGTTGTAAGTACAGCTTATAAATGCTAAAAGAAGAAACACTAAACTAAAGAAAGGGAAATTTATTGAGCTCAAACAGGCTGTTCATCAGCTGAGCAAAAGTTTAAGACCACCGCTCAAAAAAAAAGAACAAAAAGGTTTCAAAAAGGACTCATTAGTGAGTATCTCCACCACTGATTTCCTTTAGGGATATTTGATACGAGTGTTTCCAGGAGGCTGGTGGGAATGTTGCTCCATGTGGTCAAGATGGCTTCATGAAGGTCATCCACCGGCTGGAACTGGCATTTATTATTGTAAAATCCCATCTAAAAACCCACCTGTTTCCATCTGCTTTCATCACTAAACTTTACCTGTTCTCTTTGTTTTATTTCAACTTTTTTTGTGTAATTTTACCTGTTTACTGTATTCTTCAGTGTCTTTAACTGTTGTTTTATCCTGTGAAGCTGCTTTGAGTTTTTTTTAAAGTGCTTTATATATAAAATGTTATTATTTTACTTCCTTTTCTTCTTCTTCTTCTTCTTATCATCAAACTTCCCTTGGCATCCATTTCCCAAAGGGATTTAGATCAGGGGGACACAAGAGCGATGTTAAGGAAGTCCTTAGTCACATGAGTGTTGTGCACGTTAGTCATTCAGTTGTGACGAAGGGGCTTGGAATATATTGTGTCAATGAGAGTCCCAACAGAGAAATAAATCAGATAAATGTGTGTGTGTGTGTGTGTGTGTGTGTGTGTGTGTGTGTGTGTGTGTGTGTGTGTGTGTGTGTGTGTGTGT
>JBBBVU010058300.1:0-10153 GCA_037177055.1 Atherinosoma microstoma | reverse complement strand
CAAGGGTGTGGCTGCAACAGTGCTGATAGGTCAGGCAATTATCCAATCAGCTGACAGGAGGCAAAGGTGTGGTGGAGCGAGCCAATCCTCAGCAGACAGGATATGAGTGTGGCGAACAGAGCCAATCCCCGGGGTGTGATGGTTTGCAGGCATTAACATGCAAGATAATACAAAGAGTTACACAAAATAGCAGGCAGCCGTAACAGTTGGACAGGAAGTGGTCCAGGTCTAAATAGAGGTCTCTTAGCAACATAGCGGTGATGGTGATGAAGATGTGATAAATAATGGTGGATTTACCAGATAGAGTCTCATCTTGTGGCTGGATTATAAACCTCCTGGACGGGATAGAAATGTCTGGAAAACCTCCCTAGACCACCTAAAGGATCAGCTTTCCATCACAGACTTTGGTTTTGGCATAAATACTTAATTGAATACTTGAATGAGTCTTTTTTTCGACTGAGTAAACAGGACGGTACTCGTTAAAAAAAGTAAAAAGTTGCCGTTTGATGTTGACTTTGGAGACGGATTTAAGAACATTTTGATTTTTCAGATCACACCGCTGGCCAATGGCCTCGCTGACCAGGACCCGTCTCCTCCTCCAGCTATTTACAACGTGAAGGTCACCACCGACAAGAGCTCCTTGGACGTATTTAAAAACTTTGGTGAGTTGAATATTTTATCCGGCGTTGAGCCGTCTTCTCGTTTCTTTCCACCTATTATTGTTTCTATACTGGGAAGAGAAACCAGTTTTCTAGAGGATCTGGGCTGTTTCAGGCCTTCTGTTGACTCCATGATCAGAATCTGTGCATCAGAAAAATCTCCATCAAATAATAAACTTTTGTAAAATTGAATTAAAAAGATTTTCACCGCATTTGGATGAATAATGTATTCAGTTCAGCTTTATTTATAAAGCGTCCGTTCACAACAAAGCAACTTCCCTTCTGCTCAAAAATACCAAACATTCAGTCATATTTAAGGTTTTTAACCCTTTAAATGCCAGTTTGAATGTCTGATTTATTCATCACAATAAAACACAAGAACTGAATTATTTTCCAGATATTCGATATTAGAAGGATTCTTTATAGAGTCTTTGGTGGTGATTAGACACGTGCACATGTCAGAGATTAGCAGTAAAATTAATTTGATTCCTTTTTTATTTTTTAGGTATTGTCAGAAAGTCCTTCTGGGAACCCTCATGGCAAAATTTACATAACCAAAAAAAAAAAAACTGCTATAATATCGTCACCCATCAGTATTTATTCAATTTTTTTACATAAATCACTTGAACAGCCTCAGATTTGCTCAAAACTACCAAACATTCAATCATTTTAAGAGTTTTATTATTTATTTATTAATCATTTGAATTGTTAGTCTTCCACTGCAAAAACATACATAACAATAAATGTTTTCTATTGAACAAATATTACGTGGATCGGTGATTTATAGTCTCGGATAAGTCAAAGATAAACAACAAAACTGATCTGATGTCGTTGATACTTCTTATGTAGTACCAGATACTTCCTCTGGGGACCTTCATGCTCAAAACCGCCCCATAGACTTACATTAAAACTACATATTTTAATCTCACAGTCATTACAGCTTAAAACCATTTATTCTTTAATGTCAGCGTTTCATTTGGTAGAAAAGTTGCGGAATTTGACAATTTTACTGGATTCCACCAGATTCAACTGGTTTCCATTGTAGGCAGATATTTTGGTATTTTTGCCGGTTATATTATGGAGCTGTGGGACCCTCCCAAAGGGAAACCATATTTATACATCCTGAGATGCTTCTCGTCTTCGTCCATCTTGCGTGAATATAGCCGTTGCTTTGGAGTTGATGTCATCAGGCGGTGACACCCTGCCCATGGTGAGTCGACAGTGGTGACCAAGTCACTGCCCATGTACTCCTCCTGGCTTCCAGCTTAACTCCTCATCTGCTTCATAACCAGCAGGAGGTTCTTTCAGCTGCCTCCCCCATGCTACGACCCGCTACCTCTCTCTCCTTCCATGTCATTCTGTGGCTGTGAGCCGAGCAGTGAATCCTCTGCAGCCGACCTTGACCGGGAACAGCCATGCCTTCCATCCTTTTCCCCTGCAGTCATGCAGACGGTCCTGGTATTTCAATTCAATTTATCTGTGTAGCGCCAATTCACGACAATGTCGTCTCAAGGCACCTCACGGACAATCAGTTTGAGTCAATCTGTAGTATTCAAACGGTGTTCAGGACAAATAGCCTAGCTAAGGAAACCAACAGATTGCATCGAGTCTTGACTTTGATCCAATCCCCCCATCTTGAGCAGCTAGAGGCGACGTTATATGATATTTGGCGCTCTTCCTCTCAAAGGCCAGCTCACACCCTTTCTTCCCATGGTACTGTAAGCTCTATGAGGATGCTTTGCCTCTTCCCACCACAGTACCACATCTGGGCTCAGGGTTGTCTGGAACATCTGAGGGAACTGCAGCTTTCTTCCCAGGTCGACCTTCATTTCGCGTGATTGTAGCAGACTTGTTCGTGTTGTCGCCGTGGTTGTTTGCTTCTTCCCTTCCCTTCCAAACTGGAGTGATGTTTTCCGGAGAGGTTGGCGTTTCTTTTTCCTTTCCTGCTCTAACGGTGCGTTCAGACCAAACGCGATGTCGGCGTCAAAAAAGCTCTTGAAGCTCAAAGTTGGACGCTTGACATCCAGCATCAAAAACGTTTGTGATGCCCGAGACGCTCGTCTGCAAGACCCGGATGTTTTCCTTTGCAGAAAATGCGTCTTCACGTCATGGCGCTGAGTCGCTGTGATCGGTTGACGCCCCGCATCGAGTGGCAAAAGTTCAGATGTTCCAACTCCAGCGTCCGCCGCCTTGGACGCTCAAATCCTGACACTCCTTGTTTGTGTTGTTGCTGTGGTTGGTGGCTTCTTCCCTTCACATCGGTCATAGACGTGGCTGGTCTATGGCCGGTAGCGTCGGCCATAGACTTTGCTTGTAAACCTGACACTCCTGACGCCGACATCCTGTTTGGTCTGAACGCACCATACGGTGTTAGCAAATGTCACGAGTCCCTTGTTGTCGCGCTACCTGTACCTTCCTTGGGCGAGTGCCCCTCTATCCGCGAAGCTTGCATTTAGTGACGGGATGTCTTGTTTGTATGTTTGTTTGCACTGTGGAACAGTGGGAAACAAAATTTCAATTCCTTTGTATGTCCTGAGCATGTAAAGAATCTGACAATTAAGCTGACTTTGACTTCGGATAATGGGTTCTCTCTCATGCCCCACTTGTGCAAGTTTGTTGGGGTTGGAAGGGCGTCATACACTGATCTCAGCAGGAAAGAGATGTGAATCAGCTCCATTCTCCGTAGGTCCGTCTAGGTGATCTTCCTCTCGGGAACGTCATTTTGGTCCAGACCCTTAGGGAAGCTATCTCCACTGCCCTTGCCCTACGCCTTCCTCTTTGGAACCCTGCACCTCCTCTTGAATCATGGCTCTTCTGTCCCTAGTCCCTGCCTTTCTCCACTGTTAGAAATGGAGAGTCCAAGACCCTGTCTTCCTGTGCATGGCACTCGACTGATGTTATGTAACCTCAGCATGCTTGTGCAACAGATGAGTCATCTGCCCATTTTCGACCTGATCTTGTGTCTAATTTGTCCATTCTCAGAGTCTCTGAATGTTATTGCGACTCTGCACTCTAAATTCATTTGAGGAATTAAAAGTTTCAAATAAAGATTTTTATAACTAGAAATAATTTTAGACACACACAGAAATAAATCACCCTTAGCGCCCCCTGGTGGTCCCATAATATAACTGCCAGAAGTCCCAGGATTTCCTGTTGAAACCAGTTGAATCAGGTAGAGGAGGGCACAACAACAAAAACAAAGTTGTATTTTCTCGCGGCGTATGTAACAAGCTTAAGTGCAACTCAAGTCCAGTTCCCAAACTTTAGTTCCTATCCACGTTGGGTATAAAAGGAGCACCTCAGAGAAGCGGAGTCTCTCAGATTTAGATTTGAGACGTACGGCTTCCTGTGAAGAAACATCTTAATTTACTTCCTTTGTTTGTTAGTTTTTTTGACCAAGAATCAAGTAAATCATCCAAGATGTCCCATGATGTCACCTTGTTTCTGATTGGTTGAATGTGGCGGCATATACAAAACTCTGACTCTGCATTATTTCTGCTTCCAGGTCAGCTTCACGTTACATGGATTCCCTTTGTTATGGAGCTCGACTCGCACAACTCCCTAAAAAGTCCCTCCACCGCCTCCTCCCCTGTCGTCACTACCCCCCCCACCACAAACTGTCCTCCCAGCCATGTTCAAACAACCAGTCACAGTGTTCCTGCTACTCCCTCCTTCTGTGTCACCCCATCCAACTCGTCCTCCGCCCAAATGGGAGCGATGGATAACGCCAACCTTCAAACTGGAACCATTAATGATGCTGCTTCGGCTGTTTTCAGCGGCCCTCTTTCTTCTCAGAATTTCTCTCCTGTCGCTTCTCCTTCCGATTTATCCTTGTCCTCCAGCAGCCTTCCCCTCCCCATCACCTCGAGTTACCCCACCAGTATTCCCATCGCCACCACTGAAACCAACAGCGTTGTAACGTCAGCTCCAGTTAGTCACCATCCTTCCAGTCAAATTTATTGTCCTCCTTCTCAAACCTCCAGCTCTTCCTCCGTTGATCCTTCCATCTCCACCTCTCCCCCACCCTACAGCAGTCAAGTATTCCATACTGGGAACACTGGTGACACACTGGGGACTGCCTCTAAAACACTAATACTTCGTCCTTTCATTTGTCACAATCCACCGTCGCAGTGTTTGTCAAGTCCGACAAGTCTTCCCACCTTTCTTCTGTCCTCCTCTTCCTCCACCTCCACTTCCTCCTCATTGGTTGTTTCTCCTGCCTCCTCCCATCCGGCTCCCACCAAAGATCGTCCGGTTTGTTCTTTAATCAACGTCATAAACAAGTCGCAGGTTGCAAACACACAAGGGTTCTTTCGCTTTAAATGGAAGCCAACGAAGGTCCAGAATTCCAAAACTCGTAAACGCACCTCTACGTCCACCATCAGCCCCCTCACCTCTCCCACAACTTCAAAACGGTTTAGTCATCCCTTCTCCTCCACCCCTGCAATCTTGCCATCATCCCCCGCCTCCACCATTACGCCTACATGCACCTCTATTCTCCACCCCTCCATTTTGTTGACAAATTCCTGCTCCGCTGGATCAAATCTTCCCCTCTCCTCCAATTCTGCCACCACCTCCATTCATCCATTCTTTACCGCACCGAATTATTGGCCAATCCCCCAACCTCCTTCCCCAAATCTGGACACGTTGGCTGTGCAGCCTCAAAGTGCCGTCTTACCACAACCGGCCTGTCCGTCCCCTCTGGGTACCGCCAACACCCCCCAGCAGTTGCCTCTGTTTGTGGACCAACTGCCCATTATTGATCAGAACCAGCTCGCCATGTTGCTGTCAAAAAGTCAGTGTGTGTACACAGTGTCAAGCTCCGGCCTCTCGGCTGCACATCAATATCTCAAGGGCCTTTCTGGCTCGGTCACCGTCATCGCACCTCCCCTTCAGGGAAACTGGGGCAATATAAACATCAGTCCATTCCCAACTGGTATTCAGGCACTTCCTTCAATTTCTAAGATTAATTGTAGCTCTACTTTAACTGACAACGAACAATCTCCAGATCAGAGTCTCTCATCTGGTGATGGAACCTGTTCCCCTTCCCTGAAAGACCAGCAACAAAATAGTCAGATGCAGGTGGGAGTTGATTCCAACGAACAGTGGGATCAGCAGCGGGAACATGCAAATGAGGCGCTAACCTCTGCCATACAAATGGAACCTACTGGGAATGACATTTCCCCTGAAACATCAGAGAATGAACTGGTCATTGGGTCGGAACCAGCACAGAAACCATTTTCTCCTGAAACATCAGAGAATGAACTGGTTATTGACTTTGAACCAGCAGGGAAACCATTTCCTCCTGAAACATCAGATAATGAACTGGTCATTGGGTCGGAACCAGTAGGGAAAACATTTTCTCCTGCAACATCAGAGAATGAACTGGTCATTGGGTCAGAACCAGTAGGGAAAACATTTTCTCCTCAAAAATCAGATAAAGAACTGGTCATTGGGTCAGAACCAGTAGGGAAACCATTTTCTCCTGAAACATCAGAGAATGAACTGGTCATGGGGTCAGAACCAGTAGGGAAAACATTTTCTCCTGAAACATCAGAGGATGAACTGGTCATTGATTTTGAACCAGCAGGGAAACCATTCATATCTGAAAATGAACTGGAATCTAATGAATCTGAACCTGTGGGGGAACCCTTTTCTCTTGAAAATAAACTGCCCATCATAGATTCTGAATCTATAGGGGAACCATTTTCTCTTGAAATATCAGAGGACGAACTGGTCCAAGAGTCTGGACTTGCAGGGGAACCATTTTCTCCTGAAAACAAACAAAACATTACCGAATCCAAAGAATCTCAGCCTACAAGGGATCCATTTTCCCTTGAAACACCAGAGGAAGGACTGGTCCAAGAGTCTGGACTTGCAGGGGAACCATTTTCTACTGAAACACCAGAGAATGAACAGGTCCTCGAGTCTGTTTCAGGGGAAAATGAAGTTCTTGCAGGGTCATTGGAAGAACTGACCATCATCAAGTCTGAACCTGCAGGGGATCCATTTTCTCCCAAAACACCAAAGAATGATCTGGTCCTTGAGTCTGTTTCAGGGGAAAATGAAGTTCTTGCAGGGTCATTGGAAGAACTGACCATCATCAAGTCTGAACCTACAAGGGAACCATTTTCTCCTGAAACACCAAAGCACAAACTCACCATCAAATCTGAACCAATGGGGAATCCATTTTCTCCCAAAACACCAAAGAATGATCTGGTCCTTGAGTCTGTTTTAAGTGAGAATGAGTCCTCTGGAGGGTCATTGGACGAAGTAGTCTTCCTCAAATCTCGACCTAAAGGGAAACCGTATTTTTCTGAGACGTCAGACGAAGAAGAATGCATCGTTTTGTCTGATGATAGCCAACCTTCATGGTTGCAGTCTGATACCGAAGCTTCAGACAGCGAGGGTGAAGAACCGGGGAGGCCCAAGAATAAACAGCAGGATACCAACTTCTTCCAGTGGAAGCCCAGAGTTTCTCTAACCAGACTGCCTCTAACCCTGCCGGGTCCGGGACATCCTCTGCCTTTTTTCCGTTTGATCCAGGGGGAAGAAGAGGACGAGATTTACCTGGAGGAGATTGCTGAGGACTCTAAGGTTGAATGTTAGTTGTTATAAGTTCAGATAGAGTTCCTAAGAAGCGTGATTATTGAACTTTTTTTTTTTAATCTCTCGTGTTACAGCCCGGTACTGTGTCAGATGGAAAGCCCAACGACGGCGGTGAAGACTCCGATAAAGCCTGCGACGATGACTCTGATGTCACCAAAGACTTCACCGAACATCTTCCCTCTTCTGACTCTCCGTTGGCCCTGGAGATCCTCTCCTGCGCAGCCTGCGGATCGTCCGGCGCGTCGAAAATCTGCTCGTCCTGCGGTCGTGGATACCACGGAAACTGTCATGTTCCTCAAGTTAAAGCTGACATCTGGTGAGAAGCTAATCGATGCACTTCCATGAATTATTACAATAAAACTAAACACTTCCATAGGACGTCAACGTAGCTAGAACCCTTTTCTTTGCCAGTTTCATCTTTAAATCTGAGGAGAAAACTCGCAGATCAAATACAGTATTCTAATATCTCACCATAGGATATGTTTTACAAAGACTAAAATGGTGAATTCCAGAAAATTGGTAGAAAAAATGTGAAGTATCAACGTGTTCTTTGGAGATTCTCAATAACTTTCTCCAAGTCTAATGAGTCATATCTGTTGGTGCATGGTGGGCGGAGCCTGTTCAGGACATTTAAGCCATAGATATATACACGTAGATGCCAACCCTGCTGTCCATAGGAGCGACACGGCCGCCATCTTGGGCCGGGCGGGGGAAGCGGTGTCTACTCACAGCAGTAATCAACGGATTAAAATCACCAGAACTCACTGAATCTTCAACCAGTTTTCAAGCTTTTATTATAAATGTCAGACATATATTTACGATACAAGAAAGATTGTAGAGCTACGCTAATTCACCCGCACAATAAACACGCTGAACGGTGTTTTTCTCTCGGTTCAGCGTGAAGGGGTCCCATACTTTTAGGAGTTTCTGTCTTTTCGGTTGCGGTGTTTCATCTTTACGCCCCTCAGTTCTTTCCTTTTTTGTCGGCCATCCTGTTGACGTTTTTGCAACGTTAGCAGCTAGCTACGCATAGGCATAGCATAGCTAGCTACGCACAGCCATGGTGTAACTAGCTACGCACAGCCATGGCGTAACTAGCACCGCACAGCCATGGTGTAACTAGCTACGCACAGCCATAGTGTAGCTAGCTATGCACAGCCTTGGCGTAACTAGCACCGCACAGCCATGGTGTAACTAGCTACGCACAGCCATAGTGTAGTTAGCTATGCACAGCCATAGTGTAGCTAGCTATGCACAGCCATGGCGTAACTAGCTATGCACAGCCATAGTGTAGCTAGCTATGCACAGCCATGGCGTAACTAGCTACGCACAGCCATGGCGGGTTATCCAACAGAAATACCCATCCGGGCGGATCGTCGCAGTTCGAGGGGCTGTTGTTTGAAAGAAGAAACATCCGGGCGGAACGTCAGTGAAGGCATCGTGTAACAAAACAAATCCTCCGGACGGATGCGCAGAATATTGATCACGAATGTAACGAATCTTCGAGGCAGATAATTCACCCCTAATAGATCGATTTAGATTTTTTTATTCATGCTATTATGTAGCTTAACTTTTAAAGTGCTACGTTAATGTACCGGATAACTATTCGGGTTGTCTGTAGTTGAATAACTCGCCTTTCCAGATTAGATTTCTGGTCTTGGTTTTGGATTTTGTTAAATGAATTTCTGAATAAATGCGGCTAATACAGTTGTCAGCAGAATGATTCCTACCCCTTTTTTATACTTCGGAGCGACGTTTAGTCTGGAAAATACGGTACATAAAACAAGTTTTTACTTAGACAGGAAGTTTAAAATAATCTGACTCTGAATGGTCGGATGTATTTAACAACACGGGGTCTGATTCTCAGAGCAGACCGGATGTTAAAGAAACAGTTTTTCCCTCTTCGTTGTCTCGCAGGTCAGAATGGAGCTGCTCGCTATGCCAGGACCTGCTGCACCCGGCGGACCCCTACAGCTCCGACCGGCCGGAGATCCCCAAGATCGGCTGCCTCCGCCTGCAGGACCAGAGGGTCAGATTAAATACAGCGCTGTGAAGCAGCAAACCGGTCTAGACTGGATCTCCGGGTGGTGTTTAAAGCTGTCCTGTGTTTGTTTCAGAGGTGTGAGATTCTCCTGCTGCACCTGAAGGTTGAAGGCTGCGGTCGAGTCTCTGAGGTCAGGTTGTGTCTGGAAGCATCCAGCAGATATGATGATGATGACGATGACGATGACGATGATGATGATGATTTCTTTGGTGTTTTCAGTCTGATTTCTGGACCGATCTGACCTTGATGTCGACTCGTCTGTCCCAGTATTCTCCTCCTTATCATTCAGCGGGTCAGCTGGTCTCTGACATCAGGACTTTGTTTGAAGACGCCCCGCAGGTACGGCCGACGGGTTTCAGTCGTTTTGTTATGTTGTTTTAAAAATGTCGTTTCTAAGGTGAGTTTTGTTTAATATTTAAACACAAACCTGATCCTTTTTTAAGAAATTTGATTCGCTTTTGATTTTCTTTGAACCCTTAAAACTCCACCAAATCTCCCCGAGCTCGCTCTCTTCTATCCTCTACATCTTCCCAGGACCAGTAGTGTGTAACTGGGATGGAAAGCTGATACTTTAGGTGGTCTGGGGAAGTTTTCCAGACATTTTTATCCCATCCAGGAGGTTTATAATCCAGCCACAACATGTAGTTTATTCAGACTATATCTGGTAAATCCACCATGATGATCCATGATAACATGTTGCTAAGAGACCTCTGTTTAGACCTGGACCACTTCCCGTCCAACTTTCCACCAATCAGAGAGCTTAGATTGAGGGTAACGTCTAAAAATAATGTTCCTCTATGTCTGGAATAAAACCAAGAAGCTGAGCTGGAGGTGGTTTAGT
>JBBBVU010058299.1:0-10174 GCA_037177055.1 Atherinosoma microstoma | reverse complement strand
GTAGAAATAACACACAGACCAACAGGGACCAAGTCTTTTCTCATCTGCATTACCATAAAGCTTTTTCCTCATTTCCACTTATTTCTGCTACCATTTACCTCCTATCCTCTCTAAATCAGCTCCAACACATCTTTTCTGCACCAATGTGCATCAAAAACATCTTCTCGGCTTTATTATTATGAATCTGAGCTAAGATTATGACTTGTGGAGTTCCCCAGGGGTCAGTTCTTGGACCTCTTCTGTTCAACTTGTATTTGCTTCTTTTGGGTCAAATATTACAGAAATGTAACATCAATTATCCCAGTTATGTAGACGATGAAATGCTCTACATATAAACCTTTCTCGCCTTATTCCAGCCATAGAGGACCTTTATTTGTGTTCTTTTCAGACACATTACCATCAATCTAAGCCAACGAATTGATCAAAAGTTTGCAGGAAGATTGGACTGATTGGACATTACCATCAATTTAAGCTCTCTGATTGGTGGAAAGTTTGACAGGAAGTGTCTTCATCATCATGTCCAGGTCTAAATAGAGGTCTCTTAGCAACATAGTAGTGATAGTGATGAAAATGTGATTTAAATAATGGTGTTATCATGGTGGATTTACCATGTAGAGGCTCTGAGTCTTAAGGGTTAATGTTCTACATATTTGTTTGGTAAAGGACATTTTTAAGTGAAAATAAATTATTAAACATTTGTAGATGTAAACCTGCCTGAATCATCTCTACCAATCAGGGGCATACCTAGACATAGGGCTTACCAAATAATAATATGGTTAAAAAATCAGACTTTTGGTATTGATTCTCCAGTAAATGTCACGTTTTGTATTATACGTCCCGTCTTATTGTGGATTTCTTCTATCCTGTATCTCATAAAATCTAAATCGGACACCTTTCTGGTTCATGGTGCTCCCTAAAAACTTATTTTTTCTAGTTAATACATTAGTCAGCTAATAATTATGAGACAGCCCTTTTACAAGATCATATAGTTTTTATTTCTAAGTCATTAATTCTGACTCTGATGCACCGACGGTAGGTTGTATAATAATCGGGCTTCCTTATGCATCATTCATGATTATCTTAAAGTAGGAAAATTCCCATTTTATGCCAATGCTACCACTTACGCTCCCAAACCAAGTTACTTTTTCACACTTATAATGTCACCAGGCTACGTGAACGATAATTCCAAGAATGATTCTTATTGTCCAAATGAAGACACTTTTTTCCCATTGCTTCTCAACTTAGTTGGAACATTAAAGAGTTAAACTAGAGGGGCACTTAGAGCCCACCCTCCACTAATGCCCAGGCCCCATCTGACAGTCTTTAACGAGTTTAATTCAATTTGGCTCGACAGTTTATAATCCCGCTGCCTCGACTTTTATCTTGGCCCCAGAACAAAGAGGGGATATAAAGAGATGACCACATCTTTTTATTTCTAGCCTCTAATCAACTAAAAGGGAAACTTACAAATACATTATATCAATAAATAAAACAATTAAATACTTTGATTAGGAAAAAAAAGGTACAGCTAGTACCCTCCCTGGGTGCCCAGGGTGCTTAAAATAAGTCAAGTTTTCCCTTTTACTGCCTCAAATAGACCCTGAAGTCTGGGTAAAGCTGGTAAACTGCTTTTATTTCCAGTCACCATTGTCACAAATGACACATTTCTTTAATTTCTAATTTCTAAATCAAGAATAAAACAAATCTCTCTCCTCCTCCTGGCAGATTGTTCCATACGCAGCACGATGTCCCCGCTCTCTAGTCCACAACCTTCGCAAATAACCACAAATTCAAAGTTCACGACATTTTAAGATCAACACATTTAGGCTTGTTTAAACGATTGTTACGTAACGCAGACTTGTTTATGATAAACCGAGACAGAAGCATGTGTGTTTTTGTTCTGGCCCCCTTCAGCTCGACAAATATGAGGAGCATTTGACATTTTCAGCTGGGTCGGCTCAGCTCTGGTGCAACGAGCTTCCAGTGAAACTGGATCTGTTCAGACTTGCGACACAGACAGAAGACACGTGGGAACGGCTCCCGGTACACAACGAGGAGCATGAAACTCCTTTTGTTTCTATAAGAATGAGACTTTTTAACTATAATGAGGTAAAATTGAACTTTCTGAGGTATTTATGCCTTTTAAGAGCTCGTTTCTGTGGTTCAATCAGTCAGAATATGACTTTGTTTAAGCTTTTGTTGCAGCATTTAGTTTTGTGATTGTAAATAAAGATGGTTTATAAAAGTCTTAGCAGCCCTTTTGCTCTTTATAAACAGCTTTCAGACAGCTGGACTAACTCTATCCTCTTAAAGTGGTCTTTAACGACAGTTCTCCAGACTTTTCCAACGGTCTTTTAAAGTCTTCTTGGAGCATTTTCTTTCTTTAACTCGTATTATTCCAGTCCTTTCACCCGACCACTTCCAGAAGGTAGTTCATCCTCCAAACTCGAGGATGAACTAAGACTTAAGGACCAGTTTTAAACGCGATCTTTAGGCTGTTTCGTCACAGTCGCATCATTTGTTCCCGTTTCTTTAGTTTCATCTCAGAAAAACGGCAACGATACGAAACAGGATCTTAGCAGCAACAAGGTGGTTCTCAAAGAGCTGCTTGATGCATCTGGACCTTCAGCTGATCCACCTACTGTTGGCTCATCAGACACGGTCTCCATGGAAACGTGGCTGTCAAGAAGCCGTTCTTAAGGAAGGAAAGGCTGAGGTGAGTCACATGACCCAAGAACTGGACTGAAAATCAGCAGAAACGGGTCTGATGGAGAGACGGATCCTCCCCCAGAACCTGGAACTCAACATTACTGAGTCAGTCTGGGATCATCTGGACAGAAAATGGAACAAACGAAACTTCCGAGGAAAAGTTTTCCTAAAGACTCTGCTGAGGATGAAGGAACTTGTTCAGACATTGAAAATGAATCCTGAGTCTAAGGACAGTCATTAAAACTCAGTGAAACATTAATGGAAAACATGAATCATGAGGCATGATTGACTAAGTATAGGTATCGGTGTGGGGGGGGGGTCTGTGAGGTTTTTATAGGGGGAAGATATCAGTTTAAAGAGCTTTGGAGAATCCTTGAAGGATCCTGGAGAACTCTTCCTGGAGACTACTTAAAGAAATGCCGAAGCTTCTCGAGGAGATCAGGCTGATGAATGATAAAGCTGCTCAGAACAAATGTTCACTTTTAATTCCTCCGAATTTTACACGTGAGCATGTTTGATCCCATCTCTGCTGCCACCTCTTGTTTCCCTGCCAATAGTTGCTCATCTTGGCTTTTTATACTGTTGGACTAAAAGGTTGGACTGTGAGGATCCCAGGAGTACCAGGCTTACCTCCAAGTATCAGCAAAAGTCAGACTCCACTCTTTTTCTGATTTCTTGAGTTTAAAGTTTTCCCCGCTTTCACAGACAGTTGCAGACAGTTGTGCAACATCTGGACCTTGGATCACATCGTCTGACAAAACGTCCTCTGCCCTGAATATTACAGAACTGGGGTAAATATTGCTCTCACGTTGGTTCGATGTCAACAGTTTAGGGTATTTTTAGCTATAAGGAGAAAAACAGCTCGTCTAGACCGACGACTTCTCACCCTGAATACGAACACGCACCTTTTACCCGGTCAACTTTACTCATGCGCTGGTTTCTTTGCCAGCTCCTCCAGAGGAACAATACACGTCTTTATTCTCAAAAAACGTTTCAACTTTCCACCACGAACAGATGTATCCTGGTCGAGTCAAAAGATGCATGTCCTCTGATAAAATTCCTCCCAAAGCTGATAACAAACATACGTGCATGCTTCATTTATTAGTTATTTTTATTCTCTATCTGTGCAGGGTCGGTTGTTGTTGGCCCATGTGTCACATTGTTTCACATTATTAGTAATGTAGGTATAAATAACGGCCAGCAACCTGTCAAAATAACCTGATTTTAATACTGTTGTTGTTTTGTGAACCATGCCAGCATGAGTTATTTCCAATTTTCTTTTAATATTTATATTTGACCCTTTTATGAAAGTGCAGGTTGTGTTCTTGGCCTGAGAGAAATTCAACTTGGAGCATTTAAATGTTTAAGCTGAGCTGTCGGACTCGGCTGTCGGATGGAGCTTTCATCATAATTCCTGATATTCCTGCATAAAGGACACGTAATCACACGTGTTCTTGCTTTTTATATCTGCAAACCTCATTTCCAGAAAACGTTCAGTGAAGAATACTTCAATCTGTTTGGTTTGTTTGTTTTTATATAAGAGACACGAGTTCTAATAAATAGTTTTCAGTGTTTTCACTGGACAACTTTATATTTTCTTGGTACAAAGGCATTCAGAATTTTATATTTATCAACTTTCCTTTTTTCCGTAACACCATTTCTTATTTTCCAACCATCAGGTGAAGTGGTGGTGAAAGGTCAGGGTGTCAGGATTGGGTATAAAAGCATAATTGCTTTGCTTAAAGGGATACTGTGTAACTTTTGGCCACTAGGGGTCCTAAACCTTTAATTTCTCCCAAAATTAAACTTTTGAACCAAATATCAGACTAATGTGAGTATTAATGGATGATTTCTGGGGTCAATATACAGTGTTTGACACATGTCGGGGCTCTCTGAGGGGGCTGCCATCTTCAGAAACCAGACATTGTAACTTTGCATGAGCGGATCCGTCTCTCATGGATCCTGCAGCGTTTTGTTTTTTACAGCTATAAAACACAGTGGGCTGTGCTTCATGCTACTTTTTCCTTGAAAGTTGATCAAATCTAAACAAAGTAAGAAGGTGAACACGGTGTCTAAGGAGCCCAGAAAGAGAGAGACTGTTTAATCTTGCAATAGTGTTGTGTGGCCTGTGGGAAGTTACAGGTTTAGCCCCCTAGTGGCCAAAAGTTACACATTATACCTTTAACTGACAGAGGGGCTATGAGATCATATTAAACATGCCTTACAGTACGGATGGGACGATATGCTTTCCTCCCGATTCGATTCTTTTAGGATTATTTTTATTTTATTTATTTTTTTTTGGGGGGGGTGCCGATTTCGATTTAAAATGTGATTCTTTGATCTTGCCGATTTTGGGGATTTTTCGTTTTCCCTCTTGCAGGAACCATATTTACAAAAAACTGCAAATCACATGTGAGTCAACTTTTAATATTCATGCAGGAATATATTTGAAGTAACTGAAAATGAAGCATTTAAGTTTAGAAAACACAACACAGCAGCCAGACCATCATTCTGCTGCTATAATATCCGACAAGACTAGTTTTAAAGTTGTTTTTTTTAAGTTTTGGGAGGAAATTTTAAATTTGGGAAACTCAACACAGCAGCCCAATCCAAGAAAAAATGGGGAAAAAATTCAGATTTTTTTATTTTTTAAAATTTGAAATCTTAATTTTTCCATTTTAACAAAATGTAAAAAAAACAAAAAACTAACAAAATAGTTTTTATATATTTACCATTTTAATACTGTGATGTCAAAATTATTGTAGTGCAAAAAGTGTCCACCAGGGGGCAGAAAACAAGTATCAGATCGTGGTAAACAGGGTTTTAAGCAAAGTTTTTACCATAAAGTGATGCTAAAGGTCTCAAACTATATCACATATAATGCATACAGCTTTAAAGGGTTAATGGGTTCATATGAAACCAAAACGTTTCCTAAAAACCATTTAAAGATGAAAAGAGAACTTTTTACCTCTCCTCCAGGAGTAAAACTGAACTCTGTTTCATTCAGCCTTTGCACGTGAGCAGCAGGACTCCATGAATATTAAATTTTACGTGACGAGACATGACTCGCATTCCTTTTCTAACTGCAGCCGACACTGTTGCCACACCTCATGTCCCACCTCCGGATCGTCACGCTTATCCTGACACAACTGTAACTTTCAGTCAAATCCACCTGAACACAGAAGACATAGAAAATGAGGTGACTTAAGACTTCCTGCATTTTAACAACAGTAACAGGTTGTGTATAAACTTTTCCCTTTTTTACAACACATTCATGCAAGCCGCTTAAATTCCAAGATAAAATCAGCTCTCAAATACCAGATAGACCATTTTACAATCATCCCCGTCTTCCAGTCCTGTTCACACTTGCTGTTTTAGTGTCTCTTTTATATTTCAGGTATGTTTACTGCAGGGCAGCAGGCAGGTGGAGCATCTAATTCTCTCTTTTAGTGATCATTATACATCTAATAAATCATAAAAAAACAACTTTATAGGAGACATACCATTTTCAACCTGGAATGTGAGCCTCAAAGCTTGGCTCAAACATAAATTTGATAAATTACTCAATTTTTGAATCATTTACTCATATCATTAGATATATAATACGAAGGAGCGTACATTACCTTACCTGAAATCTTACAGTAGCACACTACATTTAGACAATTAGTTGGCGTTGACATTTGTTCCCCGTGTCTCCGTTATATAATCTGGCTGAGTTGGTTAAATCAGACCCAGACAGGA
This sequence comes from Atherinosoma microstoma, assembly GCA_037177055.1. Lineage (NCBI taxonomy): Eukaryota > Metazoa > Chordata > Actinopteri > Atheriniformes > Atherinidae > Atherinosoma > Atherinosoma microstoma. Next base: position 3,724 of record JBBBVU010058299.1, on the reverse strand, counting down.
ATGTTGAAGTAATAACATAAAGTATAACTAGTTGCTGGTAAAAGACGAGTCAAACTCGCATCATTATGTCACCGTAACATTAAACCCTGGACCTCAGTCGGTCCATTTTCTTACTTTTTAGACTCATTGATAGATCTGTTGCTTCTTGGGTGGCTTATAAATATACACCACAAATCTACAAATAGATGTTTCAGCTGCGACAAGCTGATGCGATGAGCAGCTTCTCATTTCTGTAACAACCACGTCTGTGTCCGAATGTCCACGCTAACCCCTCATTTACTACATGGCACTCCACATAGGGCACTACTTTCTCGATCACGTGACTACCGGCTGTCACCGCGGCAACCCTGGACGCCGTGAATATATCGTTCCAAATCAAATCCAAACTTGTAAAAGAAAAAATATCCTTAAATTGTGTTTTTATTCTTTCTAATTGCAGATCTATTCATAGAAAATGAGGCTCTTATAGTTTATTTTAACCTGCTTTGATGTTCGTCACCTGATGCAGCATCTTCCATCAGAGAATTGATGCCGGTTTTAGATTTTAGCATCTTCTTACCGACACGAATTGAACTAATAATCATAAAAATAAGAAAACGACGGCAGATTAGAAGACGGATGGGAAAATGTTGCTTGTTACATTAGCAAGACATCATGTTAGCTCCTACATTGCATTGCATTGTGGTCTATATTGACCCGTCTAGGGACCATCGATGCTCACTACTTTTAAAGATGCATTGTGGGTAATTTTGAGCGCGCTACTTTTTTCTCTCTGGACATTCGGACACCCCTACGAAATGGCGTGACCCCTATATAGGGCACTACGTAGGGAATAGGGTGCACATTCGGACACAGCCCACGTATGAAGACGCATCCTGTGTTTCAGAAGAGTCAAACTGAGTGCTGCTAAAACTGGGTCAAGAACTGTCCGACGCATTATTAAAAACAGGAAGGAGGGAGGGGAACCATCGTCTTCCAGGAAGAAATGTGATCTCAAACATATCCTGAATGATGGTTGGTAATCACTTAAACGTGAGAAATCAGATGGAAGAAAAACAACAGTAGAGCTCAGGTCTATGTTTAATAGTGAAAGTAAGAACAATGTGAAGGGACTCAGGCAGCTGTGGAGCCAGAAGAAAACCACTAAGCAGTGAGGCTAACCAGAGAAAATGCTAGGGAGCATAAAGATTGGACTCTGGGGAAATGGAAGAAGGTCATGTGGTCTGATTGGTTCAGCAACATTATCCCGTCCAGACCGGAACCCCTCTGAGAATCTTTGGGATGTGCTGGAGGTAAGACTCTCCCGTCATCAACGCAACATCCCGGGAGAAATAAATGCGATGTTGCAGAAGTTTATCTAGACAGTGAAGCTGCTGCAATCAAAGCTAAAGGAGGTCTAAAGAAATGAATGGTGTCCAACTTTTATATAATGGTGGGTTGGGAATTTCCAAGAAACTCAGATCTCCCAGTTGGGGGAAAAAACCCGAGACAAAGTACCGGTGGAACATTATTAGCTCATTTCCTTCTATAGTGAACTATATAACTACTAATAAGGATTCACTTGTTCTCAAACACACAAAGTCATTGAGAAAAATAATCCTCTAACCTCCGACACCCGGCGTCTACGTACACTGTGTCACCAGAAGTATATTTCATCTGCCTTTACACGCCTATGAACTTCAGAAGCATCCCATTCCTAATCCATAGGATTTAACATTTCTGTGCACGACATCTGCATGGTTACTTTTTAACTTTCTTTTAATCTATTTTTTTTAAATGATTTTATGACTTTATTGTGATTTTTAGATACTTGTTGATGCTTTTTACTACTTTTAAATGCTTTCCTTGCACCATCTGTAATGCTTTAAATGTTTTTGTGTCAAGCATTTTGAATTGTCTTGAACAGGAAATGTGCTTAAAAAAAAAAAACTTGGCTAAAATTATATTTATATCCAAACACAGACTCGGGCCTTCGGAGTTGTTTACATTTAAAAGACTTGCTTTAAACTGGTTAACATGGTTATTTGTGACGTGTACTGGAGCATCACTGCTTTCCCTCTTTTCTTCAAAGTTCTACAAAATGAGCTAAAACTTGGCCGGTGTGCTTGGAAATTAGGGGAAGTACCACGTACGTGCCCGTGGGCCATGAATGAAATAATGAATAAAGACATCTGTAATTTCCCAGTTGACATGCAGACCTTTGTTTTGGTTTTGAGTCATAAAGTGCTCTGTTGGTTCTCTAGACTGGCTTCCAGGTTGAATGCTTGGCCAGCGCTGGGAGCTGGTTTCTGTTCGGAGTTCTGACTAAAGGCTATTTTTAGCTCTAAAAAGTGTCCAGAGACTGTTTGAGTGATGCATGCGATGATGATATTCAGGAGTTGGGCAATCCTTTCTCTGCTTTCTCTGGCCAGCCTGACCAAGAGGGACACTCCCACAGCTCATCGGTATTCTTTCTGTCTTAATCCAGCCATGCCATTTGCACTGATGCAACAGGAACGTGGTTTTTGGTTTGCAGAGGAAGTGGTTTCATGACACCGAGGGTGGAGAGGAGAAATGCATCCGTCTGCAGCCGTCCAGATCCACCCCCGGCTGTGATTTCCCAACTGTCAGTTAAACAGAAATGATGACAAATGACATGACCAGTTATCCTCAGGTCGCTCCATCAGTTTTACAGATTTATTTCAATCTTTAAAAGTTACGATGATTCTATTTTAAATGTTCCACAAAAAGAGTTTAATGGAGTTTTACCTCAAATAAGCGTTGAGATAAAAAAATGGAAAACGATGAAGTTATTTTAGCGCAGTGGTTCCCAAACTGGGGGTCGCCAGATAATTGTGAAAAATATATATAACCAACATTTATCAAATAAATTTGGGATTTTTTTTATCATGGCTGTCAAAATTAAACCATTAATGCAGAGATGAATCTAAATTTAGCACCTTTAATTTAACACATTAATGCATAAATCCACATGAATCCTGCTTATTGATGACGACTGATGGTTTTCAAGCCTTACAGGATCCTGTAGGATGACCCATCTGATGTCACACAATCATTGTTGTCGCGGGAGGGGGGGTCACAAACACCAATGTATGTTATCTTTGGGGTTGTGGCTCAAAATGTTTGGGAACCCCTCTTTTAGTGGACTTTAGGTGGTGCAGCAGAGCTGAGACTGAGGATTTTAAGTTGAACCAATTCATGAGGAAATCATTTAAACCCAGCAGCTGACTTTACTGCATCATCTCTGATACTGATTTCTCATTTAGATTAAATTCCATTAAAGATTTTTTTTTAAAAACAGCTGTCACTGAAATCGGCTGAAACTGACAAAAGTAATAAATTTTATGAAAATCGTGACATTATTTTTTAATTTTGGTTCAATAGAAATAATTTTGAAAAAAACAAGCAGAAATGAATAAACTAATATTTTATTGAATAATCAGGTGTTTTCTGTAACTCTCCATCAGACTTCTACACCTGTCGACAGGTATTCTGGCCCACTCATTGGTCCAGAACCGTATTGTTTGTTCTTTTATTATTTTTTCAACTCAATTAAATTAAAAAACAATGTCGTATTTCACTAAATTATAATTTAGCAAATTTATATTTATTATTACTTTTTTCAGTCTCCAGTTATTTGAATTACTATGAAGAATTTTCCCCTCTTTTTTTTTTTTTTTTTTTTTTTTACTGAAGTAACCCCTTCAACAGGGGGGGGGTCAAC
>JBBBVU010058298.1:0-10203 GCA_037177055.1 Atherinosoma microstoma | reverse complement strand
CTAGCTAAGGAACAACTAGCCTAGCTAAGGAACAACTAGCCTAGCTAAGGAAACCAACAGACTGCATCGAATCTAGTGGATGCTTTTCTTCTGCTTCAGAGAGCATGTTGCTTCTGGAGTCTCAAGAACGTCCAGCTCCGGTAACACGGTCTAATAACACAACTTTTTATTCCTTTCTGGATCAAGTAAAGTCTCACTCTTCATAGGGAACATTATGGTTCATTTCCAGATTTCACAGTGTAAATTAAATGGGAATTGTAGAAATATTAAAAGGATTTAAATGCAAATAATCCACAAAACAACAACACACACACACACACACATGCACATTTACAGAGCAATAGTTACTAAAAGATATGAGGGAGTTGAATCAGTTAATCTTACAATCATTACAAAAACTGACTAACCAGAAATATTTCTCTCTTAATACAGAAATGGTGACATAGATTGTATCTTAGGATGAATCAACAGTATCTCCAGCTAAAGCACAGAGCAGTTCAGTCCTTATTACGCAGCTTATATTATAAAGGAAGACGGAAGCTGCTGCTGATGAGTTTACAAACAAATGAACAAATAAACAGCTTAAATATTTAGTTGGATCTGAGTTATTTCTGTAAAACCACATCCTAACATCAGAGGAGCACCGAAGCTGCGTCTCAAATCTGATGAATGGAGGGAAACCACAGCTGATGTAGTTCTGCTCTCAGCCACTAGATGGAGACACTCGTCTCTAAGTGCACAAGGTTGAACTAGAGTGCAGCTGTAGATCACACATTTCAGTCATTATTTGTCTTTTTTTGCCCTCACACTAATGTAGTATGACTGATTAACATATTATGTGCATTGAAAATTTAGTTTGGTCAGAATCCGAATTAAAATGGCATGATTTTATAATCTCATTTGTGGAGGTGGAGGTATTTCTGCTCATAGGACACAATGTTTGTTTTGTGCTGAACGGCAGCTTAGAAGCAACAAGTGAATGAAATCGGTGCTTGCTGTGTAAGTAGGTCTGCAGATGGCCTGAAAATATGAAAGAACTGAATGATATGACTACAGTTTCAGAAGTCTGGAGTCATAAATTTGACTGGCTGATTTCCCATCAGTCCATTTACACGAGGTTAAAACGTGTTGACTGACTAGAACCCAGTTAGGAGGTAAATTACTCCTCTAGGTGTGAGCTCATAGTTAGACCCTGAGCACTCTGTACACCAGGCTTTGACCTGGAATTAGAAGCTGTTACAAAGCAGATATACACCCACAGGTGCTGGGTCCTGCATGTGGGCACAAATCACAGCCTTTCCTGCAGTTTTGGATGGAAAATGTGCCGATATATCTGCTACGACGAGTCCGTTTATTCTTAAAGCGGAAATACGGAACTTTGGCAGAAATTTCTCAGTGAGGTGCCCTTTAACGACGGCTAATCCAGCACCGTCTCCGTCCCGTCTCTTCTCTGAGATCTCCCCTAACGACGGCTGATCCGGCATCGTCTCCGTCCCGTCTCTTCTCTGAGATCTCCCCTAACGACCGCTGATCCGGCACCGTCTTCGTCCCGTCTCTTCTCTGAGATCTCCCCTAACGACAGCTAATCCAGCATCGTCTTCGTCCCGTCTCTTCTCTGAGATCTCCCCTAACTCCCTAATTCAGCATCGCCTTGCATCCTACCTGTACTCTGAGATCTCTGTAGCCAGTAAAAATCCGTGTGATGTTGACTCGTCTTATCTCCTGCTTCTTGTCTCGTTCTTTACCTTTATTCCTCTGATAATGTCCTCTTGCGTTACTCTAATGAATCAGCCACAGTGATGTTGACACCGGCCGGTGTGTTAATATCCAGTTGCTAGCGTGAGACTAGTGGTGCAGCATCCTGGAAATAAAAGAATGATTCCTGCAGGGCGATGAATGCATATGTGAACGTCAGTGTGCCATTAAAATGAGTCAGAAACGGCCATTTTTAACGTCAGAAAGTCCCACAAAGTTATTTTAAACTGCTCGAGAAGGTAATCTCATCTGTTTTCCTCACTTCTGCAGATTAGACGCATCAGATGTGGTTTCTTAGCTGTGTGCATCAGAGATGGGGCCACTTTCTGTGTGGAGTTTGCATGTTCTCTCTGCGTATGGATGGGTTTTCTTCCTCCCAAAGTCCAAAACACCAGCTAGCCTGGTGAGTTGGTGCTGGTAAATGTACTTCTTGCCTCCCTCTGTGACTCTACGTGAGTAAAGCAGGTATAAATAATCACATTACTCTCAATTTGCAAACAAACAAACAAACAAAAAAAGAGGAACTTTGCTGCAGGAGTTGTGACGTGGACAAACACAGGTGTGTGTTTCCTGCTGTGAGAAAAGATCCAGCTGACACCAGTTTAACCCTTTCCTACCTGAGGTCTCTGATTGGGGGACATTGAGAACAGATGGAACCAAAATGTCCATTTAGGAGACGTCTCCTGGCCGGTCTGAACTTAAACCTCCTAAATGTGCATAGATGGTGTTTTATTATCTGCTGGAGGTTTACAGGTTCCACACAGACCATCAGATTCACCCTGAGAGGGTTTTTAGTTGAACTTCAAACTTTTTCATGTGTGCTAGTAACACATTTCATCTCGCTCCACTACGACTCTGGCAGCATTCAGACAAACCGTGCAGCTGCAGATGAACTCATGCAGTTTTAGAAAAGAGGCCTATATAAAAGAATTAACACTGCTGACTGGTTCATCACAAAACTCTTCTCAGAGAAATAAAACCGTCCAGTTTCATCAAATTATGATCAAAACTAATGTTAGTCCATAACACAGATTAGTTCAGAACAGTGTTTATGAATATGATGTGAAAAGTTCGCAACATGAGGAAAACAAGAGATAGCATCTTTTTTTGGACCTATTTTACATTTACTTATGCTCTATTATGCACTCTTACATATGAAAAAGGTCAAGAAAAATCTTGAATAAGGGACAGTGTGTAATTAATTTGGCTTTTTATTTGCAAAAATCAAGTATCACTTTCATAAATACGTATTTTATCTTCGTCTAATCACAGTTGTATCCAAATGAAAGTGTTCTCGTAGCTTAGAATGAGTTATTTATAAATACATGGGTGGCGGCGTACACGACTGACAGCTGCCATGTTGCAGCGACATCTTTGAATACAGTAGCTGAAACGGGACAAACTTGTTAGCCCTACACGTTTTAGCAGTGAATCCCTGTGTGTTGTCGGGCGAGGAGGAGGAGGAGGAGGAACAAGCAGCTGACCGTTTTCCATTGAAATTGGAGGAGCATCATACCTTGGTATAATATCACTGAAGAAGGACAGCACAGACTACATAAAACAGCGATGGGAAAAGGAACTGGACATTGAAATATCTGCAGACATGTGGCTGAATGCCTGGAAAACACAGTCTTCTACCACCAATTCTCTAACTTGGAGAGACTTCTGTTGGAAGAACCTGATTCGATTTTTTATAACTCCCAAGCAGAAGACTAAACAAACTGGTTCTCAGTCAACTTGCTGGAGGGAATGTGGAGAAATGATGGCGGATCATGCCCATGTTTTCTGGACCTGTCCCTCTATCCAGACCTTCTGGAAGGACGTAGGAGCAATAATTTCAAATATACTGGGTTTTAGTTTCAGCTCAACCTTTACATTTCTTTACTTTGGTCATATTCCTGATGGACTGTGTAAAAATGACATTTACCTGTTGAAGATTTTGCTGGCTGCAAGTAAAAAGGCCATTACAAAATGCTGGCTCCAAAAAAACGGTCCTACTGCTGGCCTTTTTGTTAATATTGTTAAACATCTACATCTCTTAGAACAGATGACCCACTCCATACGACTCCAAAAAGAACTGGGAAAAAAACGGTGGGAAAAATGGTGTATTTATTTAGCCAATGAGACGGATATTTAACTTTACTGTGTGTGACAGTACATCGTTATGATGCTAAGCTTACCTTGACCCTTTTTCATCCCATGACCTCATATGTTCGTTCTGTATTGTGTTTGTTTACTTTTGCCAATGTAAAATTTTCATAAATAAAAAGTTTTAAAAAAACCAAAAAAAACCCCCATTGTATTAAAGAGTAAGAGTGCAGGCTGGGTTTCTTCATAAAAAGTATTATCATGGTCAACTAATTTGAACATGAACATGTTTTGTTTTGTTGGGTTTTTTTTAAAACATATTTTAGGTGTGTCTGGAGTTCAGCAGAGTGGTTGGTAAGAGCCTGAGACAGGAGTTCTACGAAGCCCTTGACCATCACAGTTCAAGGCTCATGGAAATCTTTAAAGCAAAGAGAAGTCTCGCATGGCAGATGCTGGCTGACATTATGTGACAAACAAAGGTTAATTTATTTTCAATTCTATATTTATGACAGAAATCAAGGTGTGATACAATACATGTGACGTTTCATTGAGCTTCAAACATCACATGTATTGTAAAAAAATACTATTAATGTGATCTATGCTGTTTTGTAGATGCTATCCTTATGTTTGAGAAGCATATCTGAAATTGTGTTGAATTGGCTAAACTAAATTCTTATAGTAATCATTTACCATCCATTACATTACCACATTTTGCAAATTGATCTTTAAATTAAGCCTGCACATACCTACCTGTATGAATAATGTTAAACATTGGGTGTGCATGGGTTCCAGTTTATAAATAGTTTTGCTTTTTATGTGTACACACATAATGTTCAGGGTGAAATATACACCCTATTCTAAATGTGTGATCTCCGGTCTCCTTCACTCAATCAGGCTTCAGGTGTGATGGAGGTCAGAAGCTATGTCCTCAGTCGGCTTCCGGTTTTTCTAAGTGATGATCCACCTGCCTTTTTCAAGGCCTGCTTTGTGAGTAACTCTGATTTTTCTTTACATTTTCCCATCCCATATTATACATATTATTTTAAGGTTTGTTTTAATTCATAATTGATTTTTTAATGTTATTATTGTAATTGACAACCCTGAGGGATTTTCTGTAACGTTTACTGCCCTGGGCAAGGGGCATAGTACCGCATTATGTGCCCTGTACACTCTCAATGTCAATGGTCTCCTACGAAGTGAGTCAAGAAAATTGAATTTCAAATTATTTAAAAATAAACAAGCATAAAAAGTTTTTTAAGCTGCAAGCAGATGAGAGAATAAACAGTTTGCTTTTTAAATGGGGCTCATTTTTGTATAAGCTAAGCTCTAGGCCAGGGATGTCCAACTCTGATCCTCAAGGGCCCTGCTTCAACACACCTGACTCAAATTGATGAGTCATTGTACACAGCATCACAGGCTGTTGGATCCTTTTTCATTTCAGTCAGGTGTGTTGAAGCAGGAAACATTGAAATCCTGCAGGACAGCTGCCCTTGAAGACTAGCTTTGGACACCCCTGCTCTAGGCTGACAATCAAGTGTCCAAGTACCCACAAGAGGGCGCTTAACAGAGCATTTAGAACAAGTACAAAGATAGCATGATTATTTATTGGCTTCGATAACATCATAAATTTATTAAGTATTGACAGTAGCGTTTAAGTACAGCACAGCACTGCAATGCTAGAGCTTTTTACCAAACAAAAATAATAATTTGCTTTATTGCTCAATCAATATATTACCTGTGTGCACTTGAGCCCTCAGTGATAATGGTACACTATTTACATGTACAGAAATATAGGTGGATAATTTATTCAGTAATATATTTTGCACATTCATTTCTTTGGTAGACTAATCCTGGCAAACACCAGAAGTTGACTCTCTGCCACTGCAGGGAATCTGGAAGGACCAGACCTGTTAATGACTAATTTGGAAGATATTGTCAATTGAAACGTTGCTCTGATCAGGGCAATGTTGTGAACAGAAAATAGAAATAATTCAGTCAGTAAGACAAACAGATCACATACACAGTGCCCTGCATCCTAACCTAGTCATAACTAAACTATGTCACATATCCCACTAAATAGAAAGTAACGGCCTTTGCAAAAAGTCTGCATCTATTTCTATACCCACCTTTGCTGACTTAGTATAATCATACTTGTTTTAAATTTCAGTATGGTATGTAGTATTTTTAAAAGCTGGTATTTTTAAAAGCTGTTTCAGAAAGTCAGATGAATCATATTTAATATTAATGTTGTGATGTCTAACTAATATCATAAATAGAATATCTTTGAGATCTCCAGATAAGAAACGCTCATCTGTTATTGTGGACAACTGTCTTATGTCGTCCGTCCAGATAACCACGTTGCTGTCCAAGGCAGACGGTAGCAGATATGAGGTTTAATGTGAGATGGCACAACACATAAGGGCTGCTGGATTTGTCATTTGGTCTGCTTTGGTTATGATTATTAAATTATTCAGTGTCAGTAGAACTTAGAAATAAAGTATGTATTTTTTATATTCTTTTTCAATAATTTTTTTTTCAATATTATGTTCTGTATGCTTGTTTGCTGTTAAAACATGAATCCATTCATTTGAATTAAAGCTAATATTGCTTTTTTTTTCAGATATAGGAAGAGCCCATAACTGCAATGTAACAGACAGGTATGTAGAACATGTCTTACAACACAGACTGAGAAAACATGCTTCAATAATTTCCCTCTAAAAGGGATAAATAAAGTATTTTTCATTCATTTCATTTCATAAGTTGAGGAAATAATTTTATATATTTATTTTTTTCAAAGCAGCAGAACATGGAAACAAGTAACTTTTATAGTAACATTTATATAACTTTTATAACATTTAACATGTATTATGTAGTTTTCCTTACAGTAATTTATATCAACTAAAATTTCAGCTGGTTGACCCAATGCAATCAAACTTTGGTTTTCTAATAATTAAGAAAAGAATTTGGCAATATGTGTAAGATGTCAAAAAGTTCACAGATCCTCTTAAACTGTCATGACAGTTGAATAATGAACCATTCTTAGACTTGATTTCTCTTTTTCCAGCTTTCACGGGATGTAGCTGTAGAATCTGCAAGCCATTGCAGAATACAAAGAGGAAAAGCATCACTGACTACAACTACAGGGTGATCACTGAAGTAGGTAAAAGGGACGATGACAATAAATAAGAAAATGGCAAAAACATTTGTACGTAGCAAGGCCAAATCATCAAACTGTCACCCACCACAGAGGCAGGTGCTCTGCTCTGTTTGAGGATCCCATGTGTTACAAGTTGTCTGGGACTGCACTGGTCATTTTGCATGTAGAATTTTTTTAAGGGTGCTTTTCTAGATTGTCATCAAGTTTTATCATCACTGAGATTAATGTATTTTATATTTATATTTTAAACTGATTAGTAAAATAAAGAACTGAACTGAACTGTTGACCAAAACGGGAGAAAAAGCCCATCTAAGCTATGAGATGCTCAGATCATCTTCCACTTCACTGGTAATCTGCTCACATGCAGGTAAGAGCTTCGACACTACTTAAATATGAATGGGTCCAACCGTTGCAGGAGCAGTTTACGGAGGGAAGTATCCAGTTACTCCTTCAGTCATAAAACTAATCATTTTAGATCTTTTCAGATAAATTTAAAGGGATGAGACCAGAAGGTCTGCGACATAAAGACACTGAAGTTACGATTAATTCCTCTCATTGCATTATACTACAGGCCATTCTACAATAAGAGCTCAGTAACTTAGTGGATGATTAAACATAATTACTGTCTTGACAACCAGACTGTACCAAACAGCAACTCCACTCAATGTTTATGTCTTTCATTGATGCTAATTGAGAGGATTTATATTCCAGTAGAAGTGAAGAGCTTCGGCTTTGAAAGATGGAGCTGATGTCTTAAAAACATGGAGGGTCAAGTTATCATGGTGGATCAGAAGTACGAGAGGTGTTTTCATTGTTGGCCAGTTAACACAGATATCTGAGGAGCGAATGGCATGTGCTGTCCATAAATCCCTGGGGGAGAACAGCGTTCCATGTTTGGGACATTGCCAGAACGAGAGCATATTGGATTAATGGGAAGAATTTTCTATACTGATGGAAAACTGTAATCCATCCATTTTTATATCAGCATCACTCTGTTCAGGGTCACGGCGGGCTGGAGGCAGTCCAAACCTTTAATGGGTGGGTAGCAGGTTGCCAGTTCTTCATAGGACCAGCAGAGACAGGATAACACATTCTCACACTCATGGTCGAATTAAATTTACCAGTTAATCAGATTAGCACGTTTGTGGGCTGCACTGGGAAGCCAGACTACCTGAAGAAAACCCAAACAGGCATGGGGGTTCATGATGATTCCACATGCCCCCCCCCCCTTTCATGCTCAGGATGATGTATTGAATGGGACTGCATCTTTCCTCATGAACTAGTGCTACACATAAAAAGCTGAATGGAACTGAAGTTCAGTTCTTTGCCTTTTATACATCTTAATAAGTCTATGAAATCCTACAATAAAGCTGATTCCAGTTATAAAAGTTACTCATTGACATGCAGTGGTACCTGGTGTGTTCAGAAAACAGAGGTGTAGCTGGTGTAGCTATAGCTGGCTGGTGTTCCTTGTTTTCCACCCAGAATAAAACCATGAGCACTGATTTGTGACTTTTCTGGTCTGAAACAGAACATGAGGAGAACATAAAGACGTCTGAACGCAGAATGAGAGCATTTTAATAAGATAATAAGATAAGAAGATGATAAGACAGTTATTCATCCCCAGCAGGGAAACTCCAGTGCAACAGCAGCAAGACAAAAAGAATCAGAATAGAAAGTCACACAATGAAATAGATGAAAAATAAATAAACAAAATTGTTGAGATGTATGTATAAAATTATAATTAAAATAGATAAGAAAAAAACTATAGTATATGAGGAACAGTTTCTGTATACATTCTGAGAAGATTTCAGTATAATTGTAATCCTGCTGAAATGTTAAGATACATTTAGATAATGATGTCACGTTATGATGTCACTTACATGCAGATGCGGCCTCGCTAGCTAAGTGGAGGCTAGAAACGTGCTTGAACTGTCACGATGCAGCTGTTAGCTAACGCAACGTTTCCAGTCTAACGCAAGGACGGAGAGCAGATATCACTCTAAGCTACCAGGAAATGCTCCGAGTTCCTCGGGCAACATTGGAGAAGCGACAGACTGTTCTCACCTGGACTCAGGTGAAATGACTGACACATACTGGGGAAACGTACCTTTCTGCTCCATCTTATTTAGCTCTGTTGAGTGAACGGACCACAACGGTTTGGTTTCCCATGATCACAAGCTCCGACTCAGGCCTGCAAACTTTTGTTTTTCTGCCATTTAATGTGCCGGCTTTACTTTGGTACTGAGTTTTATTTACAGACTAAAACACAGACAGTTACTGTGTTTGTGAAGAAACCGCTGGGATTTGAACTGTGATTTTATACTGGTGATATCTTACAAAAAGGGCACAAAGAATTCATTTAATTCAGTATTATTTTTTTACAATTGTTTTATTTAATTAAAGTGTTGATTTTTCTATCTTTAAACTAAAGCTTTTGCTGTGTTTTTGAGTAAAGGGGGCCACTTATTCAGTTTCTTATTGCCTTGTGATAACGTTCATCTTAATCCCAGCTTTAGGTTTAAAGGTACTTTAATGACCCTATCGTTTAATCAAAACATTATAAATCACACTTATAAGAGAGTATACCTGAAACGAAGCTAAAGCCCATCCTCTTTAAGAGCCAATAAGGAACTATGAGATCTTTGATATACACTGGAGCTTAATAGTGGAGAGTTTTAAATGTGAGGAGAAGGATTTTAAACACTATTGGCCGATAAAGAGAAGCTAAAACAGGAGAAATGTGATCTCGCCCCCTCGCTGAGGGTTCTGAAGAAAAAGAGAATTCTGGATCATTTGCTGGATTCTGTAGGAATTTGATCTGTATTTTAGTAATTGTGATAGTATTTGAGTTTTAATGGCTCAACTTTTACTTAAAATTGAATTTATCTGAGTATGCCACTCCTCTTCATGCTTCGCTCTTCCTCTAACTCACTACAGTGATACCATCTATTTGCATAACATTGCCAAGGCAGGGCTGTTTCCTGCCATCTCCTGGCATTTTGCCTCTTGGCTCCAGTTGAAATCCCATTGTCCTTGACCCAGTGTGAAGTGGCTCAGCACCCCACAGCCACCTGCTCCCAAGTGGCACAAGCCCACAAAAACTTAATTAAACACTTCATTAAAATAAGGTGTGTGTGTGTGTGTGTGTGTGTGTGTGTGTGTGTGTGTGTGTGTGTGTGTGTGTGTGTGTGTGTGTGTGT
>JBBBVU010058297.1:0-10220 GCA_037177055.1 Atherinosoma microstoma | reverse complement strand
GAATGATCTCCTGTATCTTTCTGTCCTGCAGCGGACCTGACTCATCCTCCCACTGAACACACTCTGTTGTGCCCTCAAAAGTTAGCGCTTTTTTGGCTATATAATACCTAATCTGCATATTTAGACATAAAATTTCAGAAAACTTTTAACAAAAAAATGTTTTATTGTGAGGATTAAACCAGGAAGGTTTCATGGGGATACCAGTTGGTTATTAATTTCACCCAATTCACCTGTAGTGTATCACCTTACAAAACTTCAGACTGCTGGTGGTGGTGTAATAGATTCTGTGTTTTATTATGTGACCCCAGGGAAATGTGTCAAAATTTATAAGTCCAACAGGAAAATCTTTCATTTATTTTCTAATTGTAAGACTTTCTTTATAGGACAGTTGGTTGATAGGAAAACAGGTCAGAAGGGGGATTACCTGCAACACAGGGTCCATAGTCTGCATGGAGGAGCTGTAGTCTCTACATTTGTTTGTTTTTTTGTTTGTTTTTCATTTTTCTAGAGCTGTGTAGCATTTGATTTCTTAATGTTTTGGACAACTTCTTTGCCTCTGTCAGCCTCTTATCCATTGCTCAAATTCTGGAGACAACTTGATCTCCATCAAGTGACATCATACAAACGGGGGGTTGCAGAGGTTAAAATACATTCAGCTCTCATCTAGATTATCTTGTTTATTTGGTTCAGGAACTATGAAAAAAAACTTCTTATTGGTGGAGATAACAGATCGGGAGATTCTCATCATGGAAGTGCAGCAACTGTGTGATGCTATCGTGTCAACATGGAGCAAAATCTCTGAGGAATGTTTCCACCACCTTGTTGACACCAAGAATTAAGGCAGTTCTGGAGAAAAAGGGGGTTCACAACGTGGTGAACTCATGTCATCAACCTTTTGTGTAGTTTTGAAGTAAAACACTTTAAATGTAAACAAAATCAGAGCCATGTGTTTTGTAGACAGTAATGTCACATGCTTTTGAGAAACATCAGGAAGTGAAAAGAAAAGAAAGCAGAAAAGCACCAAAAGAGACGTAGGTCTTCACCAGAAACCACAAAATAAATTAATAAAAAAATCAGCAGTGAAAATCTGGCTTGATGCAACACTGGGACATTACATTCACAGCGGTCTACATGAGAGCAAACATATCAAAGTCCACCCAACACATCTTACCAGTCTGAACCGTGAGAGTGGGATGGCAGAGAGGTCAATGGGGTTCCGCTCAGTGATGTTGACAAAGCGGGCTTCCAGCACAGTGATGGCACACAGGACATGGACCCATCTGTGGAAAAGGCAAACATGAGCTGGACTGTGGACAAACTGTACAGAGGCTCAGGGTGAAATAGCTGCTGATTCAAACAAGTTGTTTTGCACATGGGTGTCAACAAATAAGAATTAGAACAGAGTGATGACATACCAGTTACTGTTTAACATGTTTTGTTAAAACACAGTAAACATATCAAGGATGACACAAACACACTGACAGAGCAACATGCTGGTTCATGAACCTAATTTCAGTGCATTCACACCAGAAAATGTTGATTTGGAGCCTGGAAAGTTAAAATAATAGTGGTGTCATCAGTGAGCAAGGGTTGGATTCGCCACAGTCTGTTGAAAGCTGCATTTATACCATTATACAGCCACAGAACATAAGAAATGACTGGTCTTGCATACATAAGCCTACAAAAGGACAAAATGGCACCATGTCATTTTCCTATTTTTCTCCAAACTCAAACCCTGACATCAGAGGATGCATGATTATATTGTGTTATGGTTGTGAGATTTTAAAAAAAAAAAAAAAGAAAGAAAAAAAAGAAAATATACTGGGAGTATGGGTAATAACTTTAAATCTGACAATGAGAAAGAAAAAAAAAGCATCAAAATCAATTTTGTTACTAATTTTAAAGGGATACCCTGTAACTTTTTACCCAAATACCAGCTTAATGTGAGAAATGATGGATGATTTCTGGGGTTATTATAAAGTGTTTGACGCATGTCGGCGCTTTGAGGGAGCTGCCCTCTTCAGAAACCAGACAATCCTGCAGGAGTGGATCAGTCTCTCGTGGGATCATGTGACCTGGACCGGTTTGCTTTACGGGCTCCCCCTCTATAAACACAGCAGGCTCTGATTTGTGCTACTTCTTCCTCCTCTTCGATGGAAAGTTTGTCATGTACGAAGGTGAAAATGGTGTCCGAGGAAGCCAGAAAGACACAGTGGGAAAGGGATCGTGTAGCCTGTGGGAAGTTCCAGGTTTAGCGCCGATAGTGGTCAAAAGTTACATGGTATCGCTTTAGGTAAATTTAAGACGGTCAAAAAAAAAAAGGCAAAACATGTATTTTATAGAAAATAAATAGGGGTGGGGCTCAATTTTAAAAAACATCTAATTAATTAGAGGCTTTGTCATTAATCAATCTTGATTTGTTGCATTTTAATCGCATATCAATAGTTGGCCCAAAAATATATTTTTTTTAATGCCAATTGATTTTAGTTGACAACTGAATCAAATAATAATAGACACAGACATTTATATTATAACTCAAGCTAAGGTAATGTTTGGAAAAATAATTTTAATTGCATTTCCAATCAACCTTAAAAAAAGAAAGAAAATATCACTGGCCAAAACTCAACAGACCTAAAGTTAAAGTGTCATTTTAAGTACTTTAAAGGGACAGTGTGTAACTAATTTGGCTTTCAATTTGGCTTTATTTGCAAAAATCAAGTGTCACTTTCATAAATACGTATTTTATCTTAGTCTAATCACAATCGTATCCAAATGAAAGTGTTCTCGTAGCTGAAAGCTGCCATACTGCAACGCAATCTTTGAATTCAGTAGCCGAAACGGGACAAACTTGTTAGCCCTATGCGTTTTAGCAGTGAATCCCCGTGTGTTGTCGGGGGAAGAGGAACAAGCAGCTGACCGCGGATCTTTCAACTTGCCGTTTTCCATTGAAATGGAGGACCACCAGGCATGTCCAAAGTCGGTCCTCAAGGGCGGCTGTCCTGCAGGTTTTCCATGTATCCCAGGTCAAAACACACCTGACTCATTAAATGAATTCAGCAACAGTTCAGCACAATGGCTGATTAATTCAAATCAGGTGTGTAGCAGCAGGGAGACATGAAAGCCTGCAGAACTGTGGTCCTCGAGGACTAGAGCTGGACACCCCTGATCTATACTCTTTCCCCCCTGAGAGGGAGGAAAAATAACCAAGAAAAGGAAAAAGATTAATAACCGGGAGAAAACGAGAGTTTACATCGGCGTAGCGTTTACCAGATGGAGATAATTCATGAGGGAGAGGGACATGAAAATTGACGCTGAGGTTGCAGCTTCCAGCTGGACAGGTAAGTTAATTCAGTCTAACAGTGAAGTTTATTTTCGCACCATGTTAGAAACAGGGCAGGATAGTCCAGCAGCTACTTTATCCTCCCGTTTGGTCCGATCATTTACTGTAAAAGGGCAGACGCTAATCTGTTAGCCTACAGGAGAAAAGCTCCGTTGCTACGTTACAGCACGGGATTTTCCTCTTGCAGCGTGTACATGTTCACTAACCCTGCTTTGACTGCCTCTACCTCTTCGTCTTCCTCTCACTTCATCCGATCATCTCTGAGTCTACAGGTCACAAAAAACGATTTCACACGATGACGTTGGCTATTAGCAGTAGCTTGGTACCAAATACATGGAGGGCATGCTTGTAACTTATCGGCATCAATAAGGAAACAGAATTATATCGTTCTGTACCTCATCACCTGACAGGACACTCCAACTTGTGCAAGAGGTTGATGTTTTCACATTTATTACTGTCAACGGTTTCGGTAGTGGTAATATCGCGCTTAAGGCGAGGCGCCAGAGAGCACCGCTCGGTTGTTTGGATTCAATTATCGCACCACTAGATGGGAGTAATTATTACACACTTGGGCTTTAACTAACAGCTCCGCCTGTGCTCTAATCAAGAGTCTACAACATGTTACCATACTTTTAACTTTTTTAATGTTTCTGTCCACACTCTTCATTAATAGTCTTTAAAATCTGACATGAAGCAAGGACGGATCAGCCACCTTTGAATCTGGTCATGGAGCAGAGGTGAACATCTGGTCTAGAACTGGGACTGATGATGCATGAGGAGGTTTGTGGACGGGGGAGGGGCCTATGTCAGCACTCGCTCATTGAGAAGAGTAAACATTACATTATTTTGCATCAGTCTCCAATAACACCATAAAAAATCTGTAGACGTATTGGTAGTCGCTTTTTTTAATTAGAGTTGTTAGAGGGGTCTGAAAGCTCACTAAATATAGCGCCAAAGTCGCTAGGTTAGCAACACTGTGGTAGCTGGGCTCCGAAGTGTGCGTCTGAAATCCTTGTACAGGAAATCATGCAATGACAAACGTTCCGCATTGTTTGTAATTCAAACTGCAATCAAATGTGTACATTTTTTTGTAATCAACTCATCGTAATTAAAGTCCCACCCCTAATATAAATATGGGATCCAGGAGTGACAGAGCTTTCTCAGTTGCTGCTCCCAAGTTGAGGAACAGTTTGCCACTCCACGTTAGAGCTGTCCAAATCCGTTTCTGGTTTTAACTCCCTGCTTAAGAGTCACTTCTTTGCATTTGCTTTTAAACATAGTCTAGCTTGGCAGTTTTATTACATGTTTTTTCTTTTTCGGTCATTTCTTTTTGCTGATTTTATTATTTTACTGTGTAGTTTTATTGCTCAGCACTTTGGGCAACTGGGGCCGCAGTAAATGTGCTATATAAATAAACTTGAACTCCTAAAAATAAACGCTTTTTTTGTGTATTCTTCACATAAAAATGGTGATATTTAAATAATTTTGCATTTAATAGCTTAAAATAATTTGAATACATACATATTTTGGTATTTTTGATTTTAAAACAGAAGTTGATTAAAAGAGTTGAGCAAAAAAACAAAACCAAAAAACTATCTTTAATGTTTAATGTAGTTTTTTGGGAAATTTTTAGTCATCTGATGAGCCAAAAGGGTAATAAATGATACATCTTATGCTGTAAAAAACAAACTAATGCATCTAAATTTATTTTGTTACTAATCTTTGGTACATTCTAGACTGATCTTTAAATAAAATCCTGATTCACCCAATAAAATAAAAATGTTAAATAACTAACTTTAAACTCATATTTTTGTCCATAAAAACAGCGACATCATGACATAAAACGTTTGGTTATTATGGTAACCCCGTTTCTCTGAAAACTGAGTGAGGTATCTTACTATGATCACGCCAGAGGGCGCTTTCCAATCACGGAAGCTCTATTGCCACCAAGTCTGTCAAAGACAGACCAATCACATGCCTCGCACAGGGGCACCCACCCCCTTATTAGTGCCTACAGGCCTGTGCACGTCATTCTAAAGCATATTTCTTCCAAGTATCCATGCAAGAAGGGCAGTGCGGTGAGATTCCTCACTCAGTTTTCAGAGAACCAGGGTTACCATGCATGCTCCGAAGCGTAACTCCTCGACTCATAAGCGAGTCGACACGAGACCCCACCCTGATGGCTGGTACAGAGCTTACACTGGGCTCACACTGAAGACTGATTGTGCGAGAGAGGATACCGTCACATCCAGGCAATAGTACCTGATAAAAGTGTGCGGAGATGCCCACCTTGCAGCGTCGCAGATATCCTTTACAGAAACCCCTTTAAATAGGGCCCATGAAGTAGAACTACCTCTAGTGGAATGCGCACGCAAGTGCTCAGGAGCCTGCAGCCCCTGATATTTATATGTCTCCCGAATGGCCTCCACCACCCAGCGTGACAGTTGCTGGCAGGATCGAGGCCTCCCTCTATGACTGAGAGTCCAGGACACGAAGAGCTGTTTACTCTTCCTGAACCCTTTAGTCCTGCCCAAATAAATGCGTAAAGCTCTTACATGACAGAAAATTCAATCGTTTATCACTCTCATTTGTAAACGGTGGAAGATGAAAAGCCTGCAACTTCAATGACATGCACCTGGAAGAAGTCTCCCTAACTTTGGGCACAAAGGCAGGGTTAGGACGCAACAAAACCTTTACAAAATTGGGAGATAACACAGAAATGAGACGTGCACAGCATGAAGCTCACCAATTTGAGAAAGCGAGAATGGCGGGCACGGGTCTGCAGGCACCAATAAGGGGGTGGGTGCCCCCGTGCCAGGCACGTTATTGGTTTGTCCTTGACAGACTTGGTGGCAATAGAGCTTCTATGATTGGTCATGCCAGAGGGCGCTTCCCATAATGAGATACCGAACGAGGTTTGAAAAAGAACTGGGATTTACTGGGTTTAAATAATTTAACCCTTTTTTTTTTTACCCCTGTAAAAAAGGGGTTAATAATAATCAAAATAATTATTATAGATTGGGTAGTTGTGATTAAGCCTGAAGTTGATTTAAAGATTTTGACAAAAAAAAAAAAAAAAAAAAAAGGTAAAATACTAACATGCAGTTTTTTTAATAGCCGTTTTTGGGAGGGCATTTTTTGTTTTCTAATCTCACGAAAGGGGAGAAAATTATAGTAACCGGCAAGGTTTAAATAAACTGTGTGTGTGTGTGTGTGTGTGTGCGTGCGTGCGTGCGTGCGTGCGTGCGTGCGTGCGTAAGAAGCATCCCAACAACGCTGTCTTTTCTAGAGAACAGATCAAAATGTCACTTTCTGAAGACACCCTGGTCAGAAAGCAGGTACTGAAGCAAGTCAGTTCCCAGGAAACTGGAGATCATCATTAAGAACCATAACTTACTTGTCATTATTGGCTCTCTGTAGAGCTCCACCTCTCAGGGAACACAGACAGCAGTCCTGCAGGAAAAAACACATTTATTTCCTGAAATCCTCAGTCACGTAACCTCTTAACCTCATTACCTGGAAAACAAACTAATCTGTTAGAGAAACGTAAATGCGGGCACCCAGTCTAAGCTTTTAATTTAATCCCAGCATCCAGTCTTCTTGTGTCGGACTCCTTCATCATGGAACATCTTGACTTAGTAATATTTCGAGTCCTCTACAGATTTTCTAGCAGATTTCGGTTCTGTGTTGTGGCTGGATCTCTCCAGAACTTTAATTTTCTTCTGTTGAAGCTGTTCTTCGTTGATGTGGACGTCTGTTTGGGGTCATTGTCATGTCATATCTGGACTAGAGATGTTATCATTATAGATTTTGTTGGTACAATCATTATCAGAAATAATCAGGATTACTTTGCATCAATTAATTTCCCATCACATTCCTTCCAGGTCTTTAAGTTTTTTTTAAATTTCTATCTTTTCATGCAAACATGAAAAATAATTTAGAAACATAGTAAATTCCATATAAATCTCCTCTGCTGTGTGCAGAATAAATAAATCCTACATATTAACTCTGGATTTCTCTCAGAGAAAACAGATGAAAAGCCTGAAGGACCTCTACCTGGACTTGATAGGCTTCTTTCTGGAAACTACATTATAAAAATGCTTTTGAACATTTCTTTAGAAACCCAGGTAAAGCATCCAGACAGCTTTGACTTCCAGCTGTCCTATAGCTGCTGTTTAACACATAAACAAGACCAGATATCTGGAATAATAATAATAATAATAATAATAATAATATACATTTTTTGTCTGTATTCCACCTCTCAGGGAACACAGACAGCAGTACTGCAGGAAAACGCACACGTTTATTTCATGAAACGTACTTAAATTTACGTGTTTCATGTATAATAATAATAATAATAATAATAATTAGATTAGATTTATAAAACACTTTTCAAGGCACCCAAAGCGCTTTAGATGTCCACTCCTCATTCATAAATGGTGACGGTACCCCACATGTGCAGCCACAGCTATCCTGAGGCAGACCGACAGAAACGCAGCAGCCAATCCACGCCAGCAGGCTCTCCGACGATCACCGAACATTCATACACCAGCAGACACTGGACAGTTAAATACAGCAATTAGTTTCTTCTACAGACACGCTGATGACTAAAAGTCATTGACCACAAGCCAAACATTTACTGAACATTTCCTTTACTTTGTGGTAAAAATTCTGGTGGTTATCCTGCAGGAGGCAAAACATATTGGATGCATTTCCTTTTTTATATCATGTTTTACAGGCTGTGAGGAGTACTCCACAATCACACCTTGATCTTTTTTTTTTCTATAACCTAAAACTTTCTGACATGGATGACTTGAAGGTAGGGTAGGAGATCTTGGAAAAACGATTGGAGCAAGCTACATTTTGAAAATACACAAATCAAAAGTCCAAACCCCTTTCTTCAGACTTCCCCCCGAAGCCACGCCTCAGGGACAGGAACACGCAAAGCTTGTATGTAATGCTTGTATGGTTCAAAGATGATCTTCTATGGAAAGCGACGATATTGAGGGCATTTAATACTGCAATATATTGTGAAATTAAGTAATGGTAACATGCCTAATTTGGAAATGTTCAGAACTTCCTCCACCTTGACTGAGGCTCCAGTTCCAGCTAAAGATAAGTAACCCCCCAGTATGATGCTTCCACCACCGTGCTTCAGTGTGGGTATTCTGTTCTTCTGGTGACGGAAAGATGATTATTTTTTTTTTGGGTTGTTGCAAAATCCTTTTTATTTGATTATAGCCAGCCATGGATGTTTTCCATCTTCAACCCCCAGTCACGACATACGGAGGAAATTGTTCAAGATTGTTCCTGCAGGTCCTTCAGAGTTGCTGTAGGACTTTTCCAATGCTCCACGGTTGATCAAATGCTGTGGAAATGTTTTTGTTTCATCCTCCTGACTGATACCTTTCACGATGCTCTGGAAGCGCTCTGTGAACCAGCACTTCTGCTGCAGCAGGAAACTGTAGAATTATCAGGATGAGATCTGACGAGGACAGCTGATCAGAGTCTCTTTAGCAAGAAGAAGACTGAATGCTGACATTAAATCAAAGCTTTGATTCAAGGGTGTCCATACTTATGCAACCCCTTTAATGTAATTTTTTTTGGCTTTCATACATACTGTTTTAATAAAATCAATCAGGTTAAAGGTCACATTAAAGGTGAGAAGGGTATTATTTCATAAAATCACAAGAACCTGGAATTTTATGAGGGGTGAGAAAACTTTTAAATTCATTACATTTTGACAGATGTTTTTTCTCCTGTTTCTAACTGACTGAAGACATCTTTCAACACAAAGCTGCAAGCTAATGAACCTCAGGGTGATTATCAATCTGGTTCTGCCTGAGCTCGTCCTCAGTAGTCATCAACTTTTCACAGCTAATCAAATTCCTCTCCAAACATTACTCACTATACTAAGTAGGTTGTAGCAACCAGACACCAAATAACTGATCCAAGACAAGCCTGAACTCTTCTGTAAGGTCTGTCAGCAGATCTCAGGTCTTTTTAGATGTTGCACACAAATGAAGGTGGATATAACACTTGGTGAAACATCCAGGAAGGGAATCCTCCCATTATCCATCTCGGTGCAAAGGAAGAGGTGGAACATCTACGATAACACAAGACAATAACTTTGTTTTCAAGTTAAACTGCAGAAACTTCTAGAAACATCTTTATGAAGCTGAAAAAAACCAGCATCTGATGTTTCCTGCTGATCATAATCCATAATCTACAGCTGCCTGACAGTGACATCACCATTGTATCATGTGACCTGCTAATCCTAGGTGTGTTGGTTTATTGGTATGATTAACAGTTGAAATAATCTGCACTAAGAAGCTGATTCAGCACAGGTCCGGCTGGCTTACCTCAGTGACGGCACCGGCTTCACAGCGGGCACACAGCCAGTCGTCTAGCTCTGCTTCATCTCCAGACACACCATAGCAACCTAAACACGAACAGAAAGGACACACAGCCACTCTTCACTGACTTTATATCCAAACTTGGTTGTTTATATTGTTTGTTTACTGTATCGTACTTTAAACCTTTAAAACTCCAAGTAATTTTTTGCTGTTCCTCGTCCGCCTGCTGTTTATGTCAAACTCATGTATAAGCTGAACTCTTTTTATCCCAATCACCAGCGCAACATGATGTTTTCAAGGAAGCCTCAGTTGTCAGGTTATGCGGCTAAAATTATGTAAAATGAACGTATCAATAGATATAGCACCATAAAGGCCAACCAAAACAAGAAAACTGAACTTACTACTATTCAGTTCAATTCAGCTTTATCTGTGTAGCACCAATTCACAACAATGTCATCTCAGGGCGCTTCACAGACAATCAGTTTGAGCCAATCTGATTGTCATACATCGATTCATACAAGCCA
>JBBBVU010058295.1:0-10250 GCA_037177055.1 Atherinosoma microstoma | reverse complement strand
TAGTTATTTTTCATATACATATTAACATCAAATAGCATTATTAGTTTATAAATAAAAATTAAACTTTCACTGGTTACAAGACTTTTTATTAAAACAATTTGTAATTACAGTAATTTATTAGTCATATATATTTTCAGCAAAATTACTACTTTTGCTCCAATGCCAAGTAAATTTAATTGATATTCTTCTATGCTTTTTAATTGTAGGTCATGATTTTGTACGTGGTAATGCAGATAGAGCTACAAGTAAATTATGTGTTATGTATTAATATGTGATAGCAGGAACATTCAACAGGTCATTTAAAACTAGACACAATGCATCACTTATAATTACTAACATAGGTAAATATAGTGACTATTAACTAGTTGACAAGGTTACACAACCTATGCAGCCCATTAGTGGAGGGATGGTTTTGATTCCTACGTGAACAAATCTGAGCAGCGTTGTCGTTGACAACGTCACGTCAAAAATATTCTGCATATTCACGTCTCATGCACCACCAAACTCCATAAAGTGTTTGGAAAAAAACACCTAATAGAAACAGCGATTTCTCCGACGGCGTGTAGAGATCTCCACACGCGGTCAGAACAGACACTGAGCTCCACTATGAAGACGCCGTGTTTATCAAGCTTACTGTTAACACGTGAACTGTTAGCAAATGACATGAAGCTGAGGAGCTGCAGCTAGAAGCTTCAGTGTTGATTGGCTACACCGCCCCTGACAGCCAATCAGTGGGCGCTGTAGGCGGGACATTGTCATACAGCCTAGAGCGGTGCCTTCAGGTAGAGAGAGATGCTGTATGAGAGCCAAAGGAACGCGTTTTAAAATAAACTTATTTTATCAGCTATCGGCGGGAAAAATGGTTGATACCAATTATCAATAAATTGCCCAATATCGGCCGATATTATCGGCCATGCCGATTTATTGGTCGACCCTTAGTTATTTATTTATTCTTCAAAGTCTTCTTGCTAAATCCTTACAAAGGATCCTGTGAATATGGGATTGCTGATGACCCAGTAAGATGCAGTTTAAGCCAGATGTGACAAAAATAAACAGAGAAAAGTTTATGTAGTGGTTGTAGTTTAAGTTGGTGAACCCACGGTTAAAGAGGGAACCGCTTTGTATTTCCTCTTTGATTTCCCTTTTCTGTCTTCCATTACTTAGTGAACAAAGTGAATTTATACACACAAGCTCTTGGGTTACTTATGGTGTACTGCTAATAATCAAGCTTTCACATTTCACATTTTAAGCTCATTATTTTTTCCTAACACTACTTGGGTTCATTTTTTAACCCAAAGTGTATCAATCTGATTATTGAATCTTAAATTAATTGTATTGAATTAAACCTAATCAAACAGTTTGGTGCCTAAACCTAACCAGGAAGCAATGTTAGCATGCAACAATAGAAGTGCTGTACTGTATGTATGACATTTAATGTAAAAGCGCTTTGAATGGTCAATCTATGACAAGAAAAGTGCTATATACTGTAAGTACAGTCTGTTCGACATCTCCAAGGTAACAATGGTCGGTAAGTGATTTTAAGAGCCCGATTCTCCAGAGGCCTGTAGGCCTACTATGAAGCTGGGTTTTCTCTTATGGAACGTCGGGGTTTACCCAGGGTTTTCCTTGCTACAACTCTGGTTAACTTCTCTCCGATGTGTATCACCGCGGAACCCTGCACCGAACAGCTAACCTGTTCCGGAGCAGGTTATGTTCTGGATAAGAGATCGAGTATAAAAGCACCACCTCCTGATCAATCAGCTCTCTTGGAAAATGTCCTGCCCTTTTTTACAAAACCTGTTGACATGGGTGCGCGGATCATGAGAGTGGTACTAAGGAGAGAGAGTTTTTTAGGGATTGATGCAATCCTTTTGATGAAGAAATAAAGCCTTGTCACTGACCGCTTTGAAGTATGTTCTTGTACTTGTTCTTGACTTGTTCCCAAGTCTGTTTAGCTTTACTAGGGTTGTATCTGAAATAATGAGGTCAATAAAAATGCTTGCACTTGGCAGAATCAGTAATTTATGGAACGCACAACTACTGTCACAAAATTAATATTCGTACACAAACACGGAAATGCTGAGCCTCTAAAGAAGTCATTGGAAATTAAAAGCATATAGCAGACCTCCGCCAAGCCATTTAGATTTTTTTTTCTTTTTTTGCCAATGATTGTGGTCATTATTTTTTAGTTAGAAGTTCTAATGGCACAATTATTCCAATCCCCCCATAGTAATGAGTCCTTTAAATATCCTGGATTCAGGGGGTGATCCAGATCACCCCCAAAATCCAATCACTTATTTCTTATTTCCATTTCTAAGGTTCCTGAAAATTTTACCAAAATCGGTCCATAGCTTTTTTGAGTTATGTTGCTAAGAGACAGACAGACAGACTATAAACGAAAGTGAGGAAGCTTTGCCCGAAACATCTGGGCCATAATATAGCTAAATTAAGTGATCAGAGTGTTTGTTTATATTGTTCAATGAAAAATGTATAATCCAACGAATTTACACATTAACAGAATCAGCAATTTCCTGCCAGCATTCCTTCCTGGGTGTTGCTGCGGCAACAGTGTTGCTTATGTCACCTGGATGATGGAAACCCTGGGTTGAAATACCGAGTTAATAACCAGCTTCATAGTACCACTTATCCGGATCCTGAACGTCTGGGTAAGGCCTTGTCCACACGCAGCAGGGGATATTTTTCTACGATTTGGTGTGTCATCCACACAAAAACGCAGATTTACGGCATCAAAAACTGATCTTTCAAAAGCCTCCGACCAAAGTGATGATTTGGATATTCTCCGTTGCATGTAGACATTCATAAATGGGGTTTTAGGATTGGAAACGTCAATACCTAGGACAAAAAAACCATCCATGTCACATGTGCAACCTGTGGTTACACGCAAAAATGGCATGGATGCCTTCAAGACTTTGTAGCCGATGTTGATTATCTACGCGCCATGAACCATTATAATCACATACACTAAGTGGAACACCATATTGTTGACACTGTCAGGCAGTTTCAGCTTCCCGTTTTTTTTTATTTGTTTGCACGTCAACATGTGTATTTCATATTTGGGAGAGTTTGCTTCATATTAGTACTGTACTGGTATTTGACCTTTAAAAAAATGTACACTTCAATTTTAAATGGGTCAATAGACGTACTCAAGTATCATGTATGAAAAACCCCAAAACCTGCAGTTGCTTTCAGCAGTATGGGTGGTGACTGGTCTATTGTTTCATTTCTGTATCTCACCCATTTAAAAAGCCTTGAACCCTTCTTACATCAGGTTTCATATTTTCTTTTTGTGTACTCAGAATGCTCTGGCACATAGGACAATGGCGTGAGGAATGATTGCATCTTTTGAAAGAAGAAATCAGATTCTCTTGTTTTTTTAAACCTGAAAGTCAGCAGATTTGCTGTAGTTCTTACTATTATTCTATTTTCGCTCCTGGTGCAGTGGCAGGAAGAACAACTATATAACTGGTTAAACTTTAACTTTTTATAATTATTTTATGGCAGTGCACTTGATGACAGGTTCACCCTTTTTTTGAACTTTGCTTTTACCAGAAAACACAGATGACAAGAAGTTTTAATGAAAGATTTAAATAAGGCATTTAACCACACCAACAAGTCTTCCAACTGAGAAAGTCATCAGTCATTCGTTCATCCCTGATATTTGACTCATGATTCCATTTTTACGTCAGAACAAATGCGATTGTCAAACCAAGACAGGGCAGGAAATTTTGAAGCAGACACAATCGTTTTGACAGATGCTGATAAAGGACAGAAGGCAGTGTGCCATAAAAAAGAAAACACACCCTGTGTTAACCTGTGAGATGATATCTTTATATATTTGGATACAAAGAACTAGCAAAAGTTGCAAAGTACTCTTTGTGGGAATACTTTTGAAATTTTCGAAACATGCTTCTCCTGCAACTCGCACAGAACAAAATCAAAGCAACATAAGCGGTTTGCATGGTTTACATTCTATAAGTGAGTTGGGCCGATCTGGTTGCGGACATAATCTTTTCTGGAAAGTGACGTATTCAGAGATCTTTACGATTAATCAATTGCAGCGTAAAATACCACGATTGATTGTGAAATCAAGTAATTGTGATGTCCCTAGTCGTGATGCAGTCATTCTTTATAGGCACAAACATAGAGAAAAATCTGAATTGGTCAAACTAGCTGTGCACATGTGGACATAATTAAAGGGATGAGGTGCTGTTTAAAGTAATCTATGTTATCTAAGTATGTGCACAATAAAACATGCAACCAATGGGTAACTATGTTTTATGGGAGGGCAGTTTGAGGAGCACTTACATCAGGATGTTCCAAAGTTCAATGTGAGATCGTTGTTCTTTTTTTCCTGTCATTCGTTAATCCAGGTTTCATCTTAACAGTGCCCAGTCCAACTATTCTGCTGTGCATGCTTAATCAAATGGAGCGGAAAGATACTGCACCTTATGGCTCTGTTTATTCTGTATTTGATGCATCGCCTAAGCAACTAACAAAATGGCATCTAGTTGTGCTGCAGTTACATTCTGAAATTAGTTTTAGCCTCAACAGTTCTATCTAAGCGGGTAGTTTATTATTCAACTTTCACCTAGTGTTTTTATCCCGTCTAACCAGAAAAAACAGTGTTTGTTCAGGGAACAAACCAAAAGCAAACACTGAATGGATTTGCGTATTTATAGAATGAAAGTATTGTGCTAACAGCATATGAAAAAATGTGATTTATGAGTATGAGTTAAAGATCTTTTCTTTTGTGGTTTTACCAGGATTATAAAGTGGTTTTACCAGCTGTCCTTGCAATGTTTCACAATCATGACTTATCTCTAGAGACACACTACTCACAGAAGTTCAGGCTATTAAGCTTTTTGTTGATGTCAGAATCCATTCTAACCTTTACGGATGAATTTAATTTGTCTCTACCTTATCTTTTGAAAGCACATCTACACATTTTTTTATGTTTAATTGCACAACGTGCTGCTCTCTAACAAGGTTATTAACCACAAAAGATCCAAAGGAAGTGGCTAAACCATGAATCGACTATTGTTCCATGACTTATTTAAATTGTTTTTTTCTTCATACTGTTCACATTTTCAATTTCAATTTTTCATTTTCAATTTTATTTATAAAGCAGTTTTCATACCGAAGCAACACAAAGTGCTTTACATGATTAAAAACAATAAAAAAAATTTAAAAAAGAATTTAAAACATTCGTACAACAGTAACAGAAATTTAAATCATTCACCTCATTTTCTCTTTCACACGTAATCATAAATGTACACACACACACACACACACAGACACACACACACACACACACACACACACACACACACACAGAGAGCACAAGTAAACTCTCCCCACCACTCCACCCCCCCACCCTGACCTCAATCTAAACAAGCATGAGCTCCCATCCCTAGTGACTGTCTCTTAACGGAATGTAAAATAAGTAAATAAAAGATTAATGAATAAAAATATCAGGCCTGACACTGCAGTGAGGAAGCGATATCTGTGGACCCATCCACACCTGAAGCCAGCCCCCCAGAACCACAGAGGGCGTCACCACCAGACCCACCCAGACCAGGGCAGGCCGGAGTCCGCACCACAGCCATTGAGCTGCAGTGCAGAACATCCAGCCCCCCAGGCAGGGCCGATCACCATGGCAACGACCCTGCAGATCGAGCAGGCAAAGCCACCGGTGTAGAGGATCCCTATGAGGAAAACACTGGAGTTAAAAAGTAATGGCAAGATCAAATAAGCATAAAAACTAAAGAATAACTAAAAGAAAAAATAAAGATACACATAAAGGAGTTCATGCCAATAAAAAAATAATAAATAGATAAATAATTATTAATTAATTAATTAAATAAGATTCAGTTAAAGGCTAAGCTAAAAAGGTAGGTTTTAAACATCTTTTTGAAAATATCTACAGTCTCTGCGGCCCTGAGGCCCTCTGGCAGGCTGTTCCACAGTCGAGGGCCATAATAATGAAACGAGGCCTCACCGTAAGTTTTGGTCCTAACTTTAGGAACCATTAAAAGGCCGGTACCAGAGGACCTCAGGGTCCGCGAGGGCTTATAATTTAAAAGCAGTTAAGATAAATAAGAAGGCCCAAGACCATTAAGACATTTATAAACCACTAAAAGAACCTTAAAATCAAAAGACCAAAACAATGCCAAACACATGAGTTGGACACATGAAGTATAATATACTGTGCTTTTTATTTACAGTATGTATTTGATATCTTTTAGACTATTGTGACTTTTCTTTTTACTGTGTACAAAACTTTGGTCAGTCTTGTTGCTTTTTTAGATGTGCTTCTTAAAGAAAGTAGTATAGTATGATAAATGAGGATAAAGTATTTATAAAAGCAATTATGAAAAGATAATAAACAGGTTCTTGGCCACATATTAGTCTCAAAAATTGCAAAATAGAGGAAGTTTGAAACCTCTGAAAGGCTAGACCTAGCTAGACCAGCCAAACCCACTGAATAGGGATAAGGCTCTTTGTCAGACATGTTGTCATCATGCCAGTGATTACTAAAGCTTGTTACATTATCCACGAGAAGCAAGAATTTTGTTTCTTCTTCTCAAGGCCTCGAAAACAAGAACTGTGTTTTATGTGCAATGAGCAATTGACCCAGTTATTTTATATATAAGGTGAAACTTTAACTGTGGCAGGGCGGGGTCGTGCGGGTGGAGGTATCCGAGTCTTTATATACCACCTGTGTAACAGATTTTTGTACTTTCTCATCACCTCGATTAGCTGTTAATTAAAGCTATCGGTTCAACCTCGCATCAGCAGAAATGCGGAAGTGACAACTTTCCGCTTTATGCTTTTCTGCGTTAACCACGCCCACCTCAAATGTCTGACCAATTGCACAATACTTCTCAGAGCCCCATGAGAAGAAAGTTCTGCCAGCCTGATGTGTTAAGAACTGTACTCAACCACGTCCATGAGAAGAAAATGACTTCATTTTCTTTTTGTGGCCTCGAGAACATGAACAACGTTCTTGCTTTTCGTGGAGTTTCTAAGAGCCTCAATCCCCACCAATAAGGCATTTATGGTAGAAATACAAAGATGAAATTGTGATTGTATATACATTTAAAGCAGATAAAACTCATAGATTGAAATTTAACTCCAGATGTGAAAATATGAGGCCTTACCAAATCTGAAACTTGAGTGGTGAGTTTGTTCTCATTAGAAGGTATCCATTTGAGGTGTGAAATTATTTTCAGTGTTGGAAAGTGTTTGTTTCCTGATCACTTTCTTTTGTCTTTGCTTTTTGTATTTCAGCGCCAGACCAGGGGTTCAGACAGTCACTTCCTGGCATGCTCCAATCATCTGGGAGTTAATGTTTGACCCTAATTTTTATGACAAAAAGCACCAAGAAGGAAATACAAGCGTGGCCCTCACTGTGTTTGCTGTGGGAAGGTTTGTGTTTCTATAAACATTGTCATTTGGGAGGTGGAGACAATTGCTAGTTCTGAGTTCTGGGTTTTTTCCCCCAAACATAAATAATTAGCAAGACACTGCGTCAGTGACAGTAATCATACAATGGACTGATAACACTTATATTTATGTTTTTGTTCCAACTTAAGAAGTTTAAGGAGACACAAGTCCAACATCTAGTCATAATCTTGTCTAACATCTTTCTTTCCTCTCTCCTGTCTGTTTAAGGTACCTCGATGCCTATCTCAACATTTTCATGACATCAGCAGAAAAGCATTTTATGATTGGATTACCGGTGACTTACTACGTGTTTACAGATTTACCAGAGAAAGTGCCAACATTTGAACTTGGTCCTCAGCGAGACCTGAAAGTTGTCAAGGTGCAAAAGTATAACCGATGGCAAGACATCTCCATGATGCGAATGAAGATCATATCAGAAATTATAGAATCGGAACTTGAAGGAAAGTTCAGTTATCTCTTCTGCTTTGACGTTGATCAGGAGTTTAAGGGGCGATTTGGTTCGGAAGCCCTCGGGGAATCCGTGGCTTTGCTTCACGCCCACTTTTACAAACTTCCAAAGTACAGGTTCACCTACGACAAACAACCCAAATCCAAAGCTTACATGAAGGAAGGAGATTACTACTACCACGCTGCTGTCTTTGGAGGATTGTTGGAAAAAGTGAAAGCTTTGGCAGACTATTGCTATCTGAGTATCATGGAGGATAAATTAAATGACGTGGAGGCTCTGTGGCATGATGAGAGTCATCTAAACAAGTACTTCTGGCTTAATAAACCAAGCCGGCTGCTCTCACCTGAGTACTGCTGGGACCCCATTATTGGCGACAAGAGGGATATTCTGGTCACTCGCTTAATATGGGAACCAAAACAATATAACAAGGTTCGTCCTGAGTAGTGTGGCCAAAATCAGAGAGACTGGGATGAATTTGTGACACAAGTATGAATCTGTTTACTGTCTCGACAGATGGCCTAACTGAAAAACTTTGAAAATTGAACTCAGGTATAGTTTTTTTCCGAAATCTTGTTTTATGCATCTAGAAACAGCCTTGAAAGGAAAAATCAGTCTTTCCAGTTACAACGTGACAGCTCGGAAGCCCAACAATGAAAATGAACTGTCTGGGGATCACTGGGATGCCTTATAATTTAATTATCTGTTTACCTTCCTTTTTCATTTTTTTTATATATATTTGCAAGTGAGCATAGAGTCTGGGTTGAAATCAGTTCCTTATTGTGTATATAGTTTAAATGCTCTATATTAGTGGTTCCGGACCTGTTTTCCTTGGGGACCCCCTTCATGCAAATACTAAAAAGCCATGAACCCCCTACCCCACCTCACGCTGAAACCATGCCTAGTTTAATGCTTTCATTAGTGAGATTCTTACCATAAATAATGTATTTTGGCTGAGTCCTGTCCCTCCATGAAGCCAAAGTTAAATTACCAACATATAGCCTTAATGTTTTTCTTAAAATATGGACAATGTGTAAACATGAATCAGAATGGCTCTTAATGCTTAAAGTCTCAGGGACCCCTGTGCTCTTTGGGGGAACCCCAGGTTGGGAACCACTGCTTTATATGAAATTGTGATTGAATAGAAAGTTTTGTGCCCCCCTTGGCATCACTGATAATTGTATAATAATTACACCAAATACCAACAAAACTCCTAAAATCCCCACCAGTTGTTTATTAATGTTGCCATGCTTACAGTAAGTATGAACACCTATTGGTTTAAGCAGTCAGCCACTTAACCTTAAGCTATATAAACAAATCCATGCAAAAATTTAAAGCTGTAACTTAGGACCGAGTTTGTGTAATAAGCAATGCTATTGCTAATCAGAAGATACTGTTTCTGTGAAACAGCAACGTGAATGGTGATTACTGCATAAATGCACTACAACATCCTGAGGCAGAAATATAAAAAAAATATCCAAAGACGTGGTGCTAAAGCCTTATCAGTGTTGAAGTGTTTATTAAGTTAATGCAAATGCCTGAATGTAGATATGTGTTTGCATAAGTGGAAGTTGTAGACAGTTGTCTATAAGCAATATTTGTAACACTGCAGGCATATGGTAAAATGTTAACTGATTCATGTAGGAGATTGCTGTGAGGCCAAAAAAATTATACCATGGTCAGTGAAAATTGTAATGCCAACGGGCGTGCATTATTTTTGTATATATGTACACGTAGTTCGGCAAGTTAAATCAGTTATATAACTCCACTAAGGGGGTCACCATAGCAACGCCTTAATCAACTGGTTCAGATCAGCTGGCTTTTGACAGGTGAATGAGAGAATCGCGTCGCAGCATGGAACGTTTGTTTAGCATGAAAAGTACATTGAGGCAAACATAAAATAGTTCCTATACTTCAGCGTATTTAGCAAGTTTTGAGTAAAAAAAATAATCATTTGTTATGAAATGACCATGGTATAAGCGGATTAAACAACTCGGACCCAAGCATCCTACGGTCTCCGCTGCGCGTCGTGGTGTTGTAGACTCCGCGTAAAACCGTATAATGCACGGGTCCTCGTTGTTTAATCCTTACTTAATGTTTATGAGAAATGAAGAACTTAGAAGCCTATCAGTCGTAGTACTGTATTAAAAAAACAGATAACATAATTAACTCACTGGCTGCCAAAGACGTCTTTTGATTTCTTTTCAAATCCGAACGTTCACTGCCAAAGACGTCAAAAGGCGTTTTTTAACGGGGGGCGCTGCGGGACACTTTGGCGGAGTTTGTCTGTAAAAACTAAGCATTAATCATGTAATTT
>JBBBVU010058294.1:0-10251 GCA_037177055.1 Atherinosoma microstoma | reverse complement strand
TATCCCAGGTGGGGAGGCCTGGGAATGTTTATTCTGATTATAAAGAATTTCAAGATTAAGTAAAATCTAAACGGATGAGTTATAAAAAAATTCACTTCCCCCACAGTTGTCATTAGAATCACAGTACGAGTGTACAAGTTGCTAAGAAAAAAACAACAACTTTTATTCATCTGTGCTTAATCATCCTTTGAAATTACAATGCAGCAGTGCTGGTCATGGCATTCTCTCTTAATATGGGTCCTGTGAAAATCACTATCCAAATACTATAATAAATCCCTTATAGTTGTGGTGGGGATGCTCTGAGTCCAAATTAAAAACTGTTTGATTTAACTTTTTTACTTAAGTTTCACTCCATTTCTCAACTGCAGCTGCAAATACACTAACATGCTGTGGAGGCTGGAGACCTCTTATGTTCCTTTTACAAAGTTCTTCTTGGAGGGCATCTGTAAATTCTTTGTTTTTCAAGCTAACTGCTAAAACTGGCTCTAATAGCTGCTTGATGGTTTGAAGCATAGGCAGCATCTCGCTGACACCCCACAGAACGAGGGGCGGATGGAGAACAGGTATTAGCCCCATAGATCATGTAAAATTAGCAGCAGGAACCCCTGTCAGCTCAGACATTGGCACTTAATCTTGGACTTTTGGCAGACTGTTGCCTTAACAGGTCAAATGATATCTATAAATCAAAGATCCCCTGGTGAAGAGTGAGAGGAGCCATGGAGAGTGGAGCTGCACAGAGCTGGCACTGAAACTCAAAGGAATTAAATCCTGGTCATAATGCCTAACCCCAAGGAAATAATCCAGTCTATTTCAAAAAGGATTAAAACCTTTAGAGAAGATTGATTGCCTCTTTTCCCTTTCCGATCCGATGTAATCTTAGATTATGGAAATCACTGGGGGTTAAAGTTTAAAGAATTTTGCACAGGATTAATAATGAGGGAGCATCAATTCTTAAGATTGCCTGGTTGATTTGTCAGAAAAAAAGGTTTTCTTTAGATGTTCTTTTAGGAAGGAAATGAAAGAGGATGGGATTTTTTTTCTTTTATAGTTTTTTATTCCCCTTCTGTTCTCTATATGTATTGTATTTGTTCATGGCAAGTTTCTTTATTTTATCTGATTGCCTCATTGCCTTTTTAAATTATTTTCCTTCTTTGACCTTTAAAAAAACAAAACAATTAGTATCAACATTATGACATGTCTGAGGCCAGACAGCCAACAATTAAGGCAAAAAAAATGGAATTATATAATGGATGCCAAGACTGCCTCTTTTTGACTGTCTTTTTTTTTTTTTTTTTTACCAAGTGCACAGAAATCAAGCTTCTTTATCTGACAGTAATGCATTAAATTAAATCCTTTGTCATTTGTTCTCTGCTGGTGAGATCACTGTTGCATGATGTAAAACTGTGATTTAACCCAAACCAGGATGCCTTTATAGTCCTTATTAAGTTATGTTGCCCAGACCTAACCAAATAAAATTGAAAAATGTGAAAGAAATTTTTTTAAAAATGGAACCAATGTTGAACAAGATTCAAGGATTTTTGTATTTCATACTGCTGGTTGCATTGAAGCTAAGTCTTTCCCAAAGGAAAATTTTACTGCTTACAGTTTTCTCTTTCAAAGCTCAGGAGACAAAAATTTGACTCTCACATCAACCTCATTTTAGTTTCAATATTTTCTCATATACTTCTTATATTTTTCCCCTAAAATTCACTAGGAGAAATAGGTGAGACATAAAAGTGGCAACAGGAGTCATACTTGAGAGGTAAAGGAGACACCTTGCAAAACCTGACTTGAGCTCTTAATGTCTCCTTTTTCTATCCCTTGTCGAATGAAATGAGCAATAATAAAGCCACAAAAGAAGAAATAAATATGTGTGTGTGTGTGTGTGTGTGTGTGTGTGTGTGTGTGCACGTGTGTTTGTGTGTATTTGTATGTACATGTAAAAAAACGAGTACAAGACAGACAGTTGCAAAGATTACCTCTTTATTAAAATGTCCAGCTTTACCATGTAATACACTGAAGTTCTAAAGAAAAGTGATGAGCTCTTCAAAAAAAGATTTTAATTCCAATAAATATTTATGGTACATTCTGCTGCTTCCAACAAGAAAAAAAAATTAAAGGAAAACTAGAAATATTGCTTCACAGTGGTTCATCATTCAGACACAACTTAATTTCAATGTTACTAATGTCATTGTTGGGCAGCTGTAGCTCAGGAGGAGGAAGAGCAGTTGTCTATCACCCCGAAAGTCAGTGGATCAATTCCAGGCTTCCCCTGACTACATGTCAAAGTGACCTTGGGTAAGAAACTGAACCCCATGTTGCCTCCCAATGGGTCTATCGGGGTATGAATGTGTGTGTGAAAAGCACTTTCTATGTAATAGTGCCAAAGTGCTTTGAGTTGTCATGTGACTAGAAAAGCCCTATACAAGTGCAGACCATTTACCATATGTGACGAGATACTATGACACAAAATTAGCCTTAATTTTGGGTTTTTGGATCGTGGGGATGGAGACCAAAACGTCTGGATTACTAACTGACCTCCATTGTTTCGGCAAATGAAGGACCAGAGGTAATATCTGTTCAAATGAATGCAAATGGCAACTTTTAACCAAACTGGAACTCGCATATATTCCAGATAATTATGTAATGTGTGTTTTGTATTCTGTGACCACCTGAAACTTTCAAGACAACAAAAGCTACTCTTATAGACATATTTATAGTACGGGTTTTTGAAAAGCTCCAATATATATTTAGAGGACATGAACTATAAATATTCCTCATATAAGCAAGACTTAGCAGTGACTATTATCAGTGCACAGTACAGCACAGCTGTACAACAATGCAAAACAACAACAACTTACAGTCTTTCAGTCTTCATGAATTCATTCATCCAGTGTACCACATTCAAGAATTTAAGGAGTCTTTTTGGTCCTCATGTGGGATCTGACCTTGGTTTGCTCAAGACTGTAAAGTGCAAGAATGAATAAAAAAAAACTAATTACAAATCATTTCCCCTCGCACACAGTTAAAGTGCTGTGCTCTTTACTGGCCATTTGTTAAGAAACCATCAACAGACTGTAACTAAATTCTTATGCAGCTAGCTACAGTGAAGCAGAATTCATTTCAGGGAAAAAACAAGTTTTGTGAAGTTGAATAAGCTCATGATTAAGAGAACCTCAAGTAGTTAACATTACTTTTTAAAATAAAACTTAAATTAATGTAGCTTCTAAAATGTAATAATATAATAGCTTGCTAACTTCTCTTTAATAATTTTTTGGAAAATAATTCAAAGACATCAAAGTGATTTGAGATCAATGTCAATCAATTAATTAAGCACATAAATTAGTGAACAATGGAAAACAAAACTGTTACTAGGGAGTAACATTATATTCATTACTTTAATTAAAATACTGAGTTCTCCCAAGTACATTTACTGCAAAATCAAATGCATGAATTCATGAAGGTGCCCAATTTTTTGGTCACAAGTCTGACCCAATGAATTTCATACCAAATTTGGTCTTTGACTTGTGATTTTATATCAAATTCTTTACTTTGACAAAAGACTGAAAGAATGAAAAGAAAGTAGTTTTTATATTTAAATTGATTAATAAATTCTAAAACAATGTTTTTAATCCCTATTGAATCTTTTGCAAAAAAAGCCTCATTTCATACACATATTCAGAAACCCTCTCCAATTTTACAAAATTCTATTTCAATTGTCATTATTATTTAAATGACAAATAATTTGATTCCCATGCTCTGATCATTTCACCAATCCTGTATATGTGGAAGTAATTGATAATAAAATGGAGGAAAAACAAACTTGAAAAAGCTCAAGGAGTGAAAAATCATTACTTATTGAGAATCTCATTGACTCTGGGAAACATGGAAAGGTGCCAGAAGTGTACTGGATAACTTCAAACACCACTGCATTTTGACCCTCTTCTGAACTGAAGAATTCATCAAGAAGATGAAATAAATGAAGGGCATCTTTCCTTGCCTTCCTTGAGTGGATTCCAGGTGGATAGAAAACAGAAAAAGACTTCTTTATACAGCTCATGCTTCCCAGATGCCTTTTTTGGAGCTGCAATTCCAGCCTGTGGTTTTACCGCCTCCACGTTAACCAAAAAGATTTTCTTTTTGAGTAAAGGTGCACTGGTGCACATGGCAAAAAAATTACTTGCACCAAAAATAAATTCGGTGCACAACCCACATTTGTGAAATAATTATCTTAAATTTAATCTTATTAAATCTAATAAAAAATCTTACAAATACACATGTAAAAGTCTTTTTAGTTTAGTTTCTTAAGTCTGATTAGACCTAAAACTTATGTAAATAGTTCATCTGCAATTCGGCATTTTCTCTTAAAATTTCCATTATGCACAAACAAAATATAAATATCTTGATAATTATTTGCCTAGGGACTTCCGGTGAACATGTGAGAGGTGTGGCTCTCGTTTCCTATAAACTTTGCTATGTAAAACCCGTCTTTCTTTCTGGTACCCCTAACAATTTAGAAACTATACCAGGTAACTATAAAACAACGCTGAATTATCTAAAAGAATGTTGAAATCATCGAAATCCAAGAAGAACGAAAGCGAGACGCCGGGAACCTATGACGTCACGTCTCTGACCGACATCGCAGGTCTGCTGGAAAACCACAGAGCTAGCATACCAGCGGACTTCAAGCATTCCTTCGCTGCTCTTGAGTCGAGACTGGAAAAGATGCAGAAAATGATATCAGATCATGGACAACATACTATTTCATTGGAGACTAGTGCCGAGTCGGATGACCAACGTATTCTCGCTCTGGAAGAAAGGTGTGTAGCTTTGGAGAATAGCAACAGCAAGCTACTAGCAAAAGCATCAGACCTTGAGAAACGGAGCCGTAGAAAAAACCTTCGTATTATTGGTCTCCCAGAATTGATTGACGGGCCGAGGCCCACTTCCTTCTTCTCAGAGTTTCTGCTCGGAGTTTCTGCTGGAGCTGTTTGGAAGTCTTGGATTTGCCTCCTGAACTTGACCGGGCGCACCGGGCCCTGACCACCAAACCACAACATGGATCTCTGCTTCGACCGGTGATTATACGTTTTCGTTCCAAATGAAAGATTGTATAAGAGGCCCGCAAAAGAAGAGGAAAGCTACATTACCGGGGATCTCCTGTCCAGCTCTTTGAAGATTATGCCCCAGATGTCGTCGAGGAACGTGCTAAATACTGGACCATGATGGCAGAACTGTACAATCTTTCCCTCAGATCTGCTCTACTTTTCCCAGCTCGTCTTCAGGTAACATTGGATGGTGGAATAAAGAAGATGTTTGCTTCTTCAGAAGAGGCTGCAACATTTGCTTCAAACTACAAACAGAACAGAAGCTCCAGCTAGCTCGGCCGTTCAGGCTTTGCCAACACAATGCAAGGCTATTCTGGTAAGACGCTAATTTACCATCAGATGTTATTCTGAACATTAATCAGTACAAGGTCGCAGCTACAGGATCAAAAATTAACTTGACTATTACTCCGGAATAGACCTGTGACTGTAAGCTCTTCAATCCTTATTGGTAACTGGTTATATATTGATGAGAAGCAAACAGTGTTTTTTTTTTTTTTTTCTCTGTGGACCTCAAAGAGTCTGGCTGCAGTATCTCAAACTATGCCTGCTTATCACTGTATTTGCAGTCTTGATTCACCAATATGTAGATATACTATACTGCAGGGTTGTTTTTGTTTATTTGTTTTCTGGTTTTTAACGCTGTGATGGACTGGCGACCTGTCCAGGGTGTACCCTGCCTCTAGCCTGATAATTGCTGGGATAGGCTCCAGCCCACCCGCGACCCTGCATGAATTAAGCGGTACAGAAAATGGATGGGTGGATGGATGGTTTTTAACTTGTGTGGGTTTTATTTTCCACTCTCTCTATACCTTCAATATAACACAGCAGATATATATATATTTTTGCCCCTTCTTTTCTTTTTCTCTGAAGTGATTTTTATCCTATTTATTTATTTTTGGTAAAAACAATCAGTTGAATATAAGAATAACTGTATTTGTTAAACTGATGCTTTGATTTCTGTCCTCCCTATTGAGGGGACTTTATGGAAAAAAGAGGGAAAAATAACTTTTTATATAGTTTAGGCCTTGCAAAGAAAGGTGTGGGTGGGGAGGGAAGGGGGAGAAAGCTGGGAAAAAGAATAACGGTTGAAGATTTGCCCTTGGAAGTTTATTTGTTATTATAATGGCAAATTATTTCACTTAGTTTTGGGGCTGGTTGTATTTGTCTGGTTTTGGTTTGTTTTCTTGTTTTTCTCTCTTCATTTTTCATTGCCAGTTTGTGTTGGTTAGTCTTTTACCAAATTCTTGTTGTTTCTTTGTTTTGTTTTTCTTATAAACTTACCCAGGGTTACGCTACAGTGATTGTGACTCTTTTGAGTTTGGGAGTTGTAGACAATTATTAGGGAAGATGGCTCAGAAAGGGAAGTATATGCGATTTTGTTATTGCAGTGAATGGGGTGGGTATGGGAGGTTAAGAGAACAGGGGATCAAATCCCCCCAGCCATGGGGGCAAAGACATGAGAAGGGAGTTCTTACAGACACTTCTTTCTTTAATAATTCTATTGTATTAGGGTCTGTTAAGTGTGTGTTATTGTTTATGATTTATGAGTTAGTTTTTTCTGCTGTCAGCGGCTCAGAACTGATTTGACTTTCAGGCTTCGATCTATCATATCATTATTGGTGTCATTATTGGTGTCAACTGGTGGCAGTACTGATGGACAAAGGGTAAGATTTATTTCTTTAAATACTGGAGGATTGAATGCCGCAATAAAATGAATAAAGATTATGAACTACGTGAGAAATTTAAATGCTGACGTGGCATTTCTTTAGGAGACACATCTGCTAAGATCTGATGAAGGAAAGTTGAACCGGCCACGGATAGGACATGTCTTTCACTCTCAATTTAATTGTAAAACTAGAGGTACAGCTATATTAATAAGGAAAAGCGTTCAGTTTATTCTGAGTAAAATCGTCACAGAAGGATGTTACACGATAGTTTCTGGTACGTTATATCAGAAACCTGTAATACTGGCATCTATTTATGCTCCTAACTGGGATGATTATAGCTTTTTTAGTTCAGTGTTCTCTCTAATGCCGAATCTTAACTGTACCACCTTAGTGTTGGGTGGAGATATGAATGGTGTGATTGACCCGGTTTTAGATCAATCAAGTTCTCAAAATATTTTGGACTCCAAGATGTCACAAACCCTTCATACTATCATGGACCAATTTGGCTATATCGATCCTTGGAGATTTTCATACCCTTTCTCTCGGCGGTACTCTTTTTTTCTCACATGCTCATCGGTCTTTCTTCCGCATCGACTATTTTCTAATTGATAAAAACCTTATTTCATTTTTACTCTCTACAGAATATTTACCCATTACCCATTCATTTTGATTTAAAACATAAACAGTTTAAACTCTGGCGTCTAGATCCTTTTACTCAGAGAAAAAGTTTTCTGTAAGCAAATATCTGAATCAATCACAGTTTTTTGTGATACTAATGAAAATGGTGAGACTTCCCCAGTACTGTAATGGGATACTCTGAAGGTTGTCCTTTAAGAAAAAATTATTTCTTACTCAGCTCATGTAAATAAACAGTGTCAAACTCGTAAAAAAGAACTAGAAAAATCTATTGCTGATATAGACAAATTACTCAT
This sequence comes from Atherinosoma microstoma, assembly GCA_037177055.1. Lineage (NCBI taxonomy): Eukaryota > Metazoa > Chordata > Actinopteri > Atheriniformes > Atherinidae > Atherinosoma > Atherinosoma microstoma. The sequence continues at coordinate 2,544 of JBBBVU010058294.1, read as the reverse complement.
GACAAGATACTCCTGATTTGCATAAAGAGAGACTTGGACTGAAAACAGAGCTCAATTTACTTTTAACAACGGAAGCTGAACGACTTCTTCTTCAGTCTCACAGAATAGTATATGAACATGGTGATAAAACTGGACGCCTTTTAGCTCATCAATTGAATGCCAGACAAGCTTCTAATCAAATAACTCAGGTTAGAGAGAAATTAGGTACAGTAGTCACGGATTCATTAAAGATGAATATATCATTTAAGTTATCATTTGTATAAATCAGAATTTAACTGTGGCAATATCTTAATGAATAGGTTTTTTCAGAAATTAAATAACTACCAAAAGTTTCACTTCATGACAATAAAATACGGGAAGCTCTTTTAACACTGTCAGAGATAAGAGAGGCCATTAACTCAATGAAAAATGGCAAATTCCAAGGTCCAGATGGGTTCTCCATTGAGTTTTATAAACAATTCTCAAATCAGCTAGTCCCTCTACTTTTGGAGATGTTTAACTACTCTTATAGTCATGGTTCTCTACCTGATACTTACATGCAAGCATCAATTTCTCTTATTCATAAAAAAGACAATGACCCTCTTAACTGTGCATCATACAGGCCAGTTTCTTTATTATCTGTAGACGTGAAAATCTTTTAGTTTTAAATTTTTAGCCCATTGGTTAGAACCAATTATTTCTGGTCTTATTTCAGAAGATCAAACTGGGTTCATTAAGGGGAGGCACTCCTTTTCTAATGTTAGGAGGCTTCTCAGCGTCATTCATACACAACACTCCCTCACAGATGCTGAGCTAGTGGTATCGTTTGACGACGAGAAAGCATTCGATAGGGTGGAATGGCCCTTTTCGTTACAGGGATTTGGACTTGGTGATTCCTTTATTTCTTGGATTAAATTATTGTACTCCTGTCCCCAGGCTTCAGTCTGTATAAATACACAGCGCTCTGAGTTCTTTCCGTTTTTTCGCACCACACATCAGGGATGTCCACTCTCCCCACTGCTGTTTGTGCTTGCTATTGAGCCACTCTCCATCGCGCTAAAATCAGAAGGTGGATTTAGGGGAATATGAAGATATGGGGTTTAACATCGAGTTTCTCACTGATGAGCTTCTCCTGTATATAAGTAATCCTGTGTTAAGTCTTCCATCTATCATCTCACTCTTAGTTTCCTTCAGTGTTTTCTCAGGTTATGAATTAAATATATCCAAAAGTGAATATCTTCCTATAAATCAATTGGCAGTGGAAATTTCAGCTTTTTCTATATCATTTAAAGAGGCTGAAGTGGGCATAAAATACTTAGGTGTAATAGTTACTCGGTCCATGCGCTCGTTGAAAGATCAAAACTTCTCAGCACTGACTGCAACTATCAAGCAGGATCTTAAAAAGTAGAACCGCCCACCTTTGTCCTTAGCTGGTAGAGTACAAACAGTAAAAATGAATGTTTTACCTACATACCTCTATCTCTTTCAGTGTTTACCAATTCTTCATCCTAAATCGTTTTTCAATGATATTGATAGTACTATATCTACATTTATCTGGGCAGGTAAGAAAACAATTCTTCTTCAGCGTAACAGATCACTGTTCACATTACCCAATTTTATAGGATACTTCTGGGCAGTAAATGCACATAGGATTTTACTTTGGCTCACCTCACCTAGGTTTTGTTGGTGCCAGTTAGAAGGGAGTACATGTTCTTCATCTCTTCAAGCTCTTGTGTGCAGTACCTTACCTCTCTCTATCACACATTTTACATCTAACCCTATTGTAATAAATACATTAAAGATCTGGACTCAAATTAGAAGACACTTTGGATGGCTATTTTTTTTTTGGTCATTGTTGTGTACTAATTTATTATATTTATAATTCTTTTCATTCGACATGGAAGTATGTGTATGTTTATTTTATATCAGACTATAACAACTTGTTCTCATGTTGTGATGTGTGTGGGGTTAGCGAGGTGGATATGGGAGGGGGGAGAAAAAATGAAAATGGAACCTGTTTGTTGGAAGCATTGTAAAATGGATTTGAATAAAAAAAATACAGATTAAAAAAAAAAAGTTAATATCTTAAAATGAAAGCATTTAAATGTAGAAATTCCATGAAACGAGCACTGTACTTCAGGAGTTTTCATTGTGTGCACCTTTTTCCCGTGTGGAGACATCGACAGACACATGTTCAACTGAGCACTGCAGCAGAACATCCAACCTGATCTCACAGAAATACATGAAATAAACACAATGTTATTTCAGCACTCTCCACTTATTTACGTGTTGGTGGCACATAATTGTTCAAAATTATACTCTGGGTCCCTGAAAATGAGGGCAATGTAAAGTCAAATGGGGAACTTTTTCATGATGCAACCTGATCTCACAGAAATACGTTGAATAAACATGATGTTATAGGAACATCTACAGATCATGATCTCAATGGCTGAGAGATACAAAAGACGGTCATCCCCATCCTGTACCCCTGTAACGGTCAAGCAGATGGAACCCACAAAGATTTCAGAGACCTCAGGATCAGGTAGATAAAGCTTTATTTAGGAC
>JBBBVU010058293.1:0-10312 GCA_037177055.1 Atherinosoma microstoma | reverse complement strand
AACCAGACGAGAGCAAAAGACTGCACTTTTAATTTCAAATATATAGATATATAGATATATATATATATAGGTATGTATGTATGTATGTATGTATGTATGTGTCTTGATTACATAGTACTTTGTTTTTATGCTGCTACTGAGTCGTCAAAATTTCCCTTAAGGGATCTATCTATCTATCTATCCATCTAATATATCTAATACTACAACAGGTATTCCTGCATGGCCTCAAAAGCCACTAGTTTATGAGGACATGGTTAAGGAGTTGCTGCTGGCACAAATTAAATACTCTGCAGACGTTGAAGATGGTCTGACATCTGCTACACACGAGGTGTGTCTTGTTTTGTGTCACAGCACTGAGGCGGGACAGTCGGGCAACGGCAGTACCTTGACAGCTACTCAGCGCTGTATCTTGGCTAATGATGGTCATTAATGCCCCAGCAATAGGGATCAAAAGTCGGGTGCAGACGGTGGTGGGCCTCTTAATAACAGCAACTCAAGAGTGGCTTTGAGAGGGGGAAGAGCATAACACAGGAGAGATGTGCACTGTCAGCCCGCCCTGGAGGAGAGGGGCGCACTGTGAGTATCAAAATTAAAAATGTGACATCAGCAAAAAGGGGAAAATAGAAAGACATAATTAATGTCGGCTTTAATAACCATTAAGCTACAGTGGCTGTGAATGTTCTGTTTCGTTTGTCTAGTATAAACTTGTGAAGGAAATTTACTGATAACCATTATTAGTGATTGTTAAGGTTTCTAAAAAATGTTGAAGGAGACTTATTACTTTGTTTTGAAGAGCATGTAGATCCTAGCTCCGTGTCCTCCTGTTCAGATTTATGATTGTACTTTTTTATAAACACACATATAAATTTGTTTAGTCTGTATTATTAGGTGCCAAACTCTGCCAGGTTGAGCCTGGAGACTGAGTCTTGGCTGTCACAGGATTGCAGCTGTGTTTACTTCATGTGATTTATTGACTTTGAGCTATAAAGATAGTGTGTCTTTCTCCGAAGCTTCAGAGCTCTCAGGATCTCTCTGCAAAGCATATCATGAATGTTTTGTATACTTATGACTGAAATAAACGTTGAAAGCAGTGGGACTTTTTATGCTCATTTCTTCGGACCGGAATTATTCCATCACAAACTCATGTTGAATCGTGGTGTTTGCTTTGTTGTTATTGAATTAAAGAATGAAGATTAAAAGCGTTGCCTTCACCATTAATGAGAAATATTGTTAATAAGACTGATGTACGTCTGCAATCCTGCAGCATTGGACCGTTTCCTCTCATCCAGAAGCTGTGTAAAGCTGAACATTTAAGAAAACTTCCTCACATTTGTAGAAACAGGGTTGGTCATATTTCCCCAATCACATCTAAAACTGACTGAAGAAGCTTGAGGTGCATGGGACAGCCCTCTGTTGGCTCCCGTGTTAGGCCTTTTCTTCCCATAGGTCCCACACATGCACAACACAGAGTTACACTGATTAACACAAGTCATGCTTTTAATCAGAGTGATTTATAACTGCAGAATAGTGATTTGTTATGATTTAGTAGGGAAAAAGTGCAAATCCCAAGTCTGTTTTAGTTCAAATGACTAGCATGCTGATGTAATCAGACCACCACCAGTGACGTGAGGAATGAAGAGCAGACAGTTAGTCAGTCATCAACAGAAAGGAGGCAGCTGACTGCTGGACAGAGAAAAACCTCAATTAACTGATATCATCCAGTTGGATTTGTTTTAGCAAAGACACTAGATCGGTCCCGTAAGTACGGACGGAGATGGTTATGCTTCCTTTCTCAGGTTTGGTGTGATATACTTCCAAGGTAAAGTCAAACATCTGAGCTCATCAATACAGAGAAAACACTGCAGGAAATATCCTTTTTTTTTTTTTTAATCAAATAGTGCTCCACAGATATTTCTGCTTGTTGGCTCAGTCATGCCATAGTAACCCGTATTCTTCAATAATCCTTTTTATTTTTCCTAAAACAATGTATCTAATGCATGAGTATCTCAGGAGCCAAAAAAGTATGACAACTATTCTTTTAGTGGCTTTGATACAGACAATCAGATTGGCTCAAACTGATTGTCTGTGAAGCGCCCTGAGATGACATTGTCGTGAATTGGCGCTATACAAATAAAGATGAATTGAATTGATATAAACACTTTATTTTGGGTCAGTTTGGTGCGCTATGACCTCCATCCTATGGTAGGTTCGCTGGAACAGGGGGTAAATCTGCAAGACCCATCTCCATCCAAAGTAAAATCGACCATCAAACAATCTTACAGCTGTTTGCATAAATTTGATCACTTCAGCAGCCTATCCTGCAGTCATCTGCATCTACCCAGCTACAGAGTGAGGACAAAGTGGACCCGACAACACAGCTGTGGTTTTACAGTAACAGACTGTCCACAGTCACTTATTAACATTTTTTCCAGGCATTAGGATTAGTGAGGGAGGTGAATAAAGATGATTAGGGTGATTAATAATTATTAGATTTAAATTTCACATACTAATAAAATCCACTGTACCTGTCAGTTTTCCTGTTGGAGGCAGACAGTAATCATGAGATTGTGTTAATACACATGTAGTCACAGCAGAGTTAGTCTTAACTGAGAACATGTTTGTAAAACTTGTCAAAGTTTCATGTCAAATATTCCCGCAACCATTTTACTCCCATATCAACCAAGTCATGCTGTTTCTTGTTAGTACAAGCTAGCAGTTCATGTATGTAGAAAGTAAAATATTCATTGATAGCTGACATTTACTCAGCACTTCACCAGAGGTCGGTCTTTTATTGGCCCCAGTTCATCAGTAGATGTTGGAAACCACTGGTTTCAGGTTTACATTTTACCGTCAGACTATGAAGGCCAGTATTTAAATGGGCCGTCCAAATAGGAAAGACCTGACATTTACTAGTCATTCTATAGAAAACCAAAAGGCAAACCAGCAGAATATTAAACCTCAATTAATTAGAAATAACACAGAAAAATAACATTTCTAAAGTTTAATTATGGACTAGGCTTTTTTCATATCGGACATAAGAGCTGAAATATTTATAATAAACATCAATCAACAGGGAAGAAATAAACCAATGCAGGAAACAAAGAGAAGTTCATAACAAGAATAATATGAAAGCAATGACATCTACAGCATCATAACTATTTACACCATTTACTATGAGGTATTATTTACTTATTTACAATTAGGTTTAAACAACTATTTATAAGCTTAAGCCAGTTTGAGTTTTGCAACTCAAATCTGCTGCAGATGTTGGAGCTTTGTTTTTATAGCAGCTTCTTCATACCTGGTCCACCTTCTTCCACCTGCCCTGAGCTGATGTAGACCCGTCCCACATGCACATTTTACACCTAGCCTGAATCGTATTTGTCACTGTTTATGATGAATCGGCATTTTATAGAATGACGAGGCATTTCATACTTTGACTGTAACAAACATAATTCAATGAATAATGCTTGCAGCAGATTTATGTGGCCAATTTTTTCTTCTACTGGGCATCTTCTCTTATTGGTCCTCTACAGCACTAGAAGAAGTCTTCCTCGGAAAGTCTATGTCGGTGCTGGAGAGAAAAGTACAGCTGACAGCTGGACCTCAAACCTTCAGGAGGACCAGTGTGGTTCCTTGGACCAGCCTGTTAACCTCACAAGAATACTGGAGAATTTGTGGGAGTTTGTCTGACCATTTTTCATATGGACTTGGAGAGGTCTTACATCCATGTCCCTTGTGGTGTCCAATTGGAGCAGCTTCAAGAGGACTGGGTACCAGACCCTTTGCAACTCCACTGTGGTCCTTGTATAACTGGAATCAGAGCTCCAGAGATCAAACTTGCTTCAGGATCAGTGTTGAATTTTTGTCATAACAACAGGGTGGAGGGCTTTCATTACCGTAGGATTTTGGCACATGGCACACATCTTATTTGCTCCATCGAATGCACACCTCCAGCAGATATGATGAATAATGTGGTTTGTAAAAGTGTGAAGAAACCAGAAACCTCCAGATCTAAAGCCATGGTCTTCTGTTGGAAAAGATTTGCCGACTCCAAGTTTTGTGGTTATGTTTAAAGACTTTCAGGGTATATCTCACAGAAAGGGAGGCTAAACAGAGATTAAGAGAACTTGTGTAAGAGATCTGTTTGAAGACATCTGGTGCAGGAGAACTAGCGTAGGAACTGGTGTAGAACTACTGTAAGAGAACTAGTGTAGGAGAGCTTGTGTAAGAGGAATTCTTGGAATATTCACTGAAATTGATGCCTTTGTGACCTCGTTGTGGATAAATGGCAAAGATGGATATCTGTATGGATGGATAGATGAATAAATTCATGATCAATAATGCATTTCTACTCAGTACAGCTGTACATAGATTATCCAAGATAATATGGCCTTTCTGTTCCAACCAGTCCAGCTTCTAGTCTGAAGTCTTCCCATCCAGAGAAGTGCCCCTCTCCATGAAGGTTCTTTATTCCAGATTAAGTCTGGACATTATAAATTCACAACTACAGACTGTTGTGTTGACAGTGCTGATTATCAGCAGCTTCAGACACCGGTCTGTCACCAGTAAGGTTCCTGACCTGTTACTGGTGGATTTGATCATCTCAGCTGGTCTGCATGTGTTCCTCATGTAAGCTCAGAGTGACTGAGTAGGATTACTCTGGTATATTTACTCCGAATACAAACTGAATTTGAGTATATTGTGATGAGAATGAAATGTGTCATTATTATTACGTAGTGATAAATTATGTAAAAAAGATAGTTTCAGTCATTAAATTGAGTATTTTTGTTAGTCCAGTCGAACAGAAGTCATTTACAGCTTAAAATGGCAAATAAATAAGAATAAGAGCTCAAAACACATACTGCTGTCAAACTGTTTATGTATGAAAAGAGCCCCTCTCAGGGGCGAAGTCTCTCAGACATGTAAACTATATAGCATGGAAACCTTTCTAATTAATTTTCTTAATGTATAATTGAAAAGACTGAACATTTTGTTTTAATTTGACATTTCACACAGTGTCCCAACAGTTTGGGAATTAGAATTGGATTCAGATGTTTCTGGGCCTGATTGGGACACAGGAACATTATATTAATTCCTTCTCAAATTTACCTGTTGAGTGCAGCCACCAGAGTTTGGATGGCTTTTCCATCTGGATCCACAACATGCTGCAGGAGACAGATATCACAGCGGGATACGACCTGCATGCACACAGAGGAAACCCTTGTCAAAGCTGTCAGAGCTGCGCTTTCTTTCTTCAGTTTTCTCATCTACACTTAATTCAGGGTTTGTGTGTCCTGCCTTTGTCAGAGTGTGTAACAGCCGGTAGTTTGATGCTTTGTTCGAGTTAAACTTCTGCACATTGTAGGCACAGATCTTGAATCCTGCCACTCTGCTGATGAAGAGGAGGAGGAGAGGAAGATGGTAAGAGGGCCACTTCATTGCTGGATCTGTGGAGACAATAAAAAAATCTAATGGTGTAGTGAGGAACATTTTAGCCTCCAGAAGAGAGAAGAGAGATCTCAGAAAGGCAAGAAATAAATCTGCAGATTTACTTTGATAGGTCCGTTTTTACAGAGGATAAACTTCCTGTGTTGGTCCTCAGGAAAACCCACTTTAATAACCCGATGGACACAAAGTGTTAATCTCCAAAAGCAGTGATGTTCAGAAGCAACCATTCTCTCTAGAAATCAAGAATTTCATTGTTTCTCTTCCTCCAATAATGTCTTTTAGCATTTCTTTGCTGAATTCACCACAGTGCACATTCAGAGTGGCCGGTGTGTTTATATCTGTTTGCTAGCGTATATGACAAAAATCTGCAACTGCATCTTCAGAGACTTGCAGGCAGCTTTTCATTTTGACTCTATGAACAGGTATTTTCAAAGCTTCAGTTTTTCTTTACAGAGTACAGACACAAATCTTTTTTTTACACCCATGCAGTCTCTTTTCTACACATTTTCATTAAGTTTCCACAGGGTGACAAAACTTGATTATTTTAGATATTCACTTACAACCATAACATTTTTATGAATACATTGAGCCCATAGATTTAGTGAACTGAAGCTTTAATGTTCACTTTTCAATCACTTTGGATAAAAAAAAAAAAAATCTTATTCAATAACTAAATGTAATTAAAGCCATAGTTACCCACCTCCTCTTTCATTCTTTAATCAGTAAAGGTATGCCCATCTGACCTGGCAATGCATCCATCACATCACCACATCTACAATCTTTGTGCAGAGGAAATTATAACATCTACGTTCTGACTGACTTGTAGGTATACAATCTGCAGTAAAGACGTGAAGAGAAGATCTAAGGAAACCAGTGGAGTGCGAGGCACAGACTCCTGCTGCTAGAAACTAAGAAAACTCCACAAGAACCAACTAAAAAGTAAATGTTTAACAAGGCCTGGGAGAGATGTTGGTATATGACCTTAAACATTCATTCTCAGTCTGCAGGCAATCATTAACTCATCAAATGAGCAGGAAATCTTTGCACCGCAGTATGTAGGCAACATGACTGTAGAGCCAACTGGTTCAACTGGTGTGTGCAAGTTCAGACCTGTTTGGCTGCAGGTTAAAAGACTATAGAGATGCAGAACCTGTTTATTCCTAATGGAGTAAAGTTTGTGTTTTTATTTAGAAAGGCACAAATGGGGGGGGGGGATTAATAACTCAGCCATTTAGATGTTCTTGAAAGTCCATCTTGAAATTCTTCATAATTAAGTGCATGTCCTAATGGCAAAATTATCCCCATCTCTCCATACTAAAGAATCCTTTAAAACATTCCTGGATCCAGGCAGTGATCCGGATCTCCACCAAAATCTAATTGCTTGTTCCTTATTCCATATCTTCAATTTCCTGAAAATTTTATGAAAAACCGTCATTAACTTTTTTAGTTATGTTGCTAATAGACAAACAGACAAAATATAAAGGAAAGTGAGGAAGCTCTGCCCGAAACGTCTGACCTTAATAAAGTGATCAGAGTTCTATATTTTATATTGTCCGATGAATTAATATTCTATAATTTGACGAATTTACTTATTACACTGCAGATTCCGCCCTTTTGACGGGTTGAATTACCGAGTTGATAACCAGCGTTGTAGTACCACTTATTCAGATCCTGAATGTCTGGGCATGTCAACCCAGGTAATGGAGAAATGTCCAAGGTATGTTAACAGATGTTACTGTTAGATCAGTGTATTTTACACATAAAACTACAAGTTAGCTTGGCCAGAACTACCGGTTCTCTAAGATCCACTCCTCAAAAAGAACACAGGTCCAGAACATTTACAAACAACACAGAGCTTAAATATAAATGTACAGTTTAGTATCTATCAAGTCCCAGACAAAGCTACAGATCCAAAGATCTCTTTGAACCCGATATATCCTAGCCTGAGTTCATGAAAATAGCTTCCATTCATGTATGGTGGAAAAATGTTTATAGAGCTCAGATCAAAACCAGTGTTTGCACTACCATTATATTAGAAAGAATTTGTTTTCCTAAGTCTTATTTTCCATCCTGCACCAGATGACAGAAATCATGAAGCTTCCCTTTTCCTACATCTTCCAAACAGAATCTACTGTCATCTTGGAGTCGTATTACAGCTTAAAATTGATCCAAACAGAATCTACTGTCATCTTGGAGTCGTATTACAGCTTACAATTGATCCATTACTCTTTGTAGGTTTTAGTAACATCATGTTATCTGAGATCTGAAGTTTAAAAATATTTAGAGCAACTCCACTGGGTAAAATTGCTTTATTCACCTCATCAGGACATTGGACTGGTTTCAGTCCTTTAAGAATATAATATCCCAGAACTCCAATTTTGTCTCAGAGTTTCAGTCATTTATGGAAAATTAGCCCATGATGAGGTTAGAAGACGTGACCTCACAGCGAAGTGTAGCTGTCACGTGATCATTATCACATGCGTGTCCCATTCACACAGTAAGGATGGATCAGCGACATATTACAGCTGCAGAGTTCATGAAAACCTGATTCAGCAACTGATTTTGCATTTATAAATAAATGCCATGGGGATGCATTGGGGACCCATGTAAGATGGCGCCGGGCTGACATATCAGCTCCAATAGGCAGTATCAGTCTATAAGGTTTCTACATATATTATGTCTATGGTCTGCCCCACCCCACCCCCCTCATCCCACAAGATAGCACAGTCTGGCTGCTGGGAAGAGAAACAAGAAGAAAGGAGGCCGGTTTCGGTCTATGGATCAGGACTATGCAAGAGTAAATACCAGTTTGCAGAGGTCTGATGCCAGTCAGAAAGACCAATGACCGACATCCAGAAGGAGAAGTCTAAACATGAGTTTATTAGTGAGGAGGCTGTTTCCTTAATCTGTCTCACAGTAACTGGCAGACAGAAAACAGAAAAAGAGTTAGTTCCAGGTCTGCTGGTATCTGTCAGCCCCTCCTCCAAGTCATAGAACCAGTTCAGCAACTTCAGTCTAACACTGGAGCTCCACGGCCATCTGCTCTCACTGTGATTAACAACCTCAGGAGGATTATATATATATATATATATATATATATATGCGCCAACCAAAGATGTGGCATAGTAGAAAAAGTTTGATAACCACCATGTAGTGTTTTATAATAAAGCAGGGGTCTCATGTTTTCATTGCTTCCCTGGTCCAACACACCTGAATCTATGAATCTAATCAAATGGATCAAACAGCTTCTTGTCTACTTCTTCATAAAGACCCATTGATTTCAAACAGGTGTGTTGGACAATGGTGACAACAAAAACCTGCCGGATTGCGGCCCTCGAGGACTGGAGTTTGAGACCCCTGTCCTAAAGGGTCCCAACCTTTTATCTTTAAGGACCTCCTTCATGCAACCACCAAAAAGCCGTGATTCAGTGATTGGCTCAAGGATGCGTGGACATGTAGTCTGGGGAAAACTCGATATGTTGGGAGACTGCACCACAAACCAGCAACTCTCAAGCTGGTTGTGCTTCCTCGTGAGTGCTGTAGATCATGAGTTTCCCACCACATCCTGTTTTCACATGAAAAACTCATTTGTATTAACCTCTCTGCACTTGTAAGTAAATCTACCACTAACACATTCAACTCTGACTTCAAAGTGTTAATATTTAAAAATGTATGCTTAAAATGCAGCTGCATCATTAGGGGAGGATTTTCAACATTTATCTGGGGGTCCAGTTTTTAGAACTACATGAAGGTGTGCTCAGAAGAACGAAGGACTGAGGAGGAGTTTTTAAAACGCTGAACACACCTAAACAGGGTTACAGATGTCACCATGTTTTCACTCAAAAGAAAATAAAGATTTCAAATGTGTGTGAATAGATTTCACCATCAACATACACATAAAGGAACTAAACACACAGTTTCATGACACGCATACACACACCCTTTTATCTGGTCACACTCTCAGTCTTAAAACCAAACAAACTGAGGACACACCGCACCAGCAGCTGATACTGGTCCCAGTAACTCAAAGTAAATAGATCTGGTTCTGATTTTCCTACCTGTTCAGGTGAGTTGAGCAGGCCAACCGTGCACCTACAACTGAAACTCTGTCTTTCACCTCTGAGGGTGGAGGCTCTGAACCTGCTGAGGCGTAGCTGTACACTCTTCCTGGTTGGCAGGTTGGCCACACCCTCCTGAAACTGCTGCATTCACTGCCTATGGAAACACTGGGAGGTTTGCACTTCAACAACAGATCCCAGTGGCTTCTGTCTGATGGAGATTCCAGGAAGTTGGAGTTTGAAGGAGGAAAGAGACATGAGCATGGAGAGGATCACCTCATATAGACTCTAGCCAAGAGGGTAGAGTCTAAAAGAGGGGGACCAAGAGTCAATTTCACTCTCTTCTTCCTAACTGTACACCTGAGAGCAGCAGAGGCATTTGTCTGTTGCTCATCCTGTCGCTTGTTGGGACATGTTTGAGGATGAGAGATCTTGGAATGGTCTGAGGCAAAACAGCCAAGATAGAAGCTTCCCAGTCACCTGCATATCTTAATTGTGAGAAAGGGGTGGGGCACCTGCACTTCACTCTGACAGTTTTTTTAACGGGGCAGCATCAGAGGTGCTAAACACCGTTTTTTCCTATAGTTCTTTTGGAATATGTTTAGTTGATACATTGAAAGGGCCACCTTTGGTTTTCATTTAGACATCTGTGGTGTCATTTATAAATCGTGCAAACGCACAGAAGTGTACTTAAAGGAGTCATCACCTGGTATATTTGGTTATCAGTTCTCCCTTAAACTTACTTTCAATCAATTCTTAACATTTATTAAGAAAAAATATCTAACATAGAGCTCGTTTTCACC
>JBBBVU010058292.1:0-10315 GCA_037177055.1 Atherinosoma microstoma | reverse complement strand
AGCTGATTGGCATCACCTGTGTGATTACTCCTCACCTGCAGATCATCATCAGTTAACAGTTTAAAAGAAGCTGCCATGCTGCATTCGGTGCCAGTTCTTCCACTCATTCTCCATGGTCATCAGCTTTGATCCCCCGCTTGTCGCTGCTATCCAAGGTGTTTTCATAGATCCAAGATTTGGTTCCAGCCTTCACCTATCCTTGGCTCTGGATTTCCTTTGTTTTTTTATTTATTTATATATATATATATATATAATATATATTAAGAAATGAATGGTTCAGGAAGGTTTTACATTTACCCAACGTTACGCTGCAGCTCTTAATCTTTTCTGGGTCCAGCTCACGAAAGCAAACACATTACGAAATCAATTATTTTTCAGTGATTACTCCCCAGCCTGGGGATGATTCTGCTGTCTCACATGAGCTCAGTAAGCCAGTTTATGCAGCGTGCTGCTGGCAGCACATGATTGGCAGTCGGTAGCATTACAGGTGCAGGTTATCACTCCCAGTTTCCCGTCTGACAACAAGGTCTGTTTAAAGAATTAATCGGGATGAAGAGTCATTCCGAGCCAGCAGCTTTCACAGCAGGAGCCATTAGGAAGCGAATGGAAAAGCAGTCAAACGGAGTCCTGAGGCCTCTAGGCAGGAGGAAGCTCCCAGTTCTGATCTGTTCTAAGTCTTTACTTCAAACATCAACAGCTTCAACCGGTGGGTCTGTTTGTGACGTGCTGATTGGCTGCTCTGTCAAGCTTGTCTTCATAGTGGTGCAACCATAGACGTAGACCCCAAATCCAATGCTGCTGGCCGCTAGAGCAACGTGTCAATTAGGCAGCCATCTCAGTTCAGTGCTGCTCGTCCATTTATTACATAACATTTATCAGGAATGAGGCGCCTCCACTGTTTAAATGATTATAAATTGTTCAAATGTCAACTTATTCTTCAAACATTATCAAATAGAAGGCTAAATATAGTATCTCTGAATACTTTGTCTCTGTGGATATAATAATTTGCAATAAAATAACTTTTACGACCCCACTAGATTAATTAAATGTAAGATAAGTCAAAGAACCCATTCGAAACACAGACAGACAGAGATTAGTCGAAAGTCAACACCTTTTTTTTAACACTAGAATTACCAGAGCAACAAAACTTTTTGTAAGGCTGAAGTCCCCTGCGGCTCATCAACTACATTTTGTCATGTAAATTAGTGCCATTAACGCTTTCCTGGAAGAACCACACCCCCCATCAGACCTAACTTCCGGCTCAGGTCTCTGTTGTAGGTTTTTATTGAGTGCACTAAAGTAAATTATGTGTGTTATGAAATTTAATCTTGTACGCCATCAGCGTTTTCAGATCTCAGATAGCGGAATGATTTCACACGGCAGCTGATCCGTTGTGTGGGGAAAAAAACAAACTTGTGAGGCAAAGCCGTGGTGCTGCAGCGATCTGCGCTGGCTGCGACTTCTAAATACTTGTTTTAGCCTCACAGTAAATAGTTTAGGTTGCCATGATAGTATAAATATTCTTGCCATAACAAGCCATCTGATTGTTTTATATTTTGAGGTTTAGGAGGATGTATGTCCCCTCTGGAGTGCTGGAGAGAGGAAGAGTGTTGCACATGAAGCACATGGGATTTGTAGTTCGAGATTAATAAAAGACTGTGATCCCTGTGGAACGGGATGCTTGATGCTCCAACTCTGTCTGTTAGTTTCTTATAAACCATTCAGTTAGACGAACCCGACCTTATCTCTTCACACCGCTGTCTCGTCAACCGCTGCCAGCATGTGCGAAACGTACACGTGCACATGGTTGACACGGCAGCAGTATAGACGAATCTGATCAGGATATGATGTCACACAGCAGTTGATTCACTGGCAGTAATCAGCTGATAGACGGGAGTGAAAAATGCTGTCAGATTTTACTGATCTGTAAAATCAAATCAAATAATATCAAGGGGGTAAAAGCTCCATTCAGTTAAAAACCGTCTTCTTTTATCCTATAAAGTGTCGGGCTTCGCGCCGTGGTGGTCACGAGCGAGACGTGGGCCGAGATGAATATGAAAAATCTGAATTTGAGCAAACTGAGTAAACAGGAGCCGCACACAAACACTATTGCTCTCATATCTGGGACATTAGATAAGCACCAGTTGGAATTTTAAATATAATGTGCAACATTTTGCAACATCATCACGCTTTAATCATATGTGTATCTGTTAATATACCAAGACTAAGAGGGCAAAGCCACAGATATATTTGCATGTCACAACCCTCTGTATTCCCCTCCATTGTTAGAATGGACACAAAAAACTTTTCATGGCTATGGTTGTGCAATCTTTTGTAATGAATCTTTTGGCATTGTGATGAAAAATATCAAAAATGGCACAGTAACTTATCTGGATATTATCTTAACTTTACACTGGATTTTACAGTTATTTTAGTAGTGGCAATAAAACTAAACAGATAGGTAGGTACAGTAGGTAGATAGATATATACTTTATTAATCTAGGTGGAAATTCAAGTGTGCAGCCGCTACATAAATTCAAAACAAAAAGTCATGTTAGAATAAAAACCTCACAAAAAAAAGTCATAATGGCATGTTATAGTGCGGTGGAAAATGTATCTAATGTAAACAGAATAAAGATTAAGCACAAAGATACTGTCATTTCTACAGATTTGAACAGAAGGGAAGTTAGGTGCATCTTGTACTTGTAATCTGGGTGAGGCAGCAACATGCAGAGTATTTGATTGCGTAGGGCATCAAGCTTGATGGGGGCGCCAAGTTACATGTAAGTTACACATTTTACAGCATTGTTAATGGCGAAGTGTGATCCACTGTTCTTGACTTTTTCTCAACAGGAAGATACAGACTGCTGGGGGCTGCAACAACAAAAGCAGAAAGCTCCGCTATTTGCCGCTAACAGCTGTAACATCAGCTGCTGACTCGCTCTGTCCTTTCCACACAGTAATGAAGAAAAACCGCCTCCCTTAACTCCCAGCCAATCAGAGATTTTAAATGAGACCACTGCATTGATTGAGCTTCTGATATGTTCAGTGACACTGTAAATGTCACTACTACAGTAACAGAATATTTTTCTCATCTGAACTGATTCTGTAACCACAGTAACAACTTAACATGAAGGTTACATGTAATATGTCCTACTCTGTTACAGTATGAACAATGTTGATCCATGTAAACAATACAAAACTAATATATTGACTGTTTTTTTATTGATTATGATTAATAGACAATCAGAATCTGTCCCACCCACCTATCTTCTGGTGGTCACACTCAAGTTTTCCACACAACAGTTTTCAGACACTGCACGCATCTTTTTTCTTTTCATTCTTATTATTGTGATAAGTTTGCTTATTTATTTATGTATTTAATATTTGGTGGCATTGTTAATGCATAATTAGCTTTTCAAAATGCTATCTTACAGTTCTATGGTGTGATATTGTGATACTAGTGCCACTGGTCTTGGGCTACATATCTGGAACTGAGAGAACATCAAACTATGCATCACTGTGGACATTTTTGTCCATTTAGGCAAATTTCTTCTCTAAATCGGTCTGTTATTTTGGCTGCGTTAGCCATTGTACCTTTTTTTGTCCTTTTTTATTTAATAAGCAAGTCTCTCTTCACAAATTTTAGAATTCAGTTTTTATTTTATCTAATTGCATTTTAAGCATAGGTCTGTCATGGGGCTGATTGTAATTATGAACAGTAAAAAAACACAACAACTTTTTCCTCAAATCAACCCCAAATATCGCACAATACATATTTACATTTTGTAATTATTAGATTTTATTAAAAAAGGGGGGGCCCACAAAGCAGTTGTGCTTAGAGCACGAAGAGGCGAAGGCTCACAGCTAACATCGCAAGTCTCCTAGCCACCCCACGTCTTGACAGTTCATGTACAGAATAAACATATAAAGGAACAACAATGTCCTTGCATTGCAGGGTAAGTCCGTTTATTGTTTTATTTTAAGCTAACTTTCATGTATGACTCCTATAGTTTCAGCAGCCTATGTATTAGACTGTTGTTAAATGTTTTCCATTTGTTTAAAGCGCACCAGGATATTGTTCACACATCGGAGTTGGTGGTTTTGGTAATCAGATCGTACTTTGTCAACTGCATGGTATAAATTTGTACAAATGTCCCTTTTCGTCTGAGGTTTTCGGCAGCCTCCATGATGTTCCCTTTGGTTAGCATTGATTGTTATACACAGGGATAGCAGCTACAGGATAGCAGGATCGGGGAAACTATGTAGTTACTTACTAGTGGTAGCCTATACTTGTTTCCCCTCAGTGTTAAAATATTAGTAACTTTAATTAATATTCCACCACTTCCCAGAAGCTAAGAGGTGTGTACATTAGTTGGCATTAGCATCTTAACTCAGAACAAATAGTAGTTTTTCATCAACTCTAAGGGACTCGGCTACGTGTGAGGTCTTCCACACTGTTTAACCCATATCCAACATCTTTCCAGATGTGTTTTCAGTTTATTGAAGGAGTAAAATACAAAATCACCAAAACATTCTGGACATCTGAATTTGAGTATTTGGAAATCCCGTTCATGTACTGCTTCGGCATTTTGCTCAGGAGGGGATTGTCTGCCAGGCGCTCCGTTCTTAGTTACTGTTGCTAATGTACGATTGGTAAGTGGCAGTTTTAGAGCGGGGCTGGCAAAGGGTCAATTAAATCAAATAGTCCCCCACAATGCTTAAAAGGGTGAAGTTTCCAATCAATCAATTTGGCTGGAATTGGCTTCCTTCAACTGCATCCTATTCACTGTGACTGTCACTAGCCCTGTTCCAAGATGGCCGCTCTGTCGGCATGTCTCCCCACCGCTGATGCGGCGTCTACATATATTTATCTGTGGGTACATTATTTTCCCTACTTTCAGCCTCTCCAGTTGACCCTTACACCCTCCTTAACCTTCCTCAGAATTGAGAATGACAAATTTATGAGAATTTTTTACATGTCCACCAGGATTTTATTTTACAAGGCATTTATTTTACAGAGGTAAAATAATTCCTGTGGTTTACATTTCCACCTCCAAATTTTAGAAAATGTTTTCTATGGCAGCCAGACCCACTTCAGCTGTTCTGCTCCTTCTGCTTCTTTAATCTGGTTTTAGTTTTTTTTTTACTTGTCCTGAAAGTGTCTCTTTGTATGTCCTAGATTCAGCTCTGCCAGCTGGTCGTATATTCTTCAAGACAGTTGTTTCCAGTTTTCAACTCAAAGTTGTCCTGGGTAAAAACGCTCAAAGATCTTGAACCTTTCCACTTCTCATAGCTCCATTTTTCCAATGATCAATAAACATAGTTAGTTTTATAGAAATTAAATAAACATATGCTTGCAGCCGCATGCCGACTTATGGTGAACAGATGTTCCACCAGTCAGAGCTATTCAGCCCATCTAGAATCAGAAAAGTCCTACCCCTCTAGAGGCTGTTTTCAGGGAAGGTTTTTTTTTTTTTACCTGGGTAATGTTGGTGGAAATTTTTTATAAAATCCTGGGAAAATGAAAAAAGTTCCTGCAGTGGAAAAATTACTCGTAGAAGGAAACTTTTTCCTGGATTCAGTTTTCCTTGAACGACCAACTCAGTTCACATTTTTTGCAAAGTGAAAATGTATTATTGTGCAAGTTCATGTCAAATAAACAAGATTTTTTAACATCTGATAATCAGTCACCTCTTCAATTGCATTTCCTCACTCATCCTAGCCTCAGAGGTAAACTTTGAACTAAACCCTGTTAGTTTAATCAATTATGATAGAAAAATAAGTATTAAAAGAAGGTACGGAAGAACTAATGAGGTCAGTTTTTGTTTTTCAGAGTTGCTTAAAGTAAGTGAAATGAAAACCTAAATACAAACTGTTGTTCTCTTCAGACACGTGATAAGAGAAGGACAGAGGTGGATCATTGTCTGAAAGGAGAAGAATAGATTGGTAACAGCTGAATAAATAATTCAGGTTGCAGCATCAGCAAAGCTGCTTTTTATGAAGCCTCAGAAGGCAAGGTGACACCTGCAAGGAGAAACAGCTGTCCCATGATTAGATGGAAGAGTTAGCTCAATTATTCTTTCTTCTTGCTTATTTTCTTTTTTCTGTTAAAACTGCCTGGTTGGATTGATATTTTCTGTGTTGTTTGTTTAATTGATCTGTCAGCCGGATTATGTCAAGTTTGACATCCAACTGCTCAAAGAAATAAAGGGAACAGATGCATGAGAAGTACTACATGCAGTGTGGGAACAAGCTGAAATGTGAGAGAGTTGAGAGTCCTGTTCAGTAAAGTTTACTTTGGAGGAGAAGAGAGAAAAGAGCTAATTTGGCAATTGATAAACATTTCCAAAGCTTGCAGTACTAGTGTTTTCATCAGCAGAGAGAAATTAGCATAAGATCAAACATGTATTAACATCTCACATACACAGAAATCCCATGCTTACCATGGCAAAGAAACAAGTTATATTTTAGCCTGACTGCAGTGTTCAGGATTGGATATCATTTTCAGTCATTTTTCCTGCTGTGTTGATTTCAGATTATACATAAGAGTTGTAAAGAGTTGTCCTCTTGATAGCTAATAATAGTTCAGAGATATTATCTCTAGAAACGCCAGCAATCCATTCTACTACAGCTAAAAGCACCACAGAATAGAGGCTTTATTCATTTTTCAAGAGTCATAAAATGAATCCAGAGTTGGACATGAATCACTTCTAAAGACAAATTATGTTTCTAGTACAGAAATGAATTTTATTGAACACTGGTACTAAACATGTATACTTTGATGAAATGTAGTAAACACATCATCCTCAGCTTGAAAAAGCATTGAAAGTCTTTTCCTTTTTTCCATTATTTTCTTCTTGTTTGTTCATGAAAAACCCAGAAGATGGACCAGAAGGCAGCATGAATACTCCAGTCATTCATAAAACTGGATGATGGGTGAAGATTAAGGCAGCGGTCATGAACAACAGAGTCCTTTCTACACCAGTGAACAGAAGTTGAGAACTTGAATTAAGTTTTTTCATATTATTCTAGACACCTCAATAAAACCATACATAAGAGGACTCTGTGCTATTTATTTAACATTTGGGAGAATGTATTTACTTCTGCATTTTAAACATTTCAAGTTTCAAAGAGTTGCAATTCATTTTGATTATATTTATTAAAATGTATCTATAAAATCTTAAATTGAGTATTAATTCCTTTTCCATATCTGTTTCATCTTTTCAGGGGTCATGGCAGCTGCAGCCGAAGCCAGCAACCATTGGGCGACCATGTGGCTAAGTTGCCCATCCACCACCGAGATAAGCAACCAACCATGCACACTAACTCATTCCTACAATCAATTTAGTCACTAGTTCTCAACAAATGTATATGTTTTTGACTGTGAGAGGAAATCCAAATACATACAGTACATGATTAAACCATGCAAACTCAAAATTAAAAAACAAAAGCATTGATCAGATTCAAACTACAGACCTTCCAGCTGTGACATAACTGTGCAAACCTCAAAACCACTGAGCAACCAGCATAGCAGAGAGAAAAACCGGGAGATTCAAACAATTTCTTCCAACCGTTCCGATGGGTAATGTGAGATCACTAGCTAACAACAAGGACAAAGCTCAAAGTACTAACAATGTATCAGAAAGAATACAGGGATGCAGCATTATGTGCTTCACCGAGACATGGGTGCATGAGCACATCCTGGACTCTGATGTGTCTGTACGTTGCTTTAAGACTGTACAGACTGTGATGAGTAGAAAGCAGTGGTGTGCAGTCAGGGTAGGCGGTGCCTACCAAAGGCAGAAAGGAATAAATGAAATCATACCATTTTAATGATCAGAATTTATCATTTATTTCAATTTCTTTATAATTATTATTTTTTATATAATTTTTCAGATGATCATTTTCATATAGCCTGTAGTACCTTAATTCGGTATTTAGTGCTTTTCATAGCTCAGTAAAAATGACTCAACACTGCCTCTTCCTGGCCAGGCAGAGAAGCTGCACAGTAACTCACCCTGCTGTATTACGGTCAAGGCCACGCCCTCTATTGAAAGCAGAGAGTTGCTCTGCCTTTACCTGCCATGGCATCGCAACGATGCGTGTTCGCGCATGCGCAGTCAGATTCCCCATATAAAAATCATTCAAAAAGGCAGATCACTACGCTGCCTTTTTACATTACTGTGCTATGCCAATGCTCTATGTACATTTACAGAAGATTATTGAATTGATGCTTCACTCTCAAACTAAATTAGTTGGCAGGCTCATCAGCAGGATGACACCAGCCCCCGTTTAGTGAATGGAAGTTCAAGGCAGGTCGGTAACAAAATGCTGAGAGGCTGGTATCGGAGGAGGGAAAAAAGCGGCACGCAAAAGAGGAAGGGAAGAAAGGAATGGGATGAGACTTAAATTAAATTGACCAACTGGATGAAAGCGTTTTTGCTTTTGAGGATGTGGAGCATCGCGTGCAGAGGGCATTTTTAAAAGGCGCTGGTGTTGTGAGCAGTGTGAGGTGTGTGGCGTCTGTCAGTGATTTTGTCACAGCCCAATATTTTTTGGGGGGCCCCCCCGGCACTTTGGGCGCGTGGTGGGAGCGGCGGCGCTGAGGTGAGGACAAGGTGAGGAGGATGCGCATGGTACGTCAGTACTGCAGCGGCACAATGGGAGCAAGACCACCATCAACGAGAAGCTTGTGGAAAGTATGGCAGAAGAGAGTGCTACCTGGAGCATTGTAGCAAAGCAGGGGAGCCGCCGGCTTCTGGCTGTTTCTGCGCCTGAGAGATCCAAGCCCAGGCCTTCTCAGCGGTATAAGAAAAGCGGTATTGACAGAACTGGCCCTGGTAGCAGCATTCGGACGGTGGGAACCAAGCTGGTAAGTGTCTTTGCCACAATGTTTACATCCGAGCTAGACGCAGGCATGCTGGCAAACTATCTGCGAGATAAACTTTACCGTAAAGTTATATGCATGAAGATGGATTTTGTACAGTTGATATAGTTAATTTAAAATTACTGCGGAATGTAATGACGTGAAGGAAATGTATGATCCTGCCTGTGGCCAGAAGGTGCTTTTGTACGGTGCTTTTATGAAGTGCTGCCCTGCCATTAGAAGAAGCGAAGCCGAATGTGCCAGGTGGACATATTGCATAGTAAACTAATAAAATGAGGGTAGTGTCTTATAACTCACGTGGACTCCGTCTGGGACAAAGTGTGTCAAACAAGACGCGACATCTTGTGGTTGACAAACTGTTTGCGGACATTGACTTTGTGTGTTTACAATAAACGCTCCTTCCTAAACAAAATCAAGAACTCTCCACCTGCTCTGGACAGAGGCAGACGCTTTTGAGGTTCTCTCCCTACATTCTGCCCTGCTGTTTTGTCCTGTCAATCTCTGAACCTCTTCTGGATTCCCTCCTAAATCTCTGTATACGCAATTGATCAAATTTTTTCGACCAAAAGATCGGGCAGGGGGGAGCCTGCCTATCCGGACAGAATGCACATAGCCGGATGGACTCCTGGGGTAAATGGAGGATTATGTATGTTGCTTCTTTCCGTTGAGGACGTGGAAGATGTCTTCATGATTGGATTCAAGATAACTGGGTTTCTGCTGTTTGGAGTGAGCAGTTACCTGTTGTATCGCAAAATTAGAAAACTGTCAGCAGCCACTGGCAAGCTGCCCGACTGTTGTGCAGGTATTTGTCAGGCTATTGAGACACAGACTCAGATGCTGCATGGATGCATGCTCCCTCCATCCATGGTGGTGACGTGGTGACGTTTGACGTTGCGGTAAGGCGTGTTCTGTCATTTCCTGTGTTCCTAGTTTGTGTGTTCAGTCACACCGTTAGCTCCTCCAGCTTTGAAAGTGTTATTCTCTATTGCTTGTTCTTTCCACACCATATAACAGTTAACACACTCTTTTTCTGGTTTACCATTCTTTTTGGGGATCTTTCAGTCCTTCATCCTCTGATACGTTTACAACACTCATTGGGTTTAGCATGGCTGCTGGCTCTCTGTGTCCTGCTTTTTCCAGGTCAGTGTGTCAGATGTTCAGCTACTCCTCTGCCTCCTTAGCGATAATGGTACATGGAATAAATGTAGCTTGTTCGTAGCTTTGGAGGCGAGGCTCTGTGAGTTAGAGGCTCGACTCTGTACTGCACTGTAGAGAAGAACCCAGCAGCTAGCCAGGCCCCTGTAGCCGGTGCGGAGTCACTTAGCAAGGCTAACCCACTTAGCTGTCCCTCAGTAGTCCCTGCGCAGCCAGGGGAGCAGGCCGGGTGGGTGACTGTCAGAAGGGGAGCTAGTTCCACGCTAAAGC
>JBBBVU010058291.1:0-10322 GCA_037177055.1 Atherinosoma microstoma | reverse complement strand
GGCGCCAAGATTTAAATGATATATCAGAGAATTGTTTAAGATTGGGAATAAAGTGCATAATATGGGACCTTTAAGCAATGAGATAAAACTGATCAAAAGGTGATAAAAACTGGGACAATAACAGAGATAATAACATTGTTCAAATATACACACCATAGAGACAAAGCTACTACATCACAAGAAAATAAACTACATAAAAGAACAGAAAAAAGTGAATACAAATATCCATTGAACTAAAAATTGAAAAATATGAATTAATAAGCTAAAACTGAGCAGAAGGTGATAAAGCTAAGACAACTGATAATATCATTATTAAAATCTACTAATCTAATTGAGTAAAGCCACAAAATCCCAAAGACAACCTCACAAAATAGAAAAATAAAAGTAGTCAGTAAAAACTTGCGGGCAGAAGTTCACGTATGCACAAAGCACCTGTTGCACAAAAATACAAGAGAGGGTATTTGACGAACACACGAGAACAAAGATTAACATTAACAAGATGGCAGCGGCTGACAGAGTTTTCAGTGTTGACAGGTCTGATGCTAACTAGCCACTGTTTTAAACAAGACTTAAAAATCATATATGTATTTATCTCCTTAATGCATGTTGGGATGTTATCCCAAGACTCTTAAAGGCCCGTTATATTACTTTTCGACCTTAAAACACCACTATCCGGACTCGTTTGATGACACAGTGACATCTATTATGTGCATTTGTAGAGCCGTCACAGCCCAGCAGCCTGCTAAGTTTTGTTTTGCACATGTGTTACACGCTAGCAAGCGAATGTAAACAAACCGGCTGTTTTGAACTCACGCCAGCGGACTAAACTAAGCTAAAGAAGAGCAAGAGATAAGACAAGAGTCAAGAAAAGACTGTTTTTACTGTCTGGAGCAACCTGATCTCACAAAAATATGTGAAATAAGCACAAAGTTATTTTGACACCCACCACTTATTTACGTGTTGGTGGCGCGTAAATTATCAAAATTACATGCTGGGCCCATTAAAATGAGGGCAACGTAAAGTCAATGGGGAACTTTTTTCTAGCAAAATAATATGCGGATATTCACACATATCTTATAAACTCCTGAGCATATCAGGGCTGATTTAATTAATTTTTGGGCTCTGTCATGTTGTCTGTGGGACTTTTCTTGTTCTGAAACAACAAAAGGGCTGAATATGCTGGAAAATAGCCCCTAAGCCTATTCTAAATAGCCTATATCTATTGTAATTTACTTTTTTTTCCTTTTTTTTACACAGCCTAATCAGATGGATCAAGTTGGATCAAGCGACACAGAATCTGTTTTGATTACATGATTGAAAATATCATTTTATTCTCCTGTTATCAATTCACCTCGATAATAAGAGAGCGGGACATATGAAAGGCTGCTGCCGCATTGGAGATCATTTTCTTCCTCTTGTCTAGGTCGAATCGCAGGGCAACAGCTAAAACTGATCCGGTGCCATGTGCTCCTCCTCGCCTGGAATCCCAGTTAAGTCATCCCTCCAGGTATTTCCCCAAACGGTCACGCGAGTGGTCCATGTCAGCAACAACCTGACAAGATGTTGCCCCCATAAAGTAGCCGACATTAAAGTGTTTCTGCTCTAATCTCAACTCTAATTCACCTTTTCCGATTGGCCGCTGTTGGTGTGGGCGAATATCTTAAAATAAACCAACATAATTACTTTTCTCTCCACTGATCATTTAGTTAGGCAATGAGTAACGGAAATTTTTGCAGTATGATGTTTGAAACATGAAGGGAGTGTGTTTTTACAAACCTCTCTAAAGTGGAAAAAACAGAAGGACTGCAGCCTGCGCCCACTTCCTGTAGCTTAATAAAAGATTACAGGCTATATCTTAAATAAATCCATCATATTTACATTTTATCAACATGTATCATATAAGAGTAGTGTAATCACTAGTTCAGCTTTATTAGGTAGGCCTGATCTAGGCTGTGTAACCGATGTATTGTTTTAGCTCGTTAGTTAAAGAACTACAATCATGGCTAAGTAATTTTAGATTTTGCAAATTAGGAGCGGTTTTGCATCGAATTTAAAGTTTCAAATATTAGATTAATAATCGACTAGAAGTCTTGAAGCGGTGGTAAACGCAACTGTGGATCCAGATGTTGATCAAATTTAATTGTTAAATGATTGAAAATGTATTTTATCCATAGGCCTATCATGTATAGTCTCCCAGTTGCTGGTTATAACACAGCTATTACATGACAGCTCAGGTCAAGAGCTCTCTATGACAGTTGGTCACATTTCTCTATCCCAATTTGTTGTTTAATGATAAACCTTTAAATATCCACAGAGGGTAAAGTGCCAAAGTCAGTTTTTCAAAGAGACAGACAGTCAGAGACAGACCGACCCCTCATCCAGGGGAGGAGGTCGGAGCCGGCAGCCTGTTGCTGAGCATGCTCCTGCGACTGACCAGAGTCCGGTGGGTGCTGTCCGTTGTCCAGGATGGACTTATAGGGTCAGTTTTTTTTACCAGTATGTCCAATCATCCAGCATCCTCCAACAGACCACAGCAGAAAAAAGAACAGTCAACACAACAGACTGGTAAAACATCATCATCAGTTTCTTGGAGATGTTTAAGGACCCTAGTCTCCTCAGGAACTACAGATGACTGTCCTTTTCAGAGGACGCTGTCTGTGTTGTCGGACCAGTCCAGTTTGTCATCCAGCTGCAGTCCCTGGTATTTACTGGTCCTCATTACCTCTATGTTTGAACCTTCAGTGGAAATGGGCTAGAGATAGGCCCTCTTCCTCCTGAAATCCACCACCATGTTCTTAGTCATGAAGTGGTTCAGCTGCAGACCTACACCATCCCACAAAGTTCTCCAGCAGGCCCCTGCACTCCCTCTCCCATCTGCAGCACACCAAATGAACACAGAGTAATAATTTGATGTTATTCTTCAGATGAAGAATTTTCAATGATAAATCTGGTTTAGTGAAGCTAAAGTTTTTTTTCTCATTTCACTGAGACCAGAACGTATCAGAGAGTGCTTGACCGAGAATAAAAAATGAAGCTTTTTAGTTTTGTTCCCCTTCAGTTTTATGGAAAGTATTTTCCCAAATTAAGTGACCTTTAGAGTTATATTACTCACAATATAGGTCATTTGTATAACCTTTAAAGACCTGAAATGCTGGATATAAGGTCAGCACAGTCTATGGGTCAGAGTCAGGGTAACCTAGATGATCAAATATATACACATGCGCTACCATTTCAATACTGAGAAATAACATGACAAATATTATAAACTTTTATTGAAGTAAAATAAGAAAGCATAACTATTTACAGAAGGCAATAGAGCATTTAGTTTTTAAATTGGATGTAAAACATTTTCAGTATTTGCTGTTGCATGTGTAGTTGACCCTAATAACCATGGCAGACCACATACTGATACGTAGTTGATGCACTGCTGATGTTTTATTCCAATGCATCAAGTCCATTTTGATTAAAAAAATTAGTAAATAATAAATAAGAGAAACAAGTTTAATGAAGGATCCAGTTTAAACAGATATTTGTAACAAGCTTTTTAAAATCCCATAAGTAAGTGTGATCAAAAGTTTCCATCATGACATAAAAACCAGGCCAAAATATTGAAGTGCTTTATTGTTGTCACTGCAAACTACAAAAAAAAGGGAAAAAGCGAGGGAACACCTTCTGTATTTCCCTGAAATATACATGAAAATAGACATGGGCTGTGTCCGAATGTGCACTCTATTCCCTACATAGTGCCCTATATAGGGGTCACGCCATTTTGTAGTTGTGTCCGAATGTCAGAAGAGAAAAAAGTAGTGCACTTAAAATTACACACAATGCATATTGAAAAGTAGTGAGCATCGACGGGCCCTAGACAGGTCAATATAGACCACAATGCATTGCTGGTAGGAGCTAACGTGATGTCTTGCTAATGTAACAAGTGTCATTTTCCTCATCCGTCTTATCTACCGTTGTTTTCTTACTTTTATGATTATTAGTTCAATTCATGTAAGTAAGAAGATGCTATAATTTAAAATCAGCATTTCTCTGATGGAAGATGCTGCATCAGCTGACGAGTGTCACAAACATCAAAGTCAGACCGTCATTTTATATGAATAGATCTGCAACAAAGAAAGAATAAAACACAATTTAAGGATATAATATATTTTTTCATGACAGTTTGGATTTGATTTGGAACAATATATGCACGACATCTGGGGTTGCTGTGGTGACAGCTGGTAGCCACGTGATCTGCGGCGGGGAGAAAGTAGTGACCTTCGTGTCCTAATCGCCATCAGAATGAGTGCCCTATATACTCTGCTATGCAGTGCAGCCCTATGTAGTGAATGAGGGGTTAGGGTATAGGGTGCACATTCGGACACTGCCAAAGTCAAGGTCTATGAGCTCCCAAAGCCGCTAGATGACTGCAGTTTGAAATGGCACCTTGCCTTTTCCCGGCGGAGAGCCTCGAAGAGAATTGGAACGTGTCATACACATTGCAACGTTCATTGCAAAGATCTCGCGAGACCCAAGAGAAACTTTTTGAATAATGAAAAAGACTGTTTAGCTTTTGTATTCAATAATCTAACATTTTTCAGGTCCATTGGGAAAGAAAAGCAACCTTCTTGTGGTAGTTTTGCTCATAGTTACAGTTTAAATGCCTCCATTTCATGTCGGTTTCCTGAAAATGCGCCGTAATGCTGAGGATTTGCGCTCTGTCCGCATGCAGTCCAATCCAGTCTTCCTGTGTCAGGGCTACTGATTCTGGAGTCAATGTCATTTAATGTTCAGTGTACTACTTGTTTTATTTTTCTACCAATATCATCAGTAAATTAGTAAAAGGAGGATAACGTTGCATTTTCAGTCACGTAAATCAAACTATCCAGGTTTTATAGGAAATGATCTGAAAACAAAAAACAATACTCCTACATACAAATGAACGTTATTAGAGAGCAAATCTTTAATATTGCACCATAGTTACATCAGTAAAATTATGATAAATATATTCAAAATATTTTCCAGCATATTTTGCCTTTTTTGTTGTTGGTTCAGAACCAGAAAAGTCCCGCAGACAATGACAGAGCCCCACAATTGATAATTCAGCACTGATGTGCTCAGGATTTTATAGGATATATGCAAATATCCATGCATTATTTTGCGCCAGAAGTCACATGAACCATTACATGCCCTAATCACAGTTTATTTAGTGAAATTAAATAAACATGGAAAAGTTCCCCATTGACTTTACATGGCCCTCATTTTCGTGGGCCCAGCACGTAATTTTGATCAATTACGTGCCACCAACACGTAAATAAATGGAGGGTGTCGAAATAACTTTGTGCTTATTTCACGAATTCACGGTGAGATTGTCTGGAGAGAGATCACAGTAGCTACAGGTAATGCAAGATGGATGCTGAACCATAGCCGTCAACAGGGGTGCATCACTTAGAAAATGGCAAAAGTTGAATGGTGTGTCTTTAATGCTTCTGGGAGCCTCACAGCTTCATGAGTAGATGGTTCATTTAAGTGCTGGTGGAAAGCATGGATCATCTGGATTTTCATTGGATTTTCTTCTGCAGTTATTTCAAAGTAAATACATAAAATCCTTAACAGGGGTCAGAGGTCTAGTCCTGCACAAAGTGAATAGCAATCTATCTTATCTCACTGATAGTTTTAATAACTACTTTGCCTCCACTGGTCAAGAACTCGCCAATAAAATCAGGCATCCCCAGGGAAATTCTCATGGTAACTACCTTTCAGGCCACTATGTGCACTCTTCTTTTTTTTTTTACTGATACTCTTGAACTAATTAAAATGATCAAAAATATGAAGAGTACGTGTACAGCAGGGGCTGATGGAATATGAAGAAAAATCTTGATAGCAATTACAGACTTCATGCACTTCCATTAGCACATTGCATTAATCTATCACTATTCCATGGTGTTCTGCCAAAATTGACTAAAATTGCAAGAATTATTCCAATTTACAAATTTTAGGAAAAGGAGCTCAACCAGTATTCTAGTTCAGTTCTAGACCTCAATGAAAAGATTAACGACGCCATTGAACAGAGAGATTGTGGAGTTGGCATCTTTTTGGACCTTTCGAAGGCTTTTAATGCAGTTGACTTTAAAATCCTGCTGGGGAAGTTGCATCATTATGGCATTAGAGGATGGGATGTGACTGAGTGGTTCTAGTTATATATATATCCATCTTATCTCTCATTTGTTACGAAAACGTCAGCATTAGCCCTTAGTTAATGGGACATTACAGCGCATGAAAACAATAAAACTGAACCAAACCAGTGGCTAATCGTTCTGTTCCTGTCCCGTATCCATTTCTCAGTAAATTTATTTGCTGGTAAACGAACGATTCACTTCCTGTTTTTATTTTTTGTTTGTCTTCATTTTCTCTTCAAAATATGTTCAAATATGATGATTTAAACATTTACAAACAAACAAGCATCAAACAAAACAACCAACAAAATAATCATATAACAATATCAGAGGGAAAAAAACAAACAACAACAAGCCAATGATTGTCAGCGCCCTTCTTCCTCTGCATACTGGGAGAAAACCATACTTGAACTGGTTCATGCTTGGACATTGCTCGAGCTCCTCATGAGGTCTGCTCCACAACTTCACTCCACATATTAAAAATGTCTGTAAATGTTGTGCGCGCATGGAGATTTTTTTCATTTAATTTGGCCCTGAAATCATTGCCTCCATCTCTTACGATATAATACTCTCATTATTATGGTGTAAGCCAAACTTGCTTCTGATTTGTGTGTAGATGGTCCTGCTGTTTGCAACAAGATAGCTGTTTAAAGCTAAAATTGTAGTCATCACAGTCCATATAAGCCCTCTTTTCCATATATATTCACTTTTTGGCCAGAAAATAATGGATGGCAACAGAATGCCAAAGTTATTGGTTTCAAAGTTATTGTCTATAAACCAGCATCCCAGCTGCTACATTCACATAAACAAGTTACAGTACGTGTGCACGAATGCATATTTTCAAATCTGTGCTGATGGCAGCATGAGTGTCTGCCACCCCATTATACACAGCCCGGACTATGAATGTTGTTTAACTGGCAAAACAGCCAATAAGAGTAAGAAACACTGTTTAGAGTCTGAATGGCTTGTTCTGTATACGCGCTGCTACCTCACTTAATGTCAAAGCAGCAGTTAGTGATTTGCATATCCAGATGTTTCATGTTACGCTCTTTTCTCAGCTGGAATAAGATGCTCATGATGAATGATCATTACCTCAGAGAAATCTTTCATGTCAGCACGATTCAGCTTCTCAGACAGTTTGGAAAATTAAAGTGATTTAGAGTCTGAAAAAAGGACAACTTTATTAAACAGGATGAGAGTAACTGCAGTTTGAATCTGAAAACAGGGTAGTTCACACTGAACAGCAGCAGTTTATTAGAAATTTACTTTGCAGATTTTCCTGATTTATGTCGATTTTAGCATCTGAAGTCAGACAATGAAAAAATGAAGTCATTCCTGCATCAGAACAGTTTTCACAAACTTTAGCTCTTGTCTACAGGAAAGAAAACAGACGGCAAGAAAGAACAAAGACGCTTAATGGTCTGCTGGAGTGCCATGAAGCATGGCAAGCAACATGAAGGTAGGCTTCAAAATACCATTAGAGATACCTGCACGTCAAGCAAGCTGTCATACAGCTGTCAGCCAGCAACACCATAAAAACCTACAAAAAAAGAGGAAGAGCTACAAAAGTCTTGTTCAAAGAAATGTTTGAATTCTGAAGAAAAAAATCACTACTTCCATTTTTTCTGTAATTTTGATGCTAAAATGTTGCATTATCAGAGGAAAGGTTAGATAAACTGAAATATAAACATAAGCAACAGGATCAGGGGGGGGGGAGCAGACATCCCTCTCCCCAGTGGCACTCTCCAGCTCCTCAAGGAGGTTTCCAGGACATTCCTATACCAGAAGGGATCTAAAAGGGACTCTTCCACTGGGCCCTCAGGCTGCCCTTGGATCTCCTCCCAGAAGGACAACCAGGAGGAATTCTTATCAGATGCCTAAACCACCTCAGCTGACACCCTCTCTCAAGACTGTGAGGGTATGCAGATAGATAGAACCCGTAAATGGAAAGCTTGTTGTAACCGGGGTCTCAATGGACCAGTACTAAATTCGTGAGGCTGTTTGATGAATCGTAAATAACTTGCAGGAAACAGACGACTTGAAGAGAGCACTTTGCATTAACAATTAGAAGACAATACCGTAACAAACTCTAATTAAAGCCGCAAGCGGCGATGGAGGCCCTCGCACCTCTGGCGCCGCTTGGCCTATTGCACTGCCTCGTCCCCACGCAACCTCCCTCCAACACAGATCTCACCTTCATTTGCAGCCACTCATGTTGTCATGCAGCTGCACGCAGCATTTCCTCACCACCCCTTATGACACAGTCAAAGCAGCACCTCAGTGAGTGTGAAGGCCATCAAAACCTGTTTCATGCGTCTGACAGAGAAGTGTTTACATAGATCTGTTCTTGCTCAAACCCTGATTAAGCACTGTTAGTTTGATGGAAATCGGATGAAACATGAGTGACTTGTTAGGATTTTTGTGGCGATGGCGTGATGTTAAAATTCACCATCCGCCATGGACACGCCCATTAACCTAGGAATAAGCTTTTGATAACTTTTGATCACAGGGATCTTTTGCTCATTTCAACCTAATTTCAAGCTGATAGGACAAAATACATGAAACTAGTTGGTTCAAATGTATTGAGATGAAATGGGCAAAAATCCTCTCAAAAATGGTATTCTTTGACTAATAGCTGACTTCCTGTTGACTTTAGCCCATAGGTCCAAGAGACGTTTTTGCTGGTTGTGTCCTTGTGCATGCCTGTAGTGAGTTTCATCCATGTAGGTAAATGCAGTGTCCGGGAAATTATGCAAATGTCCTACTTTTTGTAAAGAAATTCTACTTCCACATGTAGAGGGTGCTGTAGCCACGCCCTATAACTTAGGAAAATTCTTTTGATAACTTTTGATCACAAGCGTCTCATGATGATCCCAAATTATTTTCAGGCCAATAGGACAAAACCCCTATGACTAGACCATGACTAGTAAAAATGTAAGGCACAAAAATACAAAGATATGGGAAAAGATGACCTCCAAAAATGGCTTCTTTCTCAAGATGGCCGACTTCCTGTTGACTTTAGCCTATAGGTCCAAGAGACTTTTTTGATGGTTGTGGCCTTGTACATGCATGTTGTGAGTTTCATCCATGCGGGTAAATGTAGCGGGCGGGAAAATATGCAAATGTATGACTTTTTGTGGAAAAGTGCAATTTCCACATGTAGATGGCGCTGTGGCCACGCCATTTAACTTAGGAAAATTCTTTTGATAACTTTTGATGACAAGGGTGTCATGATGATCCCAAACAATTTTTAGGCCAATAGGACAAAAACCCTATGACTAGATAGTAAAAATGTAGGGCACAAAAATGTGCAAATATGAACTCCAAAAATGGCATCGTTCCTAAGATGGCCGACTTCCTGTTGACTTTAGCCTATTGGTCCAAGAGACTTTTTTGTAGGTGCTGACGTGTTCTAACAACCTACTGATTTTCATCGATATCGGTCCATGTAGTCGGCGAGGCTTGCTAAATGAAATTTTGCAGGGGGCGCTAGAGAGCCATTTTTTTATTTATTCAGAATATTGGAATAAAATCTTTTTCAGGGCATTAGTCTCTTAGAGAATCCCAAAGTTTATGGCTATCAATGTTATTCTGTGTCAGATACAGGGACTTCCTGTTTCATGGCGTCGGCCAAACATTCGCCACGTTTACGTTTTGCAAAGGAACTTGAGATTTTTTCTGTGGTATCATGAATGGGTTTGACATGTTGTGAACCAGTTTCAGGTCTATAGGCTTTACAGTTAAAAAATCAGGACTGCGCAGAGTCAAAAAAGTCACTTCCTGTTGCAAGTGGGCGGAGCTAGGTCCAACACAGGAAATGATTATATGGATCTGTTCAGGGTCAGACCCTGATTAATCAGTCTACGTTTGATGGTGATTAGTTAAAGTTGGACATATTTATAAGGATTTATGATGTCATGGTCTACATTAAGTTCGCCGTGCCGCCATGACCACACCCACTGGTGAAAAGTCAAAATTTTTGGTCACCCACCTGTTTACCGTTTACAGAATATTTTTCAAGATTTTTGTGTCAAGGATCTCCGAGTTATAAGCTGTTTAGTAAAAAACAGCAATGGCGGCGCCAGGGGGCGGGGCTTTGGGGTAGACAAAATCTTGACATGTCATCATGTTGAGGATGGGACTGACATCATATGTGAT
>JBBBVU010058290.1:0-10340 GCA_037177055.1 Atherinosoma microstoma | reverse complement strand
ATTGTCTGTGAAGCGCCCTGAGATGACATTGTCGTGAATTGGCGCTATACAAATAAAGATGAATTGAATTGAATAGACTGACACAGAAACATGTAATTGATCACTTTCCAGTCCTGATTCTTGGTTGTTACATAGAAACTACTGAGACTGTTTCCAGGTTATTGTTTGACCTGTTTGGTTAAATATCCTAAATACCATAAAATAAAATGGAAACATATAATTGAATTCAATTTGTAGCCCTGACATTATATTAGAAGATTTCTTAAATAGACATTTACCTTTTGCTGATATTTCTAGTCAGTTACCACATAATTACTACAATATTATGTGAATGCTGTATTATCGTTAAATCAGTTTCCTTCTTATCTCTGTGGGTTCGAGGCCCATTGTTACCCTGTAACTTCAATTTTGGTCAGTTGTTTACATGATATATCCAGTGTTACTACCAAGATATTGGTTATTACCTTGGCAATAACAGGGTATTACCTGCTTAATCCTTCTGTATTACAATCATGTTACCACACTATTACCATATTATTACTGAGCTGTAATGTAAAGCGCTACCAGTATCTTTTTTAATGAGTTCTACATAAAATGTATAAAATGCAATATGTGAGTGCTTCAACTACATCTTCAACTAATTGTGGCTAAGTAATGCTTATTTACCATTGTTATGCTTTTTCTAAGGGATTAATGTTTACACTTTACAATAAGGGCCCAAGCCTTAAATATTGGTTAACTATGGTTAAGTAATGCTTATGAAGCACCCACATTTATTAAGGGTTAGGTCAGGCTACTAATGTTAAGTAATACCTCACTTAAGTTCAGGTAAGGCCTACCTGATGACATACACAGCACAGTATCAGTAAATGATTACTCAAAAGATTAATTAATTGTTTATTAATGCCCATCCAAGTATCGTGCACCATAAAGCAAAGGATTAGTATGCATTAGTTTGGTGTTATTTAATACTTATTCACTTCAAATAAACACTATTGGTAAATGATTACTTGGATATTAAGGGCTTACTAACATATGAACTAATGTGGTAATTAATGCTGAGTAATGTATACATTAACTCTTATTAATGCATTAAGTAAGGTTGAGTAGTAAACATTAATTAACTGATTATTAATGCATTACCTAATATGCTAACTAACGCTAAATAATGCATAAAATAATAGTTAAGATATTATTAAACAGTAAATTAAAGCTTAATAATGCACTAACTGACGTTAATTAACCCGTTAACTGGCAGGGGCCCGCCCGTGGGCCCTATTTCTAAAAGAAAGTTTATATAAAGTTGCATATAAGAGTGAGAGAGATATAAAGGTTACTCTGCAAAGAGACCATGCTTTTGCATGTACTCCAAAAAGTAAAAAAAACAGCATCTAATTCAATTAGGGGATGCCTTTGTTAGAAGTTTGTGGAATTTTTTGGGTGACAGTTAAGGGGTTAAGGGACCCTTATTGTAAAGTGTTACCGACGTAAACATCACTAGTGTGCAAAAATGTAGGGTACTTATGACTTATCACCTACTTGTCTTCCTCTTTAACCCTTTAAAGCCCAACCCAAGAAAAACTGAGGAGAAAAGTCCAAATTTTTTAATCTGAAGTCTTTATTTGGTCCTTTAAAAGGATACCGTGTAACTTTTGACCCAAATATAAGCCTAATGTGAATAATAATGGATGATTTCAGGGGTCAATATAGAGTGCGTGACGTGTGTCGGCACTCCCAAGTGGCTGTCCTCTTCAGAAACCACACATTGTAACTTTGCATGAGTGGATCCGTCTCATGGGACTGTGTCCAGCGGGGAATCTGTTGGAGGTGGGGAGAGTATGAAATACCAGAACCCCTCGTACAAGCTGTATGATCCCTATATGACTGGTGTCAGAGCTTGGTCCACATTGTACAATTGTACAGCTATGGAACAGAAGTCTCAAAGGACCCTGGAAGACAGTGCTAGATAAAAAATGGTCCAATGACACAGAACATGACACCAACATCATCGACTTTGGAACAGAGCTGGTGGGCCCTCAGGTTGGTGGGCCAATTCTGAAAATGAGGTGGTTTGTTGCTGGAGAATGGCGAGAAATTTCATAACACATAGATAGATTTCAGGGCAATATTGGCCTCTGAAGGGTTCTTGCAGCAAGTGAAAATCACGGTGGCAGCAAGTCTAAGCTTCAAGTCTAACTTGCTGATCACATCTTGCAACAGAACAGAATGAAAAATGCTCTGTGATAAATGCCCACACCCATCCTGCAGAGACCTCTACTTCTTCACCTCCGCATTTTTAATTAAAAGTTTAAAGACATGACTTCAGATTTGTTCCAGCAACAGTGGATCATCCGTCAGGGTAAGTGATTTGGAGATAAAGTTGCAGAGAATGTTAATGGCTATACTTTAATGTCTTCATGCGGAGACCAAGACCTACAGCTAAACTCCAACAGGTAACAGTGGACAAACAGAATTAATGTGGGTAGAGAAAAAACAACAAATGTGTTCCAGCATATTAGTTTGTATCAGCAAGTCAATTTCCCTGAAATAGCCTCGGAAATTATATATAGAAAATGTTATCTTTGACCTGCAAAAAAACAAGATGTTATGCTGGATATTGGTCACCTAACGAGGCTTTTTTATGTTTTGCATAAACACAAAGACTGACCCCAGACATGATCTGCAAAGTGATTACAGCCTCTGCAAGGCTACAATAACATCTGTAAAGCTCGATCAATTTCAGACTCTCCTGAGGACAATCAGGCAGCAGAGGATGGAGATTTATTCTCCACATCGGAGGGGATCTGCCCCACAGTGGGATTCTTTAGAGTCCAATTCATTCATTTAAAGCAAACTACAATAAATGGAAAATAGAAAGCATGGCTGCCCTAAACTAATTCTAACCAACCATTTTATGTCATTAAGACACATGAATATCCATGATTTCTGTATGTTCAATTTATTTTTGATTAGAAGAGTTTGTAGTATTCCTCCTATAAAGAGAATACGCTTTCTCTTCGGCAAGAGTGCATTCATCTCCATCTTAATGAGGAACATATTGGAGGTGCTCTGAGGTTCAATAACTTCAACCTTCTGATTGAAAAGCGACTCCTCTACTTCTATAGCTACAGAAAAAGTGTGTGTGTTGTATGTATGGAGCTGGATTTTATTAATTTACTAACTATTTTATTTATTTGCTGATTTATTTTTACCATAACAAGCCGTTGCACCTGGTTAATAACCAGAAAATGTGGCCCCCAACAATAGAGTTGTGAATGGAGACATTGGAGAGGAAAATAAAATTCCTTCAACAAGGTAATGAAATAAACACGGGCCATGGGTGTAGAATGAGGTAGGGGCGGTGGGGACTCCTGAGTTGTCCCTATCATATGGCAAAGAAAACAGCTGAGAGATCTGTGCTCTCTACTGCCAGCGCGTTGCTATAAATGCCTTTTTATTAACAATTTAAACTGTTCTGATTGGCTCTGCTCTTTCGTTTCTTGCAAACTTGATTGGCTGCCCCACTGTTACTCACTGTACAAAGCTAGTTCCAGAGGGAAGTGCTAACAGAGGTCGTGTCTTCAATCAGAACTTCAGGAGCAAAGAAAAGAAAGGAGGACATCAGGAGTTATTCTACAGAGAGTCAATGTAAAAATCTAAGTCACAAAGAAATTACTGTCCAACCACTATTTAGTCATTAATAGTGGTGACAATAACAATCACTACTTCCTCAGCATGCATCAGTTATTTTGTCAGGTGACAGAATCAAAGCTTCCAGGCAGTTCAGAGAGAGGAGGAGATGATGAAGGTGAGCTTGAATTCTCAGAGTTGTGACTTGGTCTACATGATTGATTAAAATCTAATCAAAGTCATAATATGGCATACTAAAATGTTTACCTAACCTTCACATAATATTGTTCAAACAAAAAGAAAGGCTTTTTTTTGTTACAGATGCCTGCCAAAAAAA
The DNA here is from genome assembly GCA_037177055.1 of Atherinosoma microstoma. Lineage (NCBI taxonomy): Eukaryota > Metazoa > Chordata > Actinopteri > Atheriniformes > Atherinidae > Atherinosoma > Atherinosoma microstoma. Next base: position 6,373 of record JBBBVU010058290.1, on the reverse strand, counting down.
AAGGGGGGGTAAGCGGACCATAAAACTTTAACATCTTGTTCTATTAAAATGCAAATAATGGAAAAATAAACATTTCCTCTAACATCACAAATTCTATGCAATTGCAATTTGTCAGTCACAAACACATTTTCATTTTCAAACTGATTACAGCTATAAAGATGGTGATGATGTAACAATGACACTATTTTAAATTCTGTGTTAATGGTCATATGTCCTTCAAGATTTCATTAAGTCAATTAATTTAAGTCGAAGATTTGGTGTAATTCTCTATTTTTTTTAATTTTCTAAAATTATTTTTTATTCATTCAGTTAAGAGACAGTAACTAGCGACGGGAGTTCATATTTGTGTAGTTTGAGGTTGGGTGGACGGGTGGGGAGAGTGTACATGTGCTTTGCAGTGTATGTGTATTATATGTGAAAGAGACTATAATGAGATGTGTGTTTTAAAATTTTGTTTTATACTGGTGTGTGAAGGTTTTAAATTTATTTTATATGCAGAAATTGTTTTTATTATGTAAACCACTTTGTTGCTTCTGCATGAAAAGTGCTCTCTAAATAAAATTTGATTGATTGGACTGTGTGATTGAAGTACATTTCTGTTGATGAAAGTAGTTCTTGTCTGGACAATATTGGTATGAAAAAATATGCCAGCAGATGTCTTCAACTCATCAAATCACAAAAATCATAACGTAAAATAATCCTGGATTCAATTTGGCCAAAAAACAAAGCAAAACAAACAAACAAAAATCTTATTGTCAATCACTGAGCAGAATATTTTGCATTAAACTTACATAAGCATAAGCGCAACAAAACCCTTGTCTTCCACAGGACTCTGTGGACTACTTTAATGCTTCTACTACTGTTAAAATCAAACCTGGACCCTTGATGAGGGGGAAAAGATGTTGTTTATTCTTATCTGTAATGCTTTTAATGTTTTATGTAAAGCACTTTGAATTGTCTTGAACCTGAAAATGTGCTATACAAATAAACTTCCCTTGCCTTGCCTTGCCTATTCTCAGTGAGTTACATCTAAAATTGGAGCAAGAACAAATAAAATGTGAAGGTTGTAAATGGTAAACAAGCAGGTCAGCCAAGAAAGATGTCAAAGCATTAAAACAAAGTGCTTTCAGACAGATCTTGCTCTGGTTTTGGTTCCCTTCTGGAGTCTCAGACCCTCTTTGCTTTCTGGAGGACTAGCCTGTGTTTACACCAGTTTAACCAGAGCCAAAGTGGGAGGAAGTAAACACAAACATCTTGAAGGTTTTGATGGTGAAGTTGTCAGGCTCCATTATACGGTTCCCCAAAATTAACAATATTTTCAGATGACTGAGAAAATTTTGTAAGATGTTAGGATATCAACATGAGCTCACATAAATGTCACCTACCACTTTTTACATTGGTTGTCAGGCAACATAACAACACAGCAAACTTTATTTTCATTGGGTGTTCTGTAGTCAGCCTAGCGTCTTCATCTTCCAGGGTTGGAAGGTGGTACTTGGTTGGCTTCTTTTCAGTTGTGGGTAAATCCTGTGTCCTTGGTTTGCTGGTTGATGACCCACCATGCTGTCCAGCAGCTCAGGAGATGGACATGTACCACGTCCAGCTCCACTACTACTGTTGCAATATTCCTTCTTCACTTTATTAAGCTTATTGGTTATTTGTCCTGGAGTTCAGGTGACCAATGATGACGTCATGGTTCATGAAGTAAAAACACTATTTTCTGGTCCAAGTTCAGAACTGACTTTAAGGGTTCCAAACTAACTTTGGTTCAAAATTAGGTTTGGGAACTGGCACAGGCAGGGAGCTATCTGTCATTTATCTGTGCTTCCTGATTGGTTTTGTAGTTCTGGTTTCCCTGGTTTGTTCCTGTCTCACTGAGGTTCTGTTTCTAATAACCACACATGTTCCTCAGTTTAAATACTCACTGGTTATCTTTGCTTCTAGTCAGACCATCTTTCTGCTCCCCAGTTCATCAGCTAGTCTTGTGTTTATTTTTGAGCTTTGTTTTCTCTTTAGTATTTATTTGTTACTTCTGCTGCTGCATTGCCTTTTGTTTGTTTTAAATAAGTGCTGAGTTCATCTGTCTGCCTCCCATCTGTGGATAGCATGATAAAACTTCCATGTTTTTATTGGTTCACTCGTATCTTTCAGTTTTACTTGCCCTTTACACTTCAGAATGACTTTGTTACTAAATTTTTTTCTGGTTAGAGTTGAACACTTAAGCTGGGGACACACTACACAATTTTTTTGCCAGCTTTTCCCCCTCAATTTCCAGTTGTACGTACAGTTGTTGGCAGTAGTTGCAGGCTATCAGCATGACAAGTTGGCACAGAAATCTCAGTGTGTGATTGGGTTCGGACTCAAATCAGCAAGTGTGTGAGGTAAACAGCAGTCGCAGTCATTCAAACACGTTTGAATTTTTTTGATGTGAATCTGGTAGTGTGTGTGGTTTACAGACTCAATTGGAATACACATGTAGGCCTATTCATATAGCATGATAGCTTGCTAGTCAACAGCTGATGAACCGTCTTTCCTAAAAGTATAATTTGCTCATCTCCAACCCCTTTTGCAGTGTAAAAAGTCCACACTGTAAACGTCGATGCCTCCATGACTTGATCCACATCCGTTTTTTCTTTTGGTGGATTTTTCAGAGCAAATAGCTGCGTAAATAACGGCAGCAGCAAGCAGTCTGCCGGCCATGGTTTTTCCTTTACATCATTAGTCCCGTGAGAGTTTGATGTGGTCATTTGGCCTCAGTTGGTCGTGTAGTCTGTGATCTCTGATCTGGCGCAGTCGTTAATGTGCGATACCCAGTCTTTAGTTGCCATAAAAAAAAGCTGCCGAGGCCAGTCCGTTAGTGTGTGCTCCTAGTCTTTTCTAAAATCAGCAAAGACTGTGAAAGTTGTGTAGTGTGTCCTCAATTTTAGTTTGCTTTGTTGGATTCAAAAGAAGCATCCATCTACTTGACTTCTATTTATAAGTGATTAAGATACATCAAATAGAATAAATAGTGCAGTATTCACTAATTTTCCTAGATGAAAGTTCTTTTTCCAGACTGGCAATCCAAATGTGACTTGCACCTCTCATTTGAGCAGTTCTTTGTTCACCTAAAGCCAAGATGGATGAGCTAATGACTCTCCTTCTTCTCTGCCTCTATTGGCAAAACAACAGCTGTCTGATTGCAAAGCACTGTTCATTTGCATTGGACACATGGTGAAAAAGAGATTCCCATGGTGATGGATGGGTTTGCTCTCCCTGCCGTTTAAAGAGAGCAAAGATTCGAAGGGGTCCCTTCACACTCAACACGAATCTCAGTTTCTCCCTACCCCCTCTGAAATACCTGCATCACTCCATCTGAAGATAGACTTTGAACAGGAACTGTTTGTCTGGTAAATTGATATCTTATTTATGTTACAGAGAAAACATTTACTGATCATGTCACTTTTAAATGAAAATCCCATTCTGCTTTTGATCTGTGTAAATGACATAATTTATGAGATCTTAACACGCATCAGTGTTACTATTTGTCTTTTGCTTAACCCAGGGGTCTGCAACCTGCGGCTCTGGAGCTGCAAGTGGACCTTCCACAATGGCTCCTGATAACATTTTCCAAAAAAAAAGAGCCAACTAATATTTTTAAATATAATTATAATAACAAATGCAGGTTTTTTAGCAGTTTTCGTTTTTCTCATTGAATAATTGCATTGAATTTCCACAAAATAATGACACTAAAAGTACCAGTAATATTTTTTTAATAATTTTCCACAAATATATCCAAATCCCATAAAAAAATTATCTATTTTCTTTCTGATACAGTTGTACGTTTTTCTTTATTCTAAAACCTAAAAATGCAAAATGACAACAAATTTTCTATAGCTGGCCGATAGGTGCAAACGGGCTTCATATACAAAGTCACGCTGCATGTACAAACAGAAATGCTAGCGGGAAAAGCTGCAAGTACAGAGGAGTGCTACAAATACAGAAACGTAATGCACAAAAAGAAATGTGATTCAAATACAGAAAGGCACGGCAAATACAGATAAGTACTGCATAAATGAAAACAACTGCAAGGTACATCAAGGCACGTATTTGCAGCACTTTCCTGTATTTTCAGCTCATTTCTGTATTGGCATCACATTTCTGTTTTTGATTCACTTAGTACTTGCAGGTTTTCCACTAGCATTTCTGTACGTATATGCAGCGTGTTTTTTTTTATATGAAGCGCGTTTGCACCATATATAGCCACTGTATATAACAGAAGTTAGATTTTTTTCAAAAGGCCATGTAACATTTGCAGCTCTAACGAGTTTTATTTTTGCTAAGGGCAAAAATGGCTCTTTGGATTGTAAATGTTGCAGACCCCTGGCTTAATTTTGGGGTTAACCAGTCCTCCCTTGCACATTTTCAGTTGGAGCAAAATGCAGCCCCACGCCTTCTACCTGGAGTACGAAAGAGGGAGCACATCCTGGCCCCCCTACACTAGCTGTCTGTGCATTGTAGAGTACATTTTAAGATTTTTTTATTTGCTTTTAAATCTTTAAATGGTCTGGACCCTCCTCATCTCTGAGCTTCTCCAACCCTATGCTCCTGCTTCTCCTGGAGGTACCGAGGTCCAAATGGAAGCTCAGAAGGGACAGAGCTTTTTCAATTGCTGCTCCAAAACTGTGGAATGAGCTAATCCTCCACATTAGACAAGCCTCACTGTCCATTTTTTAAATTCGTCTTAAAACCCATTTTCATTCCTGGTTGTCAACCCAGCATGAAACTCTGATTCTGTTTTAGTCTTATGGTTTGTTTTATTTATTGGTTTTATTTGTTTTTAATTGTTCTATTCTTTTTAAAATTGTTTTATTCTTTTTAAATTGTTTTAAAAACAATAAACAATCACTTCATTATTTATTTCGCTATTAATTATTTTATCTCTCTGTGTTGCTTTGTTTAATTATGTACAGCACTTTGTTTCAGCTGTGGTTGTTTTAAAAGACCTTTAGAAATACATTTGAGTTGAGAACCCTTAAATCTCTGCTAGATCGCCGGCACCCCGAGCACTATAAGTCGGTTTTATCAACAATTTCTCAGGAACGATAGTGTGCAACTCTGTGGGATAAATTATAATGGATAGTTTACATTGAGGTCAGGGGTGTCAAATTCCAGTCCTCTGGGGCCGATATCCTACAGGTTTTGTTGCTTCCCTGCTGATTCCACAGCTGATTCAAATCAAATGTATCCAACAAATTCTTCTCAACTTCTTCACTAAATTCATTCTGGTGTGTTGCAGCAGTGGAACATCAAAAACCTGCAGGATAGCGGCAGGATACGGAGGTTTTCCTGGCATTCATATCCCATTCAGGAGGTTTACAATCCAACCACGAAATGTGTTTTTTTTTCTAAGACTATACAGAACTTTAGCCCTTCCCATGATGCAACGGGCGCGCCAGTTGTTCCAGTGACGTTTACATTGAACATGCTTAGTCAATCCTGTGGTTAACGTGTCCCGTTTGCTGGATGATCTTCAGACATATTCATCACCAGTCATGCTGAAAAGTTTATTGAGGCATCGCAATGAGCTAAAGGAAAGGTCTTGGCTGACAGGGGAGTCCCAGGCTTTTCTTTTTTCTTCTTATATTGGTCATTAATCATAACTACACATTTTATTAGTAGTTAATTCATTTTAGCTAATAATACATTTTTATTTAATAACTTTTATTCAAATTTTAATTAAAAGTTCTGTGCCTGAGTACGTATTAAGGTGTCAAACATAACATGGCAGTATGACAGCTGGGAACATACTTTTTTTTTTTCTTACTGTTTATGAAATTTATTCACACTATTACATTAACCGTGTGGATAACACATATTGACTGAAACCTCTCTTGCAGAGGTAAGGATAACAGTAATAAGAGTATGGATCTACTCCCCACTTTGCAGGTAGTTTATTCCCCTGCCATAACGGGTGTTATTCGCGTAAGGATAAACAACGAAGGCGTTGTGCATTAAAACAGTGTAATGCACGGATCCGAGTCGTTTAATCCGCCCACGGTCCCACACAGTAAACATTTTATAACAAATGTTTATTTTATTTTTGCAAAACTTCCTAAATACACAGAAGTATATGAACTATTTTGATGTTGGGCCTCGATGTACTTTTTATGCTAAACAACTGTTGTCCAGAGAATCCATGCAGTGGGTTTCTCTCATTCAACTGTCAAAGCCAGCTGATCTGAACCAGTTGATTAACGCTTTGCTATGGTGACTCCCGTAACAGAGTGATATAATGCAGAACTACGTGTGCATATTGTCACGCTTGTGGGGAAGAGACTGAATGTGGATCCAAAAATGCAGATACAGAGGTGGACTGAGGAAGGAGGTACAA